>JAKOGI010000831.1:247500-394895 GCA_029747015.1 Carnegiea gigantea | reverse complement strand
CATATACATATATATATATATATATATATATATATGTATGTGTATATATATATATATATATATGTATATGTTTGTATGTATGTATGTATAGATTATGAGCTACTTTTGGTACTGGTATAACTCTAGTTTAGCAAGAGCTTTCATTTAGCATATATATGCGAAAAAATTTGTATCTATGCAATTGTATATGTATTGCTACGTATTTTGCACTCAAACCTCTATTCATTTTCTAGGGTTTAAGGTCTATTGAGATTTTTTGTTTAGTATCAATATGTTTGTCTAGAATTTGAGCAACTTTTCATATTACTATAACCCCTAGTATGCTAAAAATTTTGATTCTAGATATATACGTTAAAAAAATTGTGTCCATGCAATTATACATATATTATTATGGGGGAATTGACTTTAGCACTTTGATGTGTACATGGCATTGATTTTTTAGGGCCTAACTTTTTTGACTTTATTATTGTTTAGTACCTTGAGATCTTGTGTTTTGATTTTTTTTACTAACTTTCGAACAATTGCTTTACTTTTTTAATGCCTCCCGCTCTATTGGTTTTCTCACATTCGATCCAAACTTTTTGAAATTATGAAAAGACCCCAAAATCGGGAAAAAAATGCAAATATGTTATTTTTATGGTTTTTTGAGGAAATATGATTGTTTTATATGATTGACATTCTTTCAATGACTTTGCTGGTATTAGTCATTGCAATCTACTACTTATATCATAATTGTTATATTTTTTTGTGATTATAGTCCCACCATGCTTGGGAACATAATAAAGCTCAATTAAAGAATTTTGACCATTATCTGAACTTAGTCGGCATCGGACCTTAGCGTTCATCTAATTTCTAGTTTACAGAGATTGCTCATCTCAACCACACCTCCCTTAGATCAGGCACAACACATAAATGTTTCATTTTCTATCTCATACCATAGTTGCAAATCAAGTTTTATAGTTTAAAGGATAGTGAGACTTGAATCAAGAAATTATAATATTTAAGATATAAGGTTTGATTAAATAATGTTTCCTACTGGGAAACTTTCTTTTGTTGAAAGCTTAGAAGTGGCAATATTATAATGAAAAGATTAAAGAAGGACTTAAACAACCAAGATCATCAGAGATGGTTGCTCATAGAGAAATGGAGAATTCCGACTTCTTCTTTGCTCAAGTATGCTCAAATGATCATGTCCCTTATCAGCACTCAATCTCTCCTCTTATAGAGAACATAGAATGCCCTAATGACTATAATACACACACTGATATTTTCACATGGCTACAACTACTCTCACCTGGCTACAGTAGACCACATTATTTTACTGACTTGACACTTGATAAAATGTTACAATAATGACGCAACAACTTTTTAGAGCACTTGCTAGTGACAAGACTAGTCATCCATATTAAACTTCTGCATGTCTTCATCTTCAATAATGTTTTCTAGTCGATCATTATCTAGATAATCATCAACATTTTCATTAAGTTAAAGATGCTCTGGATCCCATTCTTCAAATAATTTGTGCATATATTTCTTTTCTTTTTCGAATAGGGATTTTCTAACTCTAACATCAAAGAGAAAACCAAAGCCATCTTTTGAAATAGCTCTTTCTACCTTCATATATTTGCTAAATTCATTATGATAAACCAAAGTAGTGTTCCCACAATGCATTAAAGTTTCTCCTTGTTTGATCGATGCCCACATTTGATGATAAATGTTGGAAAACAATAGCTCTTTCTAAAGCATGATCACTAACCCCTTCTTGTTATTTTGAAAACAATTCTTATCGTTGATCATTGGGTTCATCTAAATCAACTAATTAAAGAAGGTTATGGGCTTGTTTGACCTTTCCATCCCCAAACTCAATTACTGCGTAATGTACCTCAACATATAGACTTCTGCTGTATGGAATTTTTGTTGGACCATGAGGAGATATGAGAATTCAATCGATCTTTTTAAACATATACTATTGGAACTTAGTTAGTCTTGAGAAGAATTGGTGCTTTGGATCTCGGATTTCCATGAGGTAAGCTACAATTCCATATTCCCAAACTTTCATGATGGGGTCATCTATAGAGATTAAATTTGTTGGCAATCTAATGCCACCAACTCCATTACTCCCAAATATCATAGTAGTTGATGTCGGCTGCGTACCAATCATTGAACCATATCTCTTTAACATGAGAACTTATTTTTTCTTGAATATTATAAGGACACCTAAGGCAATTCATTTGTGACCCTACAAGACTGAATTTTTGTACTATTAGATAGGCAGAGATTTTTTTATAATAGCATACCAAAGTGTGATCTACTTTTTGTATGAAATTCTAAAAAACTTATAAGGCCCCTACTAGAAGAAAAAATTATTCTAGTAGCAATGGCATTTCATTTTGGATTTTCTCCCTTTTCGGTAGAAGTTCTGTGCTGAAGATCACCATTGGTGAGTTCGCCAGTTAAGCTATCAATAAGAGAATTCTTCAATCCCTGTATATGTTTAATAGAGAAAGAAAACTGGCTAAACCATAATTGTTAATACAGAAGTCGCCCTTACACTTGCATATTTAATAAATTCTTTTTCAGCAAATATTTCTTTGTAATCAATTTGAATAAGAAAAGGTTTTGGAGTTAAAAAGATTAAAAGCTTTTGAATTCCCCGTATGAGTGCAAGGATTTCTTTTTCATCATAGGTTGTTGCATTCTACTTTATTAAAACTTCCACTGCAGTATTTCCTGAGTTTTCCTACTTCTTCGATTTTGAGTACTATAGTCCGGTGCACATTGCTAACATCTGTCTCAATAATAAATCATCTCCTTCTTAGGCACATTAAGAACAGGATGATTTTTATACATCTTTTTGAAGTTTTGAGTAATTGTTGAATTACTAGAGGTCCATGTCCAACTTACTTTTTTTCTTAAGTTTTTGCTGCAATGGTTTTCTCAATTTAGCTAGATCTTTAATGAAATATGAAACATAGCTAAGACGTCTAAGAAACCTTTCTAATTGCTTTCTATCTTCAAACTTTTTAGAGAAATTTTTCATTTTTTTAAAATATGCTTTTGTACGATGATTTGTCGAACTTTTATTTATAGACCTAAAAATTCAATTTCTTATTTAGGATAAATGCACTTGCACTTACCAAGAATAATACCACGATGAATGCATCTTTGGGTGATTGCTAGGTCATCATCTTTGCGCTGTTCTATGGTCTTGGAAAAGAAAAGAGTATAATCGATGTAAACTAGACAGCAGTGATTAAGATCATTGAAGATGCTATCCATTCTTCTTTGAAATATTTGAGATGCATTTTTAAGACCAAATGACATTACTATCTGCTCATAGCAGTCAAAGGAATGCTTTCATAATCCATTTTTATTTGCCAATATTTACTTTTGTAATCCATTTTTGAGAACCATGAGGCTCCTGAATTCTATTAAAAAGAAGTGTCCTACTAGGAATATAATATCCATCAAAGACGGTATTATCATTAAGCTTTTTGTAGTTAATTACTGTTCTAACGTTTCCTCTTGCTTCTTCAGTATGATTTCTTAGCATGAAAGTGGGACTGGTATGAGGACTCTTACTATTCCTGATTAACCCTTTATCCAAAAGTTCTTTGATTTGGTTATCAAATTCCTAAATATCCTGCTGTATGCACCATTTGTTTAACTCGAATAATAGTGTTGGGATTTAACAAAGTAATTTTTGTAAGTGTCTTATCTTTGTCCAAAAATTTAAGAGGATTATCATAGTAGGGTTCTCTATAGAATTACTCTTGTTGTTCAGTGATCTGATCTTTAATAGATAACCTAAGTAGTGAGATTGTTAGTGCTATCTCTTGTTGTGCAGGGATTACCTTTTCACCATACTGTCTATATGTAAACTCAATCTTCTAATGATTGTAAGATTTATGTAATTTATCAATAGGAACTGAGTGACAATTTATTGTGAATATTATTTGATTTATGGTATGTGTACATGGAAAATATAGACTTTAAAATTATTTCTAATCGTCATATCATGAGAGGGTTGATCAGTAACCCATGGAACTGGTACAATAGTTTAGACTCCTCCTATTTCTATAGAGAACCCTTCTATGACTTCCTTGTGGCTCATTATGCTATTATCAACTAGTCTTACTTATTAAAGATTCTTGCCTTTTTTCCATATAAGTTATGGAAATAAAGATTTTTCTCTAAAACAGATAGAACAACCACTATAATTGTCGGCACACAATTCATATCGATTATATCCCTCCAAAAATACATTAATTGGGATATATACACTATTAGAATTTGAATTGATGACTTCGTAACATATCTCCATAGTCATATTTTTGACTAATTCATCCTCATAAATAGACTCACTAACAATTATTATTTTGTACCCAATGACTTTTTTACCTACACTCATACTTCAGTCTACACTATATCTTGTGGGTTCAAAACTCATTGTATTAATTTCACTAGTCATACTTATCGTATCATCTTCTTTAAGGTCTTCTTTAGCCGTTGAAGATCCTTCTTCCCATTTTGATCTTATACTTATGCTTCTTAATAAATTGGGGTTCAATGGTAATTATACTATTCTCACCAATTTTTTATTACATTTTTCTTATTGATTTTTATAGAATTGACAAAGCTAGATATCTGAGACTTATCGATTCTTATCTCATGTGGATTGGATTTTATCCTTTGAATTTTTTTGCATTGGGGTTGTACTCTCAAATTTTCTACATCTATCATTGTTATCTTAGTCTTTGGATTTGTAGCATCTTCTAGTTTGTAGATTATTTTTCAAAATATCCTTAGTGGGTAACCTCCTCTTTTCATGTCCATCCCAAGTTTTTTTTTTTTTTAAATCTTAAGGGATTGAAAGTTTTTGGCAAATTCATCTTGGAGGCTTACACAATATCCGGGTCAACAATTGAATCCTACTGATTCATCACATAAATTGATCTCAATTTATATGATAATTTGATTATTAAATTTGGTATGCCTAATATCATAAAGTAAAGAATAAAGATCAATATCCTTGCCATAATACTGCAATGGATTAATTTGAACTTGACCACTTTTAACATGAATATACATATGCTTTCTATCTTTGTGATGTTTAAGGATATTTTTCCAATTAATGAGATTAAACTTCTCCTGTAACATACTCACAGTTTTTAACTTTTAGATCTCCTTCCATCATTTCGCATACATACTTACTCTTTAATTGAAAGACTACTTTTTTATAGATCATCTCTTTCTGAATTATAGAAAGGACTCAATCTCACTTGACATCTTCATTCTCATTATCTACAATAGATTCGTCTCCTTGATATCGCAAAGATTAATTGAACGACTTTCCATCATGTGACTAGCTTTCTCATAATCGCTCTCTTTATATTCATCCTCTAGTACAATCTCAACAATTCGCTTGTTATTTTTTAGGGTTAGATCTAGTGCTTCTTCCAAATAATCTAGACTACCTAAAGTTTCAATAAGTTTGTTATTTTTCTTATTTTTGTATTCGTTTGCATGATGACCTACTTCTCCGTATGCCTAACACTTATAGTTTTTTTCCCTTGTTATAAAATAAGCAGTTTTTCTAAAAAATATTCGTATCTTAGGGCTTTTCTTATTATAATACTTTCTTTTATATTTTTCTCCTCTTTGCTTGTTTAAGCTCTTTTTCTTAGAAAATTTTCTTTTTCTTCTTTTCTCATGTTCATGTCCCCATTGATGAGGAGTATCCTAACATGCTAGGAATTGTTTCTTTATTTTGTTCTATTTTTTAACATCAAGTGTAACACCCTTACCCCCTAGGGTTAGAAGTATCAGCGATTTCATATTTTGGAGTCAAATGGATAGAGTTCCTTCTAAAAACTGACCATAACCCAGGCTTAAAGTTTTACATTAGGTACTTGTAACCGTAAATACAAATGATGTATTCCACAAACTCGACGGCCATACATCGAAGACCACAACTCTATAGACCACAACTCTATTGGCCACACTCCAGGAGTACATAAGCAATAAAGGTAAGTAGAAGAAAGAACCAAAGATACAGCTTAATAGATCACACATCTAGTGCATTAGGGGTTTACATCCCAAAAATAACTAACAGCAATCAAATCCAACAACTGACTATTTAGATGGTTGGCCCACACGACCTTCAGAATGACTTCCAGTCAACATAAATTACATGAACTATAATAATTAACTTACATATGCTCAAGATTCTATGAATACATTAGATTACATCATTCAAATCATGAATCTACTTGTATATACATATTACACTTTCTCCCAATGCAAAAGGGAGGTTCTAACTCAACGTATGCGAATCAACTTCTACCTATCTTTTCAAGAACCTGGGAAAAAAAGGAGAATAGAGAGGGAATGAGCTACCGCACGCTTAGTGAGTGATTCTCAACCCTAATAAAACAAAACAATTGCACGTAATACTTTAAGTAGCAATCACACCCGATTTGATATTTGATACCACATAATAAACATATAAGGTCTCCCGTATTCATCGATACCTCAATAACCTTCAAGGTTCAAATGTCATCCCTTCCCTTCTTCTAATCCACGCCTAAGAGTTCTCAACTTGCCCAACCTATGACCCTTGCAACTTAGTAATGACAACCACTGGTTACACTTACTTAGCATCACATGATAGGTATACAGGACTCAATAGCAAACTGACTCATGCCAAACATTCAGGCATTAAGAAGCGTTCAATTCACACATAAGCACTTATCATCAAAGAGTTCAGTAAGAGTCACTAATGAGAGTTCTTTCATAAGAAAATGAGGTTAACATATGAGACGGCTAGCACCTTCTTCACAAAAGAACCAAATCCCTTTATAGGAAAGTCATTTGAATTTCCTCAAAAGCCATTTCAAAGGGCACAAGCACATTCCAAACATTACGCAAGCATACTCCCCAAATGAGTTATCAATTTATAATGAGTAAAGAATCATTTTCTGGGTATCGGATTCACATGTTAGAGCTATCTTCAAGTGAGTTTCATAATTTAAGACTCATGATATCCTAAGGGCCTCTCAAAATCAGTGAGTATTTATCCTCGTCAAGATCTTCTAGGATTCCTACTTCTAAGTCTATTCCCTAGGAACTAGGGTTCCCACATATCGAATCTGCTCCCTAAACTTGTGTTCTACCCTCGTTAAGGTCCTCTAGGGCTCCCACTTATGAGGCTGCTTCCTAGGAATTAGGGTTTCTACTTAACGGGGCTCCTCCATAAACTTATGTCTTACCCTCATCAGGGTCCTCTAGGGTTCCCACCTCTGAGTCTGCTCTCTAGGAATTCACTAGCACTATTCTCTTAGCTAAAACATTTAGGATACGTCATACCTTAAACACATTTTGCACTAACATTTCCATTGAATCACAACAACAGTATTTCCATGCTTAAAAAGGCTAAAATGCCTTAATAATGTCACAAGTCAACTCTTAAAAAGCATATAACAACTCATTTGGTAAAGCACACTTATAACGAGTTAACAACCAAGTAACCATTCACTTTTAAGAGGAGGGGATATTAAAACCCACTGTTAGAAGCTACTGATTTATAACTTACTCATAATCAGTTTCACCAAAGGAACTCAGTAGTTCGATTGCTAAATTTATTCTAGTTTGTAAGAAATGAAGCCTCCAAAACACGCATGGAATACTTACTCAACACTATTAGTTATAAAAGGCAATGCGTAATAGCCCGATCTTAAATCATGTTTATTAATTTAATTAAGCTATGTTATTTAATTCCCGCCATTCATTTATCGCATTTCATAATTTCGGTTGGGAAAAATTCATTTTGGGCCCTACTTTGCAATTCAAGTTTCAATTATCATAAAAATTTCGGATGAATCGATAGTAGGTCTAGGTAAATATGATTATGCAATAGATTGTTTTCCATAACATCATAGAAATTTTAACCTAGTCAAACCCAATTTTTCTTCCTCTTATTCTCTACCCAATGGTTAAACCCGCCTATTTTTGCTGCAACTGCTGCCCTCCCCTTATTGCTACTGTTGGTGTTTTTGAAACCTCTCCTATACTCCTAGCCATCTCTCTCAGACACCACCCCCATCTCTCTCTTTTAAGCTTTCAAGTGAGGTAAACTCTAACCCAACTTTTGTTTAAATTTGATTTTACAATCGAATTGGTCATTGATCATGTTGTATGAGTTAGATTGAATGTTGGTTTGATGTTTTATGTTGTTCGGCTAAGTGTGGAAATGTGTAATTCATGTATAAGCTTAAATCCATGCATGATCATGCAAGCTTTATGTATCAGGTTGATAGGTTTTGGGCTTTGTGCTCTAATTTTGTAACCTTTAGCACAAAGAGTGAATGATGTTGTATAAGTTGATTTTGGATGACTTTGAATGTAAATTTTAATTGAGTATAATCGAGGATTTCATGATCATACATGAGTAAAGTTGATTTTTGAATCAAGTATGTTTATTTGGATTGAATCAGATGAAATTTAGAGGTTGGATGTGTTATGGGCTTCAAACACGATGTTGTGTGAGTTTTGCCAAAATTAGTAGATTATGAAAAATCCTATAAGTGACCAAAAGAGGTTGTTTGGTTCAATAATACACGTAAGTGAATTTATGGGAGCAGTTTCAGTAATTACGTGAAGAAAGTATAGAAAATGCGCAAAGGTTGATCATAAAGTAATTTTGAGTGTTTTAGCTAACATAAGGTAACTATAAGAAAGAAAAAAAGGCTAAGGGACCTTAAAGGGGAATTTAGCTTCATTAATGAGAGAAAGAAGAAAACCATAAATTTTGGGAGCATAGTTAAAATTTTCTAAATAATTGTGAATCTCACAAAGAAGATACAAAGTTTAGTGAGTTCAATAACTTTGATCGCGCTTAAAAACTCAGTTGGATTGGAAAACCTAACTAAATGGGCATGTCAACGAAATTTGAGAAGTGTGGAGAGTAATGACTCAAGAACAGTATTTGTCGGGCCAAGCTAGTGTGATTAAAGCTATCCCAAACCTACCTACACCCCTCTTGGCCTTAAACCCTTATTATCCACCTTAGAAATATAAAAACCCATATTCCATTTATTACCATCAAAGCCTTCCCATTATAACCTCAATTCTTATATTTTGGCTTATTTTACTCCAAAATATTTTACCTCGAGTTAAACTACCTTAGTTTATTTAGTTTTCAAATCATCTTAGTATAACTTATCTTATATTGAATTGTTTAAGTTATGGATGCCTTTTAATTAATAAATTCCTATTAAAGTTACATAATATGAGAGTGAGTGTTGCTTACTAACTACTTATACCTCTAATTACATTTCTTAAGCAGAATCAGGGCCTAATTTATCATTTAACATTGCGCATAGATATTATCAAGTAAGATTACATTTTAAAAACCCTTGATATGTCCATTGTCTGCATCTTTAGAAATCAGAATGTATTTATCAAAGTTAGATGTTTTGGTAAGTATATCAATGAATCAATTTATTTAGTGGTTTATAAGCTAATTAGTGATCCTGTCAGTGATCATTTATAGGGCACTCGCCCTTCAGTTATCTGCACGGCCTCAGGCCAGGTGTCCAATCGACTTGGTAAGTGTACACCTATCTAAAGATAGTAACAGTTACTAGGGGTTCACTATCAGACAATAACTAGCAATATAATTTTATATTAATCTCATTCACTAGTTTAAATCAAAATGAATTGTAAAGCGGGCCTAACCAGTTTTTCCGTGACCATTTAACAATACAGCGTTGCAAACCTTGAGCAAACATTGATTATATGGCAAATTAAAGAAGTGTGAGTTTTGGTTATAAGAAGTTGTCATTTTGGGACTCATAGTTAAGCAGGAGATTAAGGTTCACCCTCAGAAGGTGAAAGCAATTATAGAGTGGCCAGGGCACACCACTATCACTGAGATTAGAAACTTCTTGAGCTTAGCTGGTTGTTATCTAAGGTTTGTAATGGATTTTTCAAAGATAGCATCTCCCCTGATCAATTTGTTGAAGAAAGCTATTAAGTTTGAGTGAACAGAGAAGTGTAAAAGGGCATTTCAGGAATTAAGGTAGCGATTAACTACCGCCCCAATCCTACCACTACTAGTAGAAGGTAAAGAGCACACTATCTACAGTGGTGCATCGAAGAATGGGTTGGGGTGTGTTCTGCTATAAAAAGATAAAGTGGTAGCCTATACCTCCTGACAGCGCAAGCCTTATGAGAGAAATTACCCTACCCACGATCTGGATTTAGCAGTTGTGGTACTTGCATTGAAAATCTGAAGACATTACTTTTATGGAGTAGCTTATAAGATCTATACTAATCATCAAAGCTTGAAGTATATCTTCACTCATAAGGAGCTCAATTTGAGACAAAAGCATTGGCTAGAATTGCTTAGAGATTATGATCTATAGATCTAATATCACCAAGGAAAGGCAAATGTGGTGGTAGGTGCCCTAAGTAGGAAGGTATAACATAGCTTGAAACACTGTTGTGATTACTCAGTTGAACCTCTTAGATAGCTCGAGGACTTGGATGCTTAATTGGTGTTACATAGGCAAACAAGTGTTTATTTATCAGCACTTACCTTACAACCCTCCATAGTGAAGGAAATTTAAGTGAACCAGGAAAATGGCCCTGAACCCCAAAGGATAAAGCAACATCTTGAGGGAGGAAAGCCACCTAGATTTGTTGTACATGAAGTCGCTTGTGTGTACCCAAAATGTGGAGTTAAGGAAGAAGATCTTAAAGGAGGCTCACAACACTCGATACTTGGTGCATCCAGGAGGTGCTAAGATGTATAGAGACCTGACAGGAAAAATTCAAGTTTTAATATTTGTAACCCTAAGTGTAAGGTTTATCGTTGAGTAATTGGGGTGTCTCCACTGGAAGTTGGATTTCAAGTACCGGATTAAGTTTGAGTGTTTTAATCTAGGCCAAGTGAAAGGAGCAAAAAGAGCAAGCTAAGCTAAGCTAACGAACATAAAGGAAAGGAGCTTGGAATTACAATTTGACTAATTAATGAGCTAGGTAGTTTAGATGAGTCCTAACCTACCTAACCTACACCAACAATTAAGATGGTCGATTGCACCATGAAAGACCACCTAAGCCCTCTCGCGAGGTTCATGGGCTAGTCTAATTAGCCTGACCACCTATTTTCATGGAGTTAGCCTAATTAGACCATAAGATTAGCAACCCACAGACCTAGTTAGGATTGGGACCATTTTCATGTCCAAACCCCGGCCATTCTCTCTCCCACACTAGCTAGTTGACCTTGCCTCTCGGCATAAGTCAACGGCCCAAAAATAAGAATGAAAGCTCTCTCAAGTATTTCATCGAACATGTGACAGGCATGAGAGAAAACCCTAAATTGAAGGCATAAATTAGGTGTGGTTAGGTCTAATATAAGACTAATAAGTCATCAAAGGGCTAATTACAACCTAAGGCAACCAAAGTCATAACGAATCAACCACAAAAGATAAAAGCCCCCAATTTAAACCTAAGCTAGCAAACAAAAGAAACAAACATGAAATTAGACAAGTAAATCCAGTGTAGCATGGATTAAAACAACTACCACACATGAAATCGTAATAAAGATTAGAGGGAGCTAAGTAAGAGCACCATCAAAAACAACTACCCTTTGCCCTAAATAGATGATCTATTCGAACAACTTTAAGGAGCATAAGCCTTTTCCAAGATTGATGCAAGTTCTGGATACCATCAAGTTAGGATTAAACCTAAAGACATCCCCAAAACTGCGTTTAAGACCAGGTATGGCACTTCAAATTTACGGTAATGCCCTTTGGCCTAACCAATGCCCCCTGCGGCTTTTATGGATCTTATAAGTAGAGTTTTCAGACCTTATTTAGACAAGTTTGTAGTGGTGCTTATAGATGACATCTTGACATACTCTAAAGACAGAGATGAACACACTGATCATTTGAAGACAATGTTGCAAACCTTAAGGGAACACTGATTATACGGCAAATTAAAGAAGTGTGAGCTCTGGTTATAAGAAGTTGTCTTTTTTGGATATGTAGTTTCAAAGCAGGGGATTAAGATTGACGCCCAGAAGGTGAAAGCAATTACAGAGTGACCAAGGCCCACCAATGTCATTGAGATTAGAAGCTTCTTGGGTTTAGCTTGCTGTTATCAAAGGTTTGTAATGGATTTTTCGAAGATAGCATCTCCCTTAATGAATTTCTTGAAGAAAGCTGTTAAGTTTGAGAGGACAGAGAAGTGTAAAAAGGCATTTCAGGAATTAAGATAGCAATTAACTACCGCCCCAATCCTAACACTATCAGTAGAAGGTAATGAGTACACAATCTACAGTTATGTAGTGAAGAATGGGTTGGGGTGCGTTCTGCTGCAAGAAGATGAAGCGGTAGCCTATGCCTCCCGACAGCTTAAGCCTTATGAGAGAAATTACCCTACCCACGATGTGAAACTAGCGGTTGTGGTCTTCGCACTGAAAATCTAGAGACAATACTTTTATAGAGTACCTTGTAAGATCTATACTAATCATCAAAGCTTGAAGTATATCTTCGCTTATAAAGAGCTCAGTTTGAGACAAAGGCGTTGGCCAGAATTGCATAGAGATTATGATCTATAGATCCAATATCACCCAGAAAAGGCAAATGTGGTGGCAGGTGCCCTAAGTAGGAAGGCACAATATAGCTTGAACACTATTGTGATTACTCAGTTGAATCTCTTGGATAGCTCGAGGACTTGGGTGTTCAATTAGTGTTTAATTATCAACACTTATCTTACAGCCCTCCATAGTGAAGGAAATTCGAGTGAATAGGAAAATGACCCTGAACTCCAAAGGATAAAGCAAAATCTTAAGGGAGGGAAGTCGCCTGGATTTGTTGTACATGAAGTCTCTTGTGTGTGCCCAAAAATGTGGAGTTAAGGAAGAAGATCTTAAAGGAGGCTCACAACACTTGATACTCGGTGTATCCAGGGGGCACTAAGATGTATAGAGACCTTAGGCAATACTTCTTTGGAATAAACTGAAGAAAGAGATCATAGAGTATGCAGACACCTATCTTACTTACCAAAAGGTTAAAGATGAGCATCAACGTCCCGTAGGTGAAATGCGACCTTTTCAAATTCAAGTGGGACTCAATCTATATGGACTTCATCATGGGATTACCTCTTCTTTTGTCAAAGAAGAATGCTATCTGGGTAATAGTTGCTCGACTCACTAAATTTGATTGCATGGAATTCTAACAGAAATAGTCTCATATAGAGATCAAAGATTTCACACCCTTTTCTAGCAAGCGCTACAAAAAGCCTTTGGAATCAAATTAAATTTTAGCAGTTTGTATCATCCTAAGACAAACGAGTAAACTAAAAGAGTGAATCAAATTATAGAAGACATGTTAAGAGCTTGTGTACTGGAGTTGCAAGGGAAATGGGAAGACTACTTATCACTGGTGGAATTTTCTTGCAATAGCAGTTACCAGTCCATCATTAAAATGGCCCCATTTAAGGCTCTATATGGAAGAAAATGTAGAACCCCTTTGTGCCAAAGTGACTTAGATAAAGCATTGATCTTAGGCTCAGATTTGGGCTAAGAAACTACAGAAACAATAAGGAAGATTTGAGAGCATATTCGGGTCACCCAGAGCCGATAGAAAAGCTCTGCTAACAAAAATAGGCATCTGGAGTTTCAGGTAGGTGATAAGGCTTTTCTAAAAGTTTTACCAACTAAGGGTATAAGGAGGTTTGGATTGCGAGGCAAATTAAGCATAAGGTATATTGGACCGTATGAAGTCATTAAAAGGCTGAATCCCATAACTTATCGACTGGATCTATTAGTAGAACTCAAACACATACATGACGTGTTTCATATCTCATGAGTCATCAAGTATATTCCAGATCCTGACCATGCTATCATAACCAAACCCATTGAAGTCATTGAGGATCTAGTGTATGATGAGCTCTTAGTCCAGATACCAGATCGCAGGATTAAGAAGCTACGCAGCAAGAAGATACCTTTAGTCAAATTACTTTTAACAAATCATGCCTCCTCAAACGCCACTTGGGAAACTGAGGAAGAAATGAAAGCCAAGTGTCCCTACCTATTTAAGGTAATCTTGCATGTCCTGACAAAGTTCATAAGTTTTGAGGACAAAACCCTTTGGGGGAAGGCTATAACAGCCTGACCCTAAATCATATTTGTTTATTTAATTAGACCATGTTATTTAATTTCCCGAATTTATTGATCGCATTTAATAATTCCGTTTAGGAAAAATTAATTTAGGCTCCACATTTCAGTTTTAATTATCATAAAAATTTTGGGTGAATAGATATTAGGCCCCAGTAACTATAATTAAGTAACAGAAATTTAATTTTGAGTACACAAAATTTTATCTTAATAGATTGCCGTTTTTCTGAGACCAATTCATTTGAGCCCAATTTGTGGCCCAAAAAGTTGGTGGAATTAAACTAAGTTAATTACATTATTTGTGCAAAATGATAATTAGTGAAAAGCTACTTTTGGATGGATGAAATTAGCCAATTAAAGCAAGATAAGTCCAAAAAATTTTCAACCAAGCTAAACCCAATTTTTCTTCCTCTTCTTCTCCCCCGGCGGTTAAACCCCCTATGTTTCTACAACAACTACTACCCTACCCCCTGCTACTGCTGTCAGTGCTTTTGTCACCTCTCCTCTACTCCCAACCATCAACCACAGGCCCACAACCACGAAACACCACCTCTATCTTTCTCTTTTAATCTTTTAAGCGAGGTAAACCCTAACTCAACTTTTATTTACTGTTGGTTTTGTGATGGAATTGATTATTAATCATGTTGTATGAGTTAGAATGAATGCTAGTTTGATGTTTTGTTTTGTTTGCTAAGTGCGGAAGTGTGTAAGTCATGTATAAGGTTCAATCTGTGCATGATCATGCAAGCTTTATGTATAAGGTTGACGGATATATTTTGGGCTTTGTGCTCTAATTGTGTAACCTGAAGCATGAAGAGTGAATATGATGTTGTGCAAGTTGATTTTAGATGAGTTAGGATGTAAATTTTAATTGAGTATGACACAGAGTTTCATGACCAAGCATGAGTAAAAACTAATTTTTGAATCAAGTATGTTTATTTGGATTGAATTAGGTAAAATTTGGAGGATGGATGTGTTTGGGCTTGAAAAATAATATTGTGTGAGTTTTGGCAAAATTAGTGCATTATGGAAAATCCCATAAGTGAGCAAAAGAACTTGTTTGGTTTAATAATGCAAGTAAGTGAGTTTACGGGAGTATTTTGAGTGATTATGTGGAGAAAGTATTGAAAGATGTGTAAGGTTGATCATAAAGTAATTTTTGAATGTTTTGCCTAACATAAGGTAATTATACAAAAGAAATAAAGGTTAATGGATCTTAAAGGGGCATTTAGCTTGATTTATGAGGGAAAACAAGAAAACCATAAATTTTGGGTGCATACTTAAATGTTTCTAAATAATTGTGGATCTTGCAAAGAAGATACAATGTTTGGTGAGTTCAACAACTTTGATTGTGCTTAGAAACTCAGTTGGATTGGAAAACTGAACTAAATGGGCATGTGAATAAAATTTGAGAAGTGGGGAGAGTAATGACTCAAGAACAATGTTTGTCGGGCCAAGCTATTGTGATCAAAACTATCCCGAACCTAACTACACCCCTCTTGGCCTTAAATCCTTATTATCTATCTCAAAATTATCCAAAATTCATATTCCAGTTATAACCATCAAAACCTTTCCATTATAACCCAATTATTCTATTTTGGTCTATTTTACTCCAAATTATTTTACCTCGAGTTAAAGTACCTTAATTTATTTAGTTTTCAAATCATCTTAGTGTAACTTATCTTACATTAAATTATTCGAATTCTGGATGCCTTTTAATTGATAAATTTCTATTAAATTATACAATATGAAAGTGAGTATTGCTTACTAACCATGTATACCTCTAATTGCATTTCTTAAGTAGAATCAGGGCCTGGCTTATCGTTCCCCATTGTGCATAGATATGATCAAGTAAGATTGCATTTTAAAAACCCTAGGTACGTCAATTGTCTGTATCTTTAGAAATCAGAATGTACTTATCAACATTAAATGTTTTGGTAGGTATATCAATAAATCAATTTATTTAGTGGTTTATAACCTAATTAGTTATCCGATTACTGATCATTTATGGGGCACTTGCCCTCTAGTTACCTGCATGCCCTCGAGCCAAGTGTCCTGATCGGTTTGACAAGTGTACACCTATCTATAGATAGTAACAGTTACCAGGGGTTCACTACTAAATAATAACTTGAAATACAATTTTACTGTCATCTTATTCGCTGGTTTGAATCAAATGAATTGCAAAATGGGCCCAACTAGTTTTTCCATGATCATTTAATAATTTAGGAATGCTTGCATTCAGTTTCGGCTCACCTTTCGAAATGTTTCTCATGTTTTGCTTTAGGCAAATGATCAGTGAATCGTCCTCATGCTAGCAAACCAGCTAAAGAAAATAACTGAACAAGGGAATCTGAATGGATTAAGTGTGGTGTAGTTCATGAATATTTTGGGAGCTGTCTTTTGAGATATTTAGTTATTGGAGTTGTAAACTTTATGGAGAATTGTTCTATTATGGTGTGTAAACCTTATGGTAGTTAGCAGCTGTTTGTATATGGTTTTGATCATGTTTGAATGTGTATGGTTATAATCTATGCTCACCTATGTTTTGTCCAGTGCACATACTTAAAGCCTTGTCCTTCTGGACGGTGATAACGCCCCGACCATTGGGTTTGTCAGTTCTAATTAAGGGAATGATTAAAGGGCACACAGATAGTGAGACATGCGCATTAGAGATGTTATAGATTTGGCATCAGAGTTAGGTTAGATTTTCCTTGATGGGTAATGGACTATGGAGGGTAGAGATAGGAGGGTGTGAAGGTCAGTTAGTGAGGATTATTATTATATCATTAGAGGTTCGCGTTGATAAAAATTCCTTCTCTCTCACACGTTCTTCTTTTATGTTTTTCTTTGTTAGATGGACCCATATGCTGTGAATATGATGCCCGGTACTTCTGTGGCCATTACATCTCTTTGCTACATGCTAGATTCCAGCTTCATGGGTCTTGGGCTACCATTACCACCAAGTTGTTGCTTAGAGAGGAGTTTGAGTAGAGGGGGATTACTATGGAGACTCTGCAGTACATATTTTCTTTACACTTTGCACCTCCCCCACCTACATCACCTGCACCTGCTCAGGGACTACCATCACTACCTGCATCAGGCACTCCTCAGACGTCTGACGTCCAAGAGTTATTGGGATCTGGAGAGGGGATCCCACTATCTGATGGATCAGGGGAGGTTCACATTGTTTTGGATCTCCCTGATAGACCAAGGTAGTAGAGCTTAGCTTTGACGATGAGCTCATTGAGGACCCTGAGGAGGATCCAAGAGAGGACTCGGAGTTGGCAGAGTATCAGGTTGATCACTATGTTGAGGATGTCGAGTTGGGTGCGTTAGACAGTAATTTTGACTCGGGCGAGGAGCCTAAGGATGACTCCAACTGAGACTACGATCCATCTAGGGATCATTAGGTTGATTTAGGTGTTGACTTCTTAGTTAGGTGCATTTTGAGCCGCACATGTATATAGTATGGTTAGTTAGATAGATGAATTTTATGTAGGTTATTGCATTATATATAGTTAGACAAATCCTTCCAACTATGTTGACTAGTCTCACCTTCTTTTTGGGTACGTTTACATACTTAGTGTATCGGGGTTAGGTAGTGTTTTAGTTATGAGGTGGGAGTATGGGATGACCCTAGTTGGGGAGTTGGATGTCATATTCTTTTGCAAAACCATGTATTTCTATGTAAAAAGACAGTGTGGCAATGATATACGAAGTTGTGGTTTCTATTTTAATAGTATTTAAACCATGTTAGTTTGTGTTTGTTGTGTATACTTATCTTATGTGTTGTGTGCAGTTAAGTGATTGAATTACTCTGTTTGAACAACTGTAAGGAGCATGAGTCTTTTCCAAGATTGATTTTAGGGTCTGCATACCATCAACTTAGGATTAAACCTAAAGACATCCCCAAAACTTCATCTAAGACCAGGTATGGCCAATAAGAATTCATAGCAATGCCCTTTGCCTTAACTAATGCTCCCCACGACCTTTATGGATCTTATGAATAGAGTTTTCAGACCTTATTTAGACAAGTTTGTAGTGGTGCTTAACACACTGCTCATTTGAGGACAGTGTTGTGAACCTTGAGGGAACACCGATTATATGGCAAATTAAAGAAGTGAGAGTTTTGGTTATAAGAAGTTGTCTTTTTGGGACATGTAGTTTCAAAGCAGGGGATTAAAATTGACCCTAAGAAGGTAAAAGCAATTATAGAGTGTCTATGGCCCACCAATGTCACTGAGATTAGAAGTTGCTTGAGCTTAGCTTGCTATTATCTAAGGTTTGTAATGGATTTTCCGAGTTTAAATAAAAAGGCCACAAGCGTACAGCTTTCGCTGTAGTACTTGAGGTTCGTCTCCACAGGGACGATGGAAAAGATTTAGGTCACTTAACACGAAATTATACTATCCTAACATCATTCTAAATTAATTAAAAATAGTAAATAACTGAGATTAAAGCTTATAAACGAATCAAATTCTAAATATTCCCTAAATATATGCAAATTATAATAACCTTTAAAGTAGATGGACTAGCAAAACCAAATTGAACTAAAATCAACTATAAACCAAATGAATTAACTTCACTAAAATCAACCAAACTGAACTAAAATTAGCTATAATTACAGAACAACCGAAAATGGAAACATTCAACTGAATAAAGCATTTAACAAGCACATTTCTAGAGAATCAACACCAAAACTAAACTAAATACCATAACGATAGGGAGAGGGGGAATGAAAGCATTCAAAAAGACTGCCAGATTTAGCAACAATAGCAAACCTAGAATATAATCCCAACTCCAGCTAGTCACACATCCAGTAATGCCATATCATGTTCATGAAAACAGGGGAGGAGATTAAAGCAACAGAACCAAAAGAACATAGTATAATGCAAGCCTAAACAAGTCATACTCGAAATCCATCAAGCTTCAAAAAAACGATTCAGAATCAACAACTCAGAGCCAAGCTTCGAAATCTATCATACTTCATAACCAAACTAAATCTATCAAAAATGACTAAAGCAAATTAGGGGAAGGGAACGATAGCTAAACTTTGCCAAATCAACGCAACTCGAACCACAAATCATCTAACAGAAATGGAAATTAACAAAGCTACGAAACTGAGTAACAGGCCTAGAACTCGAAATTAAAACTGAAACCAAGACCCTAAATTACGAAGGCTAGAATGAAGAACTGAGAAATATCCTAAAGTTAAACCTAAAAACTTTGAAACTGAAATTTAATCAACACCCAGAACTACCTATAATCGAAGATTAACAGGCCTAAGCAGAACATGAACAGAGCAACAGGGGAGGGGGACTGTGAATGCAAGCAGAGCAAATTAGAGGAGTCCAACAACCTAGAACCTGGAGCAGAATGTATGAAAACCAACATTCACCATCATCCTCACTCATCCATCAAGAAAAGAAAAGCTGCCCAGCTGTTTTCCTTCACTGTCGATTCACAACCGCAGAGGAGAAGCACAGGGGAAGGGGAATTGACTACAATCTACTAACTCTAGGCCAAATTATTACAAATGCAAGCTGGGGTTCGCAAATATGAACTGGAAATTAACAAAATTTGACTTAATTACATGAAATTTGAGACTAACATTAAATCTAACATGAAACCCTAAACTGAAAATTAATAAAAGCATCTGAAATTCCAAGTTGAGGTTTCGAAAATAACAACTAATTCAACCCTAAAGACTTCCCTAACCTCAAAAGTTTGAAAATCAAAACCCTAACAACTCGAATTTGAAACTAACAAGAGCCCTAAAATTACGATTGACTGAAGAATGAATTTAAACCTATAATTAAACCTAAAACTTGAATTAAATCTAACCTAACCCTAAATTACCTAGCTTCGTACCTCTCTTTGTTGCTGCCCTTCATCTTATACCCGAGCCCTTCTCCATTCTTCACCGTCGATTTCATAGGTATCGTGGATGGTGGAGATGAGGGACAGCTATGGGGTGTGCTTGCAGCTTATGCGTGAATTGCGGATGAAGATGATGGTGGATGGAGGTGAGAGAGAGAAAAGAGATGATGAAGAGAGAGATGCAGGGGATCGAGGATGGGGAAGAAGCAGAGGAGGTTCGGTCTGGGTTTTCGGGGGTTTCGTAGGAGAGGAGAGAGAAAGTGTGAGTGAGTTAAGAGGGGGGTAAGGCAGCCACGTGAGGCACACGCGGGTGGCTAGGAAAGAATGGGGTCATGTGCCAGGTACGCTTGGGGGAAAAGAAGGCTGGGCCAGTTTCCTTTTTAAAATTTTTTTTCAATTGGCTAAACAACAAAAGGGCTTTTAGATTGAATTCGAGTCCATTCGGTCCAATTTCCATTTCCTAGCATTTTCGTCATCTTTTCCCTACATTTTCTTACATTTTTCTATATTTATTCAAAACCTACAAAACAAAATAAAATCAAATAAAAACCTAAAAAGTACAATTATAACAAGCATAAAACATGTGTAAAAGTACCTTAAAAATAACATATTTTTTGCACGAACAGGATAGTGTTGCGAACCTTGAGGGAACATCGATTATACCGCAAATTAAAGAAGTATGAGTTCTGGTTATAAGAAGTTGTCTTTTGGGGACATGTAGTTTCAAAGCAGGGGAATAAAATTGACCCCAAGAAGGTGAAAATAATTATAGAATGTCCAGGGCCCACCAATATCACTGAGATTAGAAGCTGCTTGAGCTTAGCTTGCAATTATCTAAGGTTTGTAATGGATTTTTTGAAGATAGCATCTGCCCTGATCAATTTGTTGAAGAAAGCTGTTAAGTGTGAGTGGACAAAGAAGTGTGAAAAGGCATTTCAGGAATTAAGGTAGTGATTAATTACCGCCCCAATTCTAATACTACTAGTAGAAGGTAAGGAGTATACTATCTACAGTGATGCATCGAAGAATGGGTAGGGGTGTTTTCTGCTACAAGAAGATAAAGTGGTAACCTATACCTCCCGACAACTCAAGCCTTATGAGAAAAATTACCCTACCTATAATTTGGAGGTAGCAGTTGTGGTCTTTGCACTGAAAATGTGGAGACATTACTTTTATGGAGTGCCTTGTGAGATCTATACTAATCATCAAAGCTTGAAGTATATCTTCACTTATAAGGAGCTCAGTTTGAGACAAGGCGATGGTTAGAATTACTTAGAGATTATGATCTGTAGATCCAACATCACCCAGAAAAGGCAAATGTGGTGGCAGATGCCCTAAGTAGGAAGGCACAACATAGCTTGAATACTGTTATAATTACCTAATTGAACCTCTTGGACAGCTCAGGGGCTTGGGTATTCAATTAGTGTCACATGGGCAAGCTAGTGTTTAAGTATCAGTACTTACCTTACAGCCCTCATAGTGAAGGATATTCAAGTGAACCAGGAAAATGACCCTGAACTCCAAAGGATAAAGTAAAATCTTGAGGGAGGGAAGTCGCCTAGATTTTTTTTTACGTGAAGTCACTTGTGTGTACCCAAAAATGTGGAGTTAAGGAAGAAGATCTTAAAGGAGGCTCATGATACTTGATACTCGGTGCATCCACTAGGCACTAAGATATGTAGAGACCTGAGGCAATGCTTTTGTTGAAATAATCTGAAGAAGAGACCGCAGAGGATGTAGACAAGTGTTTTATTTACCAAAAGGTTAAAGCTAAGCATCAACGTCCCGTAGGTGAAATGCGACCTTCAAAAATTAAAGTGGGACTCAATCTTAATGGACTTCATCCTGGGATTACCTCTTCCTGTGTCAAAGAAGAATGCCATCCGAGTAAGAGTTGATCGAGTCACTAAATTTGCCCAATTTCTGTCAATTTTGGATACTTAGGGAGTCGAAAGACTGGCTCAACTATATGTTAAGAAGATAGTTCGATTGCATAGAATTCCAACAGACATAGTGTCAAATAGAGATGAGAGACTTCAAGCCCATTTCTGACAAGCACTTCAAAAAGCTTTTGGAATGAAATTAAATTTTAGCAGTTCTTATCATCCTGAGACAGACGGGCAAATTAAAATAGTGAATCAAATTCTAGAAGATACATTAAGAGCTTCTGAACTGGAGCTGCAAGGGAAATGGGAAGACCACTTATCATTGGTGGAATTTTCTTACACAACAATTACTAGCCCACCATTAAAATGGCCCTATTTGAGGCTCTATATGGAAGAAAATGTAGAACCCCTTTTTGCCAAAGTGACTTAGATGAATCGTTGATTTAGGCCCAGATCTGATCCAAAAAACTGCTGAAATAATAAGGAAGATTCAGGACCATATTCGGGTTGCCCAGAGCCAATAGAAATGCTGCGCTAACAAAAAGAGGCATCTGGAGTTTCAAGTAGGTGATAACGTTTTTCTAAAAGTTTTGCCAACTAAGGGTATAAGGAGGTCGTTAAGGGCTATAGCCCTTCTACTGCACCAAAAAAAAGGGGTTATAAGGAGTTTGGAGTGCGAGGCAAATTGAGCCTAAGGTATATTGAACCATATGAAGTCATTAAAAAGCTGAATCCCATGACTTATTGACTGGATCAACTAGTAGAACTCAAACACGTACATGACGTGTTTCATATCTCACAAGTCATGAAGTATATTCCAGATCCTGACCATGCTATCATAACCTAACCCATTGAAGTCACTGAGGATCTAGTGTATAAAGAGCGCTCAGCCCAGATACCAGATCACAAGATTAAGAAACTATGCAACAAGAATATATCTTTAGTCAAATTACTTTTGACAAATCATACATCCTCAGAAGCCACTTGGGAAACTGAGGAAGAAATGAAAGCCAAGTCCCCATACCTATTTGAGGTAATCTTGCATGTCCTAACAAAGTTTATAAGTTTTGAGGATAAAACCCTTTAGGGTGAAGGGTATAATAGCCCGACCCTAAATCATATTTATTTATTTAATTAAGCTGTGTTATTTAATTCTCTGCATTTATTTATCACATTTAATCATTCTGGTTGGGAAAAATTCATTTTAGGCCCCACATCGCAATTTAAGTTTTAATTATTGTAAAAATTTTGGGCGAATCGATATTAAGCCCCAGTAAATATGATTAAGTGATAAATTATTGTCCATGACATCATAGAAATTTAATTTTGAGCAACGCAAAAATTTTATCGCAATGAAGTGCTATTTTTTCAAGTCCAATTCATTTGAGCCCAATTTGTGGCCCAAAAAGTTGGTGCAATTGAGTTATGTTACTTACCATTACTTGTGCAAAATGCTAGTTAGTGAAAAGCTACTTTTGGATGGATCAAATTAGCCAATTAAAGCAAGATAAGTCCAAAAAATTTGAATCAAGCCAAACCCAATTTTTCTTCCTTTTTTTCTCTCCCCTACGGTTAGACCCCCCATGTTCCTGCAATAACTACTGCCCTGCTCACTGCTGCTGTCGTCAATGCTTCTATGACCTCTCCTCTACTCCTAGCCATCACCCACAGCCCCACAACCACCAAACACCACCTCTATCTCTCTCTTTTAAGTTTTCAAGTGAGGTAAAACCTAACTTAACTTTCGTTTACTTTTGGTTTTATGATGGAATTGATTATTGATAATGTTGTTTGAGTCAGAATGAATACTAGTTTGATGTTTTATTTTATTTGGTAAAGTTTGAAAGTATATAAGTCATGTATAAGGTTTAATCCGTGCATGATCATGCAAGCTTTATGTATGAGGTTGATGGATTTTGAGCTTTGTGCTCTAATTGTGTAACCTTAAGCATAAAGAGTGAATATGATGTTGTGTAAGTTGATTTTGGATGAGTTTGGATGTAAATTTTAATTGAGTATAACCTAGGGTTTCATGACCTAGCATGAGTAAAAATTGATTTTTGAATGAAGTATGTTGATTTGGATTGAATTAGATGAAATTTGGAGATTGGATGTGTTTGGCTTGAAAAATGATGTTATGTGAGTTTTGCCAAAATTAGTGCATAATAGAAAGTCCCATAAGAGACCAAAAGAACTTGTTTGGTTTAATAATGCAAGTAAGTGAGTTTATGAGAGCACTTTGAGCGAATATGCGAAGAAAGTATTGAAAGATGTGTCAGGTTGATCATAAAGTAATTTTTGAGTGTTTTGCCTAACATAAGGTAATTATACAAAAGAAACATAGGTTAATGGATCTTAAAGGGGCATTTAGCTTGATTTATGAGAGAAAAGAAGAAAACCATAAATTTTGGGTGCATAGTTAAATGTTTCTAAATAATTATGGATCTTGCAAAGAAGATACAAAGTTTAGTGAGTTCAACAACTTTGATTGTGCTTAGAAACTCAGTTGGATTGGAAAACTGAACTAAATGGGCATGTGAATGAAATTTGAGAAGTGGGGAGAGTAATGGCTCAAGAACGGTATTTGTCGAGCCAATGTAGTGTGATTAAAGCTATCTCGAATCTAACTACACCCCTCTTGGCCTTAAACCCTTATTATCACTCTCAAAAATATCTAAAACTCATATTCTATTTATAACCATCAAAGCCTTCCCATTATAACCCCAATTATTCTATTTTGGTCTATTTTACTCCAAATTATTTTACCTTGAGTTAAAGTACCTTAATTTATTATGTTTTCAAATCATCTTAGTGTAACTTATCTTATATTGAACTGTTTGAGCTGTGAATGCCTTTTAATTAATAAATTTCTATTAATGTTACATCATTTGGGAGTGAGTGTTGCTTACTAACTACGTATACCTCTAATTACATTTCTTAAGCAGAATTAGGGCCTAGTTTATCGTTCCCCATGATGCAGAAATGCATGGATTGAGCTTTGGCTCACCTTTCGAGATGTTTGTCATGTTTTGTTTTAGGCAAATGCTCAGTTGATCGCCTTATGCCAGCAAACCAAGAAAATAAGTAAGCAAGCGAATTTGGATGGATTATTAATGATGTAGTTCATGAACATTTTGGGAGCTAGAATTTGAGATATTCAGTTGTCGGAGTTGTAAACTTTATGGATTATTGCTTTATTATGGTGTGTAAACCTTATGGT
The DNA here is from genome assembly GCA_029747015.1 of Carnegiea gigantea. Lineage (NCBI taxonomy): Eukaryota > Viridiplantae > Streptophyta > Magnoliopsida > Caryophyllales > Cactaceae > Carnegiea > Carnegiea gigantea. Next base: position 369,724 of record JAKOGI010000831.1, on the reverse strand, counting down.
GCTTAGCAGCTGTTTGTATATGGTTTTGATAATGTTTGAATGTGTATGGTTGTAATCTATGCTTACCTATATTTTATCTTGTACACGTGCTTAAAACCTTGTCCTTTTGGATGGCAGTAATGCCCTGACATCGGGTTTATCAATTGTAATTAAGGGAATGATTAAATGGTATACAAACAGTGCGATATGCACATTGTGGGTGCTACACAATGCTTTAGCATATGAACCAATCACCAACTAAACGGTACTTTTATAAACTAAACAGGCTAAAGCTAAAGTTCAAACTCATTTTCAGACAGTTCCACCTCAATTTTAGTCCAGGTTCAGTTCAATTCAAGTTCGACAATAATTCAACTAAGTTAGGGCAAGTCGCAGCCCAGTTTGTGGACTCGGTTCATAGCTAAACTATCCCGTGGAACCATGCCGCTAACTTCCTTGTTCCCAACTTAAATTTCAAGCAAAATAGATGTAGAACACCCATCAAAATAACATCACATCAACCTAACCTGAATGTTACAACACTACAACAATGAAACCATAGTTCAATTGCGAGAATCAATGGCATTAACATAGCAATTAGCACTTTGCAACAACAATTAATCCAACACTCATACCCGTGCTCCCTCGTCACAGCATTGCCCACAACAATTGTTAAAATTAACTTAATTTCAATCCTAAATGGGCATATTCAATTTCAAACCATCCACCGCACCAATCAGTCACAATACTTATGGGATTCATCTTCCGAAATCGAATCAATTCATGAACAAATAGACAAAAAATTGTAAATTAATAGTAGTTTAGGAGTCAAGAACCAACCACCTTGTTCTCTTGTACTGCTGGAGCCACATTGTCCTCCTCCTCTCTCTGCTGTGAGCTGTTGCTGCCCATCCTCCTTACTCCTCCCTCTCTGATTCTCACTTTTCTCTCTGGTTTGCCTTATTCTTTTCACTCAAATGTGCATTCGGTGGTAGCATTGAGGGTTTCAACCCTAACCTTCAAATCCTTGTCTAGCTTGGCCCTTAGCTGGAGCCCACCGGTAGAGACAACCCGTAGCCAAGCCTTGCCATTACCAATGTAAACGCCTGATCGATGTGCCGGAACTCTCTTTCAACTCACTCCATCTCTCTCTCTCTCTCTCTCTCTCTCTCTCTCTCTCTCTCTCTCTCTAGGTTCGTGGGAGTTGCTGCGCAAAACCGGCCGTACCAGCACGTGACGGTGGCCGCCACACTAGCTGTCGGCGTGGTGACGGTGTTCTTTCTCTCTCTCTTCCTCTCTCTTTGCGGACATAAGGTAACAAAAGCCTTAGCAGCTTCTCCTTTCCTTTTCAGGTAAGGGCCCGAGTTCTCAATCCCCTTTCTTGTTCTTTTCCTTTTTTCATACTTGAATAAAATCATCTCGGCCCCAATAAGTTAAGCCTAATTCATTCCAATCTCAAATAACCTAATTCAACTCCACTAATTTCATGTAATTCCAACTCAACGTAATTTTAATGGAATTTGCTAATTCCATGCAATCACGCAATGAATCAAGTAGTTCCGAAAAATTAGCCGACATAAACTATTACACTAAATTAACACATAAATTTATCCAACATGGCTAAGTTGTTAAACATAACTAATAAAATTATGACCCCGATGATTGACTTTAATAGAAATTCCTCGACTGTTACATCTACACATTCATCATTTACCCATTTTCTTAAATATGAAACTTTTGTGCAAGGGTATCCATGACATACTATTTTTCAAGCCACGTAATATATTTTTCATTGATTATAAATTGATCAGATATGGTATTTTCTTCGTAAACATGCCAAGATTGGTTGCATCGTGTTCAATTTTGCAATAATATTGACTAAATTCAGCAATATAATTTTTCATATATCTCATATCCTAAAGTTCAATGTTATTAATATTCCTCTACCATTCTCTTGCCTTTTGTTCAGAATTAAATCTGGCTTCGACAAATTTAATTTCAATTTCTTTGCATAATTTTTTGAACATAGCGGTCCGTGTTTCTAGCATTCTTAATACATTTTACCTTCCTCATCTAATGAGTCATATTAAGCAACTACAGTGCCAGAAAAGCTATGTTCAATATAAGTTAGGATATTTCCTACAGCCCATGTGGTATTCAAATTCAAGACGCTAGTCATACCTCTTTTTCAATGTTCAAATATTTTCTCTCTATTACGGGCTCCATTTATGTTTAGAATATAACCTGTTTGGCTAACTCAGATAAGTCAATTTCTTCAAAGAATGTGGCTTTCCGTGGGATGAACCCAAAGAAAAGGTTGATTGTACGCCCTGCTGGAATATATCTTGGTCTTATAAAATGGGTATGTTTTGCAGAAGATTCGCCAAATTCTCGAGATTTAGGAATAACATTGTGAACAAGGTTGGATTCGATTTCGTGTATGTTGAGTGCTACAATCTCATTGATTTCTCTATCAGCTTCCATTTTACCTTATATTTTATCCAGTTTCCTCCTACTTTCTACTAAAGGAACAACATTAAGATCCTTTAGTTTAATTAGGTTCATCTACTGATATATTTTTTCTTCTAGCTGGATAATATTTGCCTTATCATTATCATTAAATAACACATTTTGTTTTTGAACGATTGTGCCCATGATTTTGTTTAGCTCTTCTAGGTTTTGGTCTTTATCAAACATATTTTGTAATTCCTCAAGATTATACTACCAATATTCCATCCTCTTCTTTTTCTCTAATGATTTTTCAGTTGATTTTTCTCCTACTTCTTTTTCAATTTTTATATCTTGCAAAGGAAATGGATTTTCGTTTTTTTGGTTTGGGAAAGGATATTTATGCTGAAATGTAGTACTAATACTTAAATCAGATTTTCCACTCTATATAATTTCATTGAGTAAAGAAAGATGAATTACCAACAATTATTTCTTTGTCTCCTTAAGTTCAATCTTAATTTTTTAATTCCGCCTTTAATTCTAAAACTATATAAGTGATATAGTTTAATTGCAATGGTACTAAAACAATTCCTTCTGGAGAGTGCACAATATGGGAATAATCAGGAGTAGGACAAGTACATGACGATTTAAGCATTAAACACAATTAATCAGTTTAATCAACCAGTAATTAGCTTAATTCTCTTAATTATCTTTGGTCACGCTGCTATAATACCATTTGAATGAGAGCTTCGAATAGTAGTTATGAGAGAATTTACATATATGCAAAATTAAAATTTTCAAAAGTAAGTTTTTAAGTATTAGGGTTAAAAATTCGAATTTCAAAAGCTTAGGGGGTCTAGAAAATATTGAGGGTATCTAGAAATTCGCTTACTGAAGTTCGAGGTAATGAAATATTGGCTCTAAAAATTTAGGCCTAGAATTATTAATGTCGCATATGTCGGGTACTTGAGGATTAACTTCCTTATTATTATGTCTTTTGCATATAACCTATTTTTAAATTTTTTGTCTTGAAGTTCATGAATAAGTTACATATACTGTCATTGTTAACTATTCAAAAAATTAGAGTTAAGGCTCTTGTTTTGGTTCGATACATGTATTCAGACAATAACGACTAAGAGTTATTGATTAGGGTAAGGGTTTAGATTTAGAGTTTATGGTTTAGGGTTTATGGTTTGGGGCTTTTAGAGTTAACTTAAGTTTTTATTTTTTCGGGGAATTGAATAAAGGTGGTCTAGAGTCTAATTTGAATAACTAAAGTTAATAACTAAGCTTAGGGCTAAACCCTAATAGTAACCCTAAATCCCTAACCTGTACTGCATACTGCAAACCCTTACCCTATACTAAACGTTAACAACAACCTAATAATAAACCTTAGCAATCCTTAACCCCTGATCATAGGCCCTAAATTCAAAAAGTCCAATCTTAAATCCTAATAATTTGACAGCCTAACAATTGTAACCCTAGGCCTTATACCCTAACCCTAGAACTAGTGGTGAATATCCAGGCTAAAAAATAACAAGTAAATGAAATGAAAATATATACTAATCTACAAAATTTATGCATGCAATTTTTATTTGTACATACATACATATACATGTACGTTTGTGTGTGTGTGTGTTTGTGTGTGTATATGTATGTATGTATGTATGTGTGTGTGTGTATATATATATATATATATATATATCTACATATATATATATATATATATTATATATATATATATATATATATATATCTATATATATAATATAAATATATATATATACATACATATATATATAATATATATATATATATATATATATATATATATATATATATATATATATATAGATATATATTATATATATACATACATATACATATATAAGATATATATATATAAATATATATATATATATATATATACATATATATATATATATATAATATATATATATATATATATATATATTAATATATATATATATAATATATATATAATATATATATCTGTGTGTATATTGTAGGCCCACTCTAAATTTTCTCTCTCTTCCAACCTCCATTAAAGTCATTGACCCTAATCCCTCATGTCGAACCCTAACATTTGAACCCATGAGCCCAAAACCCCAAACCCCAATTCTGATCCTATATCTGAAAACCTAATAACTAGGCCTTTACGCAAATAATATTGTGTTTAGAGTTTAGGGGATCAATGTTTATGGCTAGAGTTTACAAGTTGGATTTAGAATATAGGCTAATAAGATTAAGGTTTAGGACAAGTTGTTAGTGCTTGAGGTTTATAGGTAGGGTGTAGGATTTTAGGGTGATGGGGTTTGGCATATAGACAAAGGCAGAGCTACTAAGGTGCAAATCCCTCTACTTTATGGTCATCTACATCACTAAGTGCATAAATATACTTGGCTACCTTCCTTTGTTTTATTTTTGCTAAAAAGTACCTACTACAAGTATCTCAAAATTTGATCCAACTCATTTTACTTTGTTGTTTCAACAAGGAGATGGAGGATTTTAGGATCCTCACGTAACGTGCCCTACAGTCTTTCTCTTCTTAAATCAACCTAGATTCTTAGGGTCATTCTGAAGCTTCTATTGAATCTGATGAGCTTATCTCTATACAGATTTTGTTGCTCATGGATGTCCTCAAACTTGTCTTTATTAAGGTTCAACAGAGGTTTGTTCAAATGCTTCGACAGGTCTAGGATTTGGTTCATTTGACTGCTATCTCTCAGAAACTGCATTTGTTCAATGATTAATGGCTTTAGTTGTGGATCTTCACTCCACTTGTCACAAAACATTAACCCAATCGAATTTTTCAGACTGTGAGGGAAAGAAGGTTTCCAGGATAGTTAGAGCCTAATATCCTATGCCATTCCAGTTGACAAAAGCCCTGTCAATTCTAGACAATTGATTTATTGGTCTAGGAAAAGACGAAACTCCTCATTTCATTCAACTCACATGACTGTAAGTAGTTAGTGAACTCCATGATTTCATTGGCACTCACAAAAGGCTCATTTATCCCCTTATAAGACACAAAGGGTCATTGATTCCCAAAGCTAAATGAGTCAAAGAATCCCGCATGGTCTCCTCTAAAAGTCTTTGTTTATAACAAAAGTGATAGGAAAATGTCTCTAAGTGTGAATTTGAATGGCTTCGTAGTGAACAAATTGACCAGAAGCTGATAATATCTTAATATGATATGTAGATGGCTTTTAAGCAACCCAAATTCTGACTTTAGTTGAGAATTCAATACTAGTGTAATAAGATCAACCCTGCAACAGACTATTTGCAATCCTTTCAATGTTTTCTTCTTGAACTTTGGTTTTTAGTAATCCCACCAAACCTATTGTTTGATCGCACATGAATATTTTCAGATTGTCGTGGTTATTGGGGCAATTTAGCCCTCTAATGTTCCAACTGATGATATTATCCATAGGAGGTATATCCCTAATGCTTGCTTCTTTCATCACCAATTCCAAGAAATCTGATTCCATGAGGACTTGAAATGAGTAACCTGGAGTATGGACCCCTTTCTGTGCATTTGGCATTTTTGATGATAATGATCTCCTTGGAATTCTAATAAAATCATCTGCTGCTATAGGTTGTTGCTCACGAGGATGAGCTGTAGCATGCTCAATATTGACTACTTACTCCCTATAAACTCTGATCCATTCTTGTCTCACATGGCGTTTTTTCCTGCAGTCTGATTCCATATGTCCAAACATGTGACATTAGGTATGTTTCATAGGGTTTTATTCAAAAACTACCTTTTGCCTCACAAGGAATGAACTTAAAATTCTGACAAAGGGCCTTCTATAAGAACATCAATGAGCATTCTAGCATAACCCAACATTGTTTTCTCCGTTGTAATCTTCTGAGTCTTTAAAGGAATACCTATTAGCCTACCAATTTTGCTAAGGCTATCACGCCCCAATACTTGATGTCAAGCTTAGGGAATTTAACCCAAATAGGTAGGGAAGATGTGGCAATGGTATCAATGCTCAATGATTCATTCCAGGGCTTCACTATAAAGTTCTTTTTGTCGAAGAAATACATTCCCCTTTGCACCGCCTGCGCTTTGTCCTGAATATTATCAAAATGAACCAGAAAAATATTTTTGCGAACTGTAGCTAACTTATCAATTGAATAATTTTATTAGATACATTAAATAAAGCCCTCTATCACATCTAAAGAAGGATTGGATCCCAAAACACTGCACAAAACAACATGTTGCCAACAGGCAATTTTGAGTATAGTATCTTGTTTCTTAATTTTTGCTGCCTTAGTTCCATTAGCAGTGATACTAGGGACAAACTTCAATGAGGACTCCTCATTATTGCATATGTACTTACCCAAGGTTCTGAAGCGATTTCTTAAACTACTTGGGTATCAAACGCTTCAGCCACCATTGAAGGTTTTAGCTCGATTGTCGGTACTGTCGCATCAATTTAAGGTGTTCTAGACTATAATAGTCTAAGCCTAATCCATGGTAATTACTCATATTAATCTCAATTTAATTTAATCAAGTTGAGCGTTGTATTTTAATTGAGCATTCAATACATTTATGTAATTACAGGTTGAAACAATAGAATGGTCTTAAAATAAGACTCAATTGTGTTCATTACCAAATTGATCAGAATTATAAATAAATAAATATATAAACTAGCCCATTTAAAAAAAATGAGTGAACTTTACAATTTTCTTCCAAATATTGAAATACTAATAATAGCCTAAATTAAATAGTACCCCTAAATTTTAACTCAAAAATGTGTTAGGGCGCGTTTGACAATAGCATTTTGGATAGCGTTTGGCATTTTGACCAAATCAATATACTAATTAGGTAATTTTTAGTATTCGATAACATAGTATTTTGACTAGCATTTCAAGTAGCGTTTAGCATTTTAAACAACGCTTCTGAAAAGCTAATAATATTAACGTTTGGCATTAAAAAATAGCGTTTCATATTTTTTGGCTAATAAATATCCTTTAAAAATTTTATCTTTGAAAATTATCTATATCCTTCTATGTCAATTTACATTATCAGCTGACCCAATAGCTAAATTTACCAAACACATTTGTTTCAACCGCTCATCTAAATAGTTATCTGCTAACAGCTAAATTAGAAACGCTATTCACTACCTAAACAGTATCCGCTACTTGAACTGCTATCTGTTATTCAAATCGTTAATTTTACCGATCGGAGCCTTAGTTAGATTGAAGGAGAAAAAAATGAGGAAGTTGTTTTACTACCAAAAAAAGGGGAAAAGAAAATAAGAAATAGAAAATCTAGACATAAAATATCAAAATTAAAAAAATAAGCAAAACAAAAAAAAAAACAAAAAAAACCTGAGCTACCTCCCTTATTTGCACCCACAACCCCATATTTCTCTGACTCTGTTCACGCAGCCCGGCCCCTGGCCATCCCTGTGTTTTCCTATCTGCAGGTGGCCATTTGGCTGCCAGGGTCACTGTGCCCTGCCAGCTAGGCCATCGTCATGCCCCTACAGACACCTCTCTAGCTTGGTTCTTGATATTTTTGGAGGTAAGCCCTAACTTCTGCTCACTTATTTTCACTCTTTTTACTTTCTAATTCAATCAGTTAATGTGTTATTTTAGTTGGGCAAATGTTAATTGGTGGTATGGATTTGAATGAGCATGTGTTGTGGGTGTTTATGGAGGGATTGAGTGTTGAGTATGGGTTGTGAACTTGTGGCCACAAAGTTTATTGTCTAAAGTTTGAAGAATTTTTGTGTGTATAACTGCCAATTTAAAGGCTTGGTCTGTGGGTATTGAATGTCAGCCATGGAAGGGTTGGGGCAAAGCTTGAGCTTGAGGAAGGGAATGGTGGAGGGAAGGATGATTGAGAGATTTTCAAAAATAAATTCGTTTAATACAAATTTTGAGATTTATTTGAGGAATGAGAAGGTGTTCTATGTGAGAATTGAGTGGAAATATTATTTTGATAATTTTGAAAACCAAATTAAGATTAACATGAATATTGGAGACTAATTTAGGGGGGTCGGATGAATTTTAGTGTGTGAATTTGGGTGGTAATGCCAATTAAAAGTAACTGTGGAGCTTGACTCTTGTGACTTATCTAAAACAGCGAGATTATTAGGTTCGCATTAGCATTAAAGAATTAATTACCTGTTTTTGTAAGTCAAAGAAGTAATAAAGGTTGATTCATGTTTGAATGATGGAGAATGATATATATTCTTGTGACCCAGACAAATAAATATAAATCAAAGTCCATTTGGGGCCTAAAGGAGCGAAAATTGTTTGATGTGCATACAAGAGCATGATTTGGCATTGAAAATCAATTTAGAACCACCAGTCGAACCTAGTAACCCAAACCTCTTCATGAATAAATCATTAGAACAAAACTAACAATGATATTTCCTTACATAATAATCATAGTAATAATAATGGGAATGAAATTTGTAATGGTGTTAAATATGCTATCTAATATCGATAATAACAATGAATATATTAACTTTGATGATAATAAAATTAATATTAATAGCCACAAGGATAACAATATTAAGACCTACCATGGCATAATAACATTAATATGATTAATGACAATAGTAATGAGAATAATACAAAAAATGCATATATAAATGGAAAATCAAAATTGATTTGTGTGTTTGAATAAACAATTGTGAGTGCATTGATAGTTAAGAAAATGCCAAAGAGAACTATGAACTATTTACTAAGGTTGTAATTAGTGAAAATTATTTGAAACTTCAGTAACCATCAAATATATATATTTCAATTAGAAACGAGGCCTTTTACGTCATTGTCAAGCCATGAACAACTATTTTATATAAGGGGGTGAGATTTTAAAAATTTCAGGCAATGGTGTGGTGCGTTTACTGCCTGTACCTTTCAAATATTATCGTGTTGTTATAAATACCAAATCTCATGATACAATTGTTTAATGAACCTTTTTCAAGCATTGTTTTGCCACATAATCAAATTGACTCACCAATTATCAATTATCAGGTCTTAGGTCCTTCCTTTCACCCATGCGACCTCAGGTCAAGCCTCCCAGTCGACCTGGCAGGTGTGCACCTAGCCAATGGTCGCATTGTATATATGAGCTCGTTAGTTTGGATTTCACTTTTAGATAATTACTGATAACAGTTTTAATACAATTCTCTCTCACCTTGATTTTGAACTAAAATGAATGGAATGCAACCGTTCATTGAAAAATGAACCTTATCTTGACAGTAAGGGGCTGAATGCATTGAGCCGTGGTTCATCTTTCGAACATTTTGTGTTTTGATGTTTTAGGTTGGGCGACTCAGAAGCCACTTCAATTAGCCGGTTCTATGGTTGAACCATCTGGTAGCAGTCTCCGTTATGCATTTACAATGAGAGGTAAAAACTTAAGAGTGTACTTTAGTTCAACAATCAAATATCCAACCGTTTTGCCTGTTGTGGAGCCTTTTAGCATGCCCAGAAAAAAACGCACACAAAAAAGATTTAATCTCTCTCATATTCTGATATATGAGGATTTGATTTAAATCCCATGAAGGCACGTTGTTTCTCCAGTTTTGTCCCCTGTGGTCAGATATGATTTCTGCTCTTGACATATATGGGCCGTTTGGGCTGAGACTCATATGGGGTGGGCTTCAAACATGCTTGGGAGATAGCTTCTCAAGAGGAGTATGGCATAGACAAAGGGGACGCTGTCAGGCGCGAGTGATGGATGACCATAGGTGAGGAAGAGTTTGGGTGGGAGCTGGGAAAAGAGTAAGGGGTTTTGGCTTTTTTGGTGTCCCTGAGAGAAATTGAAGGGAAAGAAGGAATTGGATTTTCTTCTCTTTTCTTTGTTTTGTACTTTTGTTTATGGTTGGGGCCTGGGGGGCAGGGGAGGGGATGTTGCTCATGGGAATTGAGAAGTTGAGGGGATGGGAGAGAAGAAAAATAGAAAAAATAGAGGGGAGGAGGGAATTACTACTAAAGTTGAAGATGGAGGAGCATAGAGAAAAGAGGATTAATCTGTCGATGATAAGGGTAAATTCATCCTATTGAAAATAGACTTTTAATCAAGGATTCAAAATGTAGTTTTGATTGCGGTAAAGGGCATATTTGCAAATCTTGCTAATGCGGCAACCGTGTGGCAAATTGTGGTAGTTAGCTTGTTACAGAGGAAGAAATGCGGTCCATTTAGCTTCAAAACCTTCGCATGCTATCGTTTCCTTTCTGAACAATCTCATTATGAATTCATACTTTCAGTATTGTGGGAGATTTTCTGCAAAATAGGTATATCTATGCTATTAACTAGTGCCTTTAATCAGCATTGGTTATTTCATAAAGTTGGTTTTCAGAACAATTCCGTGCACTAGAATACCACATTAACGTTGGAATTTGGATCCAGACATATTAATTTAATATACAAATTCTCAATGAGTACTCTTTTTTTCCCATCAATGGAAACTGTAGCATTTTAAAATTTAAACTATATAAGCCTCATGTTTAAATCAACATATGTCATCAAATAACCACAAATTGGCAACTAAAGATAAAATTGTTCAACATGGTTTAAAGGTCTGACCAATTTTACCATTGAACAACTACCTTGACTAGATCCTTAACTAGCTTGGTTCTGACACCAAATCAGAAGAATACTTTACCATAACCAGTCTAAGGTGCTATTAACTTTGACCATATAGTGGTCGGGATTTTAAGCAATAACCTCAAAAGATGGAAAAGTAAGATACCCCAAAATAGAAAATTCTAGTTATGTTTGTTTTTAGTTATGATAATAAGGTACTATGCATCTCACTATTTTGCATTTTACTTGTGTTTATGACTTTATGTTTAGTTTGGACTTGTGAAAATTGGATTTGTGAAATGCTTATTTCCCTCGAATGTGAAATAATTGTTTCTCCTGAATGCTCTTATCCATATAGGTTTAGTTCACCAATGGTGCTCATGTGAAGAATGCCTAGGAAATTGCCTACAAGACTATTGAACATATGCATATCTTCATTCTGTAAATTGCATGGACTGGACAAAGCAGAAGCAGTCCTAATTGATGGTATAAGGTTAGGTGTCCTCCCGAATGTGGTCACTTACAATACTCTGGTTGCTGCATATTGCCGATTTGTGGGCATAGATGCAGGTTACTCGGTTGTTCATAGGATGCAAGTTGCAGGAATCAGGCCCAATGTAATTACTTACAATTCGTTGTTGGCGGGTGCTAGTAGGCAAGGCCAAGCATCAATTTCCCTTGATTTGTTTGAAGAAATGCTGAAGTTAGGTATTTCTCCGAATTTATGTAGTTATAATACATTGATGCACTGTTTTTTTAGATTCGGAAAACCAGATGAGGCTTATAGGGTGTTCCATGATATTATTCTTAGTGGTCTTCGTCCTGATCCAACTAGTTTCAACACATTGATCAATGGCCTGTGTAAGAATGGGTATGTGGACAATGCCCTCATGTTATATAGGAACCTAAAGCGTCATCAATGTCAACTTGAGCTGGTAACATATAATATTCTTATTGATGGGATGTGTAAAGTAGGCAGACTAAAGACAGCGAGGTGGATTCTCCACGAGCTTGGTACTTCAGGCTATGTACCTGATGCTATTACCTATACAACTATTATGAAATGTTGCTTTAGGTTAAGGAAATTTGAAGAGGCCTCAGAGATTTTCTCTGAAATGAAAAGCAGAGGTTACACATTTGATGGCTTTGCATATTGCACCGTCATGGGAGCTTTTGTTAAAACAGGCGAGCTAAGAAGGGCAGTTGATGTTGCCAAAGCTATGTTGAAGAGTGGGATCAAATTGGACATTGTGTTTTATAACACCCTGATGAATATTTACTGCAAAGAGGGGAAGGTTGATGCAGCTTTTGCTTTGTTGAATGAGATAGAGGAAAAAGGTTTAGAATGTAACGATTATTCTTATACCATTTCAATCAATGGGTTGTGCAAGGCACGGAATATTGAGGGGGCTCAGAGACATTTACAATACCTATGCTCTTGAGGCTGTCAATCAAATTTGGTAGCTTTCAATAGCTTGATTGATGGGATGTGTAAATCTGGCCAGGTTGATTATGCAGTGAAAATATTTAAGGCAATGAACATGAAGGATGAGTTTACTTATTCCTCCATGGTGCATAATCTTTGCAGGAAAGGGAGGTTTAGAACTGCATCTAGACTCTTACTCTCTTGTACAAAGAAGGGAATGAACATTCTGAAATCGGCCAAACGGGCTGTTCGTCAAGGGTTTCTTCATTCGGGGTTCAGAAGAGAAGCAAGGAAGCACCTGTCCAAAATTAAAGTGGCAAAGATTTTGCACTATTGAGCTGCTTTGATTATTATTTTGGAACAATTCCCGATTAACCATTGATAATTTCCAATGTTTCATTCTTTATACTTTATAAAGCAACATAGAAGGTCAGAGAATCTGATGTGGATGGTTTCTGTTCTGGCATAGATGCAACCATTTGCGATCTTTCAGGTAATGTTTGCTTCTCTATATTATAATGGGCTATGTAAAATCTCAATCTACATAGCTTGTGAAATGCATGTGTTACTGCAAAGTGCAAATCGTCCTAAAAAGTACAGCTGCTGGTTTGTGCCCATAATAGCTTGTAACCAAACTAAACCTCTTAATGTCATCAAGCGATCAGTTCACATTGGATCACTCAACCATATATAATTAATGATCAAAAAAGTTTAACTAGTCTCTTATTTTAGTGCACAACAGACCGCATCCTTTTTGGATTGTACTGCTGTGTAGGCCCCCACAACCACAAGGCCACAAATGCATAGGTTTTGTTGATTTTAATTTGGGTTCGGCTTTCTTTGAGCAATGTTGCTGGTGAGCTTGTGAAATTGGCATGCCTTGACTGAGTGCTGTTTTTAGTGGTATATTGATAGTTAAGCTTTCACCATAATTGATCAGTGGGAATCATTTTTCTGCAAACATTATGTGGGCAAAATACTAGAACAAAAAAAAGACCAATGCAGTTAGTTGTGACTTGTGATTGTCTACTTTGCACATTATTTTTGTGTACTGGATGTCTGGTTGATGTGAACCTTTTGTTATAGTGATTGTCCACTTTAATCATTGGCAGGTACCCGTTGTATCAGGGATCAGGGTCGATTCAGTCATAAGCTGCTACCTACATTGGGGACAGATGAAAACTTTCGGCCAGTTTTTGATGTGGTTTACTGTTGAAGACAGTGACAGAAATAGTATCAGAAAGTGGATGTACATATGTGAGAGTGACCCATATATGAAGAGCGTTTACCTGTTAATTAACATAGTATTTTCTTGCCTGTGAACAAATTATGTTGTAGTCCCCGGACTACCTAGCAAGGTACTCCCGAAAGCTCCAATCCACTTTTCTCTCTTTTTCTTTTTATTCTCTAAACCCTCTCCGATTTTTTCCTTTCATCCAACCATCCAGTGACATGTGACCCAGGTGTAGAGACCCGGGTCCACAGTATAAGCGCTGCTCACCTATGATGTGTTAAGATTGCTCAGAGCAGTGTCCCCCAACTAGTTGGTTGTTGATAATTGGAAAAGGCCAACATGCCCCGCTGGAGTGATTGTGATGAGTCAACTAGGAATTGTCTCAAGCTGGCCTTCTACAAGTATCCTCAATACGTGCGGGGATTTCAGCAGGTTCATATAATTGTTGAGTTGAACTTTTGTGCGGGATTCTTTTGTGCCAGATTCTCTTAAGGTCACGGATTTAATACCAGGCACAGCATATGGAAGCCAGTTTGCTCTACGTCATACTGGACTGGAAGAAAGAACTCATTATGCTTTGTTTTTGGCAACCTTTTTTATGTACAGTTGACTTTAGAGTAGAAGCAGGCAATGCTCTTAAAATTTAGGATCAGAAGAAATATTTTTACAAGAGAGAAGATGGCAATATGCTTGGGTATATCTGTAGGGGGTTAATTTGGTTCGGTTGATTCTTCTAGATAATCTGAGCACCCTTGAAGACATTGTTTTTCAAAGCTTTTCGCTATTCGACATTCTATCCTATTATCTCTGCTTGTTTAGTTGTTTTCTATGAGTTAGTCTCAATAAAATTTGTGTTTGAGGGTGATTTTGCTGGCAGTCAAGAGAAAGTCTTCTTGTAGTCCTATGATCCAAGAACTTGTGTGCTCGCAAATTGGATTACGGTAGATGCTAGTGACATTGAGATTGGAGAGAGAGAACCTTATATGCACCGTCTCACTCATCAGCCGTATAATAGAGTTGTGACGATTTTGATTTCATTATACCTTAAATTAGAGAATTGGCCGATGTTGAAAATGTTTTATCAAGGTAAAATTGACTTTCATGTTAAATTTTCCATTGTTTGATAGAAGATAAATCATTTTTCACGGAAAAAAGAAAAATATCAACTGAATTGTTCAAATAACGAAAGATATTGTCTGAATGATCGTAGAAGAGATAAATGCTGACCAAATGAAGAAATTTTGAGCTTAAAATTCCTATTTGAGTTTTTTTAAAAAAATATTTCCTCTTAAATAATTAAGTTTTCAAATAAACCATTGAAATTATTTTAGTGGCAAAAAACATCACCTTAATTGTTTAAGTAGCGAAAAATATTGATTGAATTGCCGTTGTGGAGAAAAATATTAACCAAATGAAGGAATGTCATGCTTAAAATCTGGATTTGAGCCTATTTTGATCCTTTCTATCCAATGATTGAATTTTGATCCAAACTGTTAAAATTGTTATAATGAGCAATCAACTGAATTGTTTTAGTGGCAAAAAATATCGACTAAATTGTCGTGGCGGATATAAATGTCAACCAAACGGAAAAGATTTGAGCTCAAAATTTATTTTTGACTTTATTTTAATATTTCTCATCGGATAGTTAAGTTTCGATCCAAACAACTGAAGTCGAATTTTACACCTAAATTTCCACTGACCACATCGTGAAAGAGTTGAAGGAAGAAAATCAATTTCCTATCTTCTCAAAAAAAAAAAAAATCATTGTCCTCCATTGGGGGAAAAATCATTTTTCTTAAAAAATAATTTTTCATCATTTATTATACCAAACAACAGAGAAATAGAAAATTATATTTTCACCCCCAATCAAATAGTACCTAAGTTCAATTTGTTTGATTGTTCCTAATCTCTATAAATGGAAGATCTGCGGTACAATATCATTGCTAATAGCCTAATATTTCATTATTTTGATTTTGATCTTATTTTATATGAGAATGTGAACTTTCTTGTGCCCTACTCTGCTGCTCTAAATTCAATGCCTGCACTTTATATTGAGTGTTAGATGCATCATAATCAGCAGCCAACCCTACAATTTCATTTTTACTCAGATTAAGTTAATCACACAACTGTCCCCACAAATGTATGGGATTGGGGGGGGGGGGGGGGGGGGGACCAGGGCCAAGGGCATAGCTTGAAGACCAGGGCCAAGGGCATAGCTTGAAGTTGACTCCGCGTTGTTTCCAGCCAAATCAGCAGGGTTTCCGCTGTGTTTCCATCCCGTTATGTCTTGTCATAACTTGATCATCAATTACAAAATTATTGATATTTTTTCAAATGATTGTTGCTGTTTATGGATTTAATTTTTGTCTTTTCCATATTTTTATTATCTGAAGAATTGCAAGTGGACGTGTGACATGCGAAAATCATCTAATGTTTGATTATTTAACCTAATAGATCTAAAAAGGGATTAAATTTATAGAAATAAATCGGATGAAAACCTTACTATTATAATGATTTGATCCCATTTTAATGAATGAATGAAACAATAACACAAAGCATAACCAATCCTATATGTTGACTTATTTAGTAATTACAAATATTTTGATGAAACACAAAATTAGAAATTAAGTTGTTGCGTTCAAAAGGTATAACACATGAAAAGAGAAGCAATATATAGTAGTAGAATCATAATAAAAATTATAAAGATAATATGAAAGATTATATGCATAACATAATTATTTTCTTGAATGCTATCGAAGATTGTGTGCATATTTAATTTATGTGATTAGAAAGATTGTATGCAAATATGATTAAAGGCAAGATATTATTATGCTAGGCAAATATTAATTAAAAGGATTTTACTTGATTAAATATCCTTAATTCTAGCCATGACAAAATGATATTGCCCTTATTTCAATATTCTAGTAATATTATTAATATTCTTGCAATATCAAATTTGTTTTTTAAATTTGATCTCATAAAGATTATATTGCATGATTTTATTGATAATATATTTTGTTGCCAAGAGTTTTACATGTTCAGAAGGCAAGAGAAGAGATTGTAAGCAAATACTTTCTTATTGGAGAAGATCACAAGATCAAAATCAAATATGATATGGAGATAACTTCCTTCTTGGACAAATCAGCATATGGCTACTCAATCCTATAAATAGGGGCTGAAGGAAGAAGAGAAGAAGCCAAGCAAGTGAAAAAGAGCATTGAGACATACACTATGTTATCATACTGAGCTTTGTATTGAGATCAAAAGAATTGCGTTATACTGAGAATTAAATTGTAATCAAAAGTCTTGAGAGATCTTGAGAAATTCTTATTAAGGAGTGAACGAAAGAGTTGGTGTGAGGTCACAACTCCTCCCAAGCTTAAATCAGTGGTTGGTTTAGGTTGTTGGGATCTTTAGAGTGTGGTGCTCTGAAAGAAAGTGTGAAGGTTCATCTTAATAAGAAAAGTAGAGCGTTGAATCCTAGAGTTGGATAACTCTAGACGGGGATTAAGCCTGATTGAGGCCCAACCTCGTTAAAATATCCTTGTGCATTGTCTCCATTTAAATTCTGCATTTTGATTTCAGCTTCAAACTTATTTCTGCAATCACCCTATTCACCCCCCCCTCTAGGGCGATCTAAGTCTTCAATTGGTATCAGAGTCAGTCCCACACTTCTTTTTGACTTAACAGTCAAGTGGGTGACGACCATGGCCTTATCAGGAGATGTTAATATTGAAGGACGCTCTACTGTTAGACCTCCCCTATTTAAAGGAACAAATTTTTCTTATTGGAAAAATGCGATGCAGATTTTTATTGAATCAACTGACATGGAATTGTGAGAAATTGTGAACAATGGCCCTTACATTGTTCCTAAGGTCAAAAACGACAAGGGTGAAATGATTGATAAACCTAAAGATCAGTATACGAGTGCTGACTGGGAAAAACTTACAAAGAATTCTAGAGCTAAGCATATTCTTTATTGTGGTTTGGATGCTAACGAATATAACCGAATTTCTGCCTGTGATACAGCTAAGCAAATCTGGAACAAGCTGATTGTTACATATGAAGGGACAAGCCAAGTCCGTGAAACTAAAATGAATATGTTCATACATCAATATGAACTATTCAAAATGCAGACAGATGAATCGATAAAAGACATGTTTACACGATTCACGGACATTACAAATAATCTAAAGTCACTTGGGAAAACCTATACAAACGAGGAAATGGTGAGAAAGATCCTTCGATGTCTTCCAAAGAGCAAGTGGGGACCGAAGGTCACCGCAATTGAGGAGGCTCAAGATCTCAAGAAGTTGGAACTAGATGATCTTCTGGGGAAACTCTTGACACATGAGATTCACCTCAAAGAAGATGATGGAGAAAGCTCAAAGAAAGGAATAGCCTTAAAAGCTATTCAAGAAGATTGCACATCAGAGGAGGAAGAAGCCAACGAAAATGATGATGAGGCCTTCTCACTGATTGTTCGAGGCCTCAACAAAATGGAGTTAAAGAAAAAATTTAATCAACGAGGACTCAACTCAAAAGGGCTCTCATTAAAAAGAAATGAAAAATTCTCCAAAGGTAAGTTCACTCATAAAGACAATACTAACGTTAGCTCTTGTTATGGATGTGGCATGCCAGGACACTTGCTGAAGGACTGTCAACTAATCCAAAAGAAAGGAGAATCACGAAGATTCAAGAAGAAAGATAGTAAGAAAGCAATGATCGTAGCTTGGAGCGATAGCGACACCAGTGAAAGTGAAAGTGATGAAGAGCACACCGCTAACATATGTCTCATGGCAAAGGACGATGAAAGATTTGAGTACGAAAGTACCGACGAGGTAGACACATCGGCTCTCTATGACTGTTCTAAAGAAGAATTAATCAACGCTTTAGTTAGTTTTGCCAAACTTGAACGAAAATATCTATCTAAATATAAAGGTCTCAAAAAGAATGTTCAAGATTTGAATCTAAAGAATATGGCTCTTGAAAAATCAAATAATAACCTTCAAGCCAAAGTTAGGAACCTAGAAACTAAAAATAAGGAGTTACAAGCCAAATGTGATGAAGATCACAAAATAATCCTAAAATTTACACAAGGTCAAGAAAACTTGGATAAGTTGCTTTGCACCCAAAGAGCATCATTTAATAAAGAAGGAATTGGCTATAACCATACAAACAAAAAGAAAACCTATAAAAACTTCTTTGTCAAATCTACTCCACATGAAAAGGATGCAAAAACATATAGTTACTACCCCAAGATTAGACATACTACATATTCTCGCTCATTTGAGAAACCACCTACTAGAATTGTTCAAATATGGGTTCCTAAGGGAACAAGACCCCCTAACTTGGTAACCAATGGTTTTGAAGTTCGATTTAAAGCCAAAGGAAGTAGAAGGGTTTGATTTCCTGTTTTGTAGGTGTGCTTAAAATCCGGGAAAGATCTATGGTACCTTGATAGCGGATGTTCAAGGCACATGAGCGGAAATGCCTCATTATTTACTGAAGTCAAAAGGAAAGAATGTGGAAGCGTTACATTCGGAGACAAAGGTATAGGCAAAATAATCGGTGTTGGAAAAATTGGTAAAGATCCTTCCAACTCTATTGATAATGTTTATCTTGTCGATGGCTTGAAGTTTAATCTTTTAAGCATATCTCAATTATGTGACAAGGGAAACCTTGTAACATTTGACTCAACAAACTGCATTGTTAAAAATAAAAAATCTGAAAAAATTACCCTCCGTGGACCTAGAATTGAAAACGTGTATGCCATAGACATTGATAATATCCCCTCACACAATCTACCTTGTTTTAAAGTGACTCGCGTAGAGGATAATTAGCTGTGGCATCGTAGATTAGGACATGCAAGCATGCAGACTATTAAGAAATTAGCCAAACAAGAATTGGTACGAGGACTTCCTGCATGCAAATTCGAATATGACCATTTATGTGATGCTTGTGCTAAAGGAAAACAAGTACGTAGTAGCTTTAAACCTAAAAATAATATCAGCACATCCAGACCATTAGAACTGCTTCACATGGACTTATGCGGGCCTATATCTATACAAAGTTTAGGACGTAGTAAGTACATTCTTGTAATTGTTGATGACTATTCCCGCTTCACATGGGTCTCTTTTTTAAAGGAAAAGAATGAAGCTTTTAAAGAATTTTCTAAACTCTGTAAACAATTACAAATTTACAGAAATTCACCAATTGTGTTCATAAGAAGCGACCATGGTAGAGAATTTGATCAAAAAGAGTTTACTGAATTCTGTAGTAATTATGGAATTGCTCACAATTTTTCGGCTCCACGCACACCTCAACAAAATGGTGTAGTTGAAAGAAAAAATCGTACTTTAGAAGATATGGCTCGAACCATGATGTGCGAGAGCAATGTCTCTCAAAGTTTTTGGGCCGAAGCTGTAAATACTGCTAATTATGTCCTAAATCGATGTTTAATTAGACCAATCTTGAAAAGAACTCCTTATGAATTATTTAAAGGAAATAAACCTAATATTTCTTACTTTCGACCATTTGGATGTAAATGTTTTGTTCACAACAATGGTAAAAATAATCTAGGAAAATTTGATGCCAGAAGTGACGAAGGAATTTTTGTAGGATACTCTATGCATAGTAAGGCATACAGAATTTATAACAAACGCACTAAAAGCATTGAAGAAAGCATTCATGTGATTTTTGATGAATCAAATGACGGTGTGCTAAGTGATTCCATAGGACAGACCCTTAGCTTGAACAAGCACAGTGATGATGAAGAAGAGACACCAAAGGAAGTAAATCCTGGTGATCAGCAATTACTAGAGGTACCTCTCAATACTGATCCACAAGATGACACTCTATCTCAAGAAGAAAAGGAACCTACAAACAAAGAAATTTCTACACCTGAAGCACCACGCCATAAGGTAACTCAAAGGATTTTTAAATATAAGTCATTTCACCCAATGGATAACCTCTTAACAGATATATCCACTGGGGTAAGAACTCGGTCATCCTTGCATAATTTCTGTGCTTTCTTTTCTTTTGTATCACACATAGAACCAAGAAATCATCTAGAAGCACTTAGTGATTCAAATTGGATTAATGCCATGCAAGAAGAGTTAAATCAATTTGATCGAAACCAAGTCTGGACACTCATGACAAGACCAAGTAACCATCCGATCATAGGAACAAAATGGGTCTTTAAAAATAAATTAGATGAAGCCGGGAATGTTATAAGAAAAAAAGCAAGATTAGTTGCTAAAGGATATAATCAAGAGGAAGGTATTGATTTTGATGAAACCTTTGCCCTTGTTGCCCGACTAGAGGCCATACGAATACTATTAGCTTTTGCCTCATACATGAACATAAAACTCTATCAAATGGATATAAAATGTGCCTTCCTAAATGGCTACTTGCAAGAAGAAGTCTTCGTAGAACAACCTCCTGGTTTTGAAAATCCCGACTTTCCAAATCATGTCTATAAACTACAAAAAGCTTTGTATGGTCTAAAACAAGCTCCCCGAGCCTGGTATGAGCGATTAAGTAAATTTCTCTTAGACCATGGTTTTACGAGAGGACTTATCGATAAAACATTATTCACTAAGACAAAAGGAGATAATTTTATGGTCATCCAAATTTATGTAGATGACATACTTTTTGGAGCTACAAACACCTCTCTATGTGAAGAATTTTCCAATCTATGAGCAACGAATTCGAAATGAGTATGATGGGTGAATTAACCTTTTTCTTGGGCCTTCAAATTAAACAATGCCAAGATGGTATATTCATTAATCAAAGCAAATACATTAATGAACTCCTAAAGAAATACGGAATGGATCAAGCCAAACATGCTAAAACTCCTATGGCTACAAATGAAAAATTAGACCTTGACCAAGATGGCAAGCCAGTTAGTGAGAAGGTCTATCGAGGCATGATTGGATCACTATTGTATCTTACTGCTAGTCGTCCTGATATTATGTTTAGTGTCTGCTTATGCGCTCGATTTCAGGCCTCTCCTAAAGAATCTCATCTAACTTGTGTGAAAAGGATCTTCAGATACCTGGCCGGAACTAAAAATCTAGGACTATGGTACCCTCGAGGAGGAGAATTTTCTTTAGTGGGATATACTGATGCAGACTATGCAGGATATAAAGTCGATAGAAAAAGTACATCAGGCACTTGTCAGTTTCTTAGGACAAGCCTAGTCTCATGGCATTCCAAAAAACAAAATTCTGTCTCACTTTCAACGGCAGAAGCAGAGTACATCGCTGCTGGCACTTGTTGTGCACAATTACTTTGGATAATGCAGCAATTACGAGATTTTGGCATCAATCTCAAAGAAGTTCCAATTAAATGCGATAATGCCAGTGCTATTAATATCACAAAAAATCCAGTTCAACATTCTCGAACCAAGCATATCGAGGTACGTCATCATTTTATTCGCGATCATGTTGAAAAAGGACATGTCACATTAGTTTTTGTACCTACTGACTCTCAACTAGCTGATATTTTTACAAAACCATTAAGCGAAGATCGATTCAATTTTCTTCGACATGAACTTGGAATGCTAAATCTTGATGCATAAATTGAGGGGGAGCCCTCACTTATTACTAACCTTGGTCGCTAAGTGATAATTTAGGGATCAATTACTTGTACATCTTTTCTCCCTTTGGCTTTATCGATTCCTACAAGATTATTATCGGTAATATTGAATCTTCTATAAGGTACGTCAATCTGACCCTGGGTTCCATTGCCTCGGCATGAAAATTTTATTTCAATGCCTTGCGGAGACTTTAGTACACAACAACTTGAGCACATTTGATAGGAGAAAATTCCTTCATCATTTTTCTTCTATCAAAAGTCAACAGGATTTATTTTAATCCCTTCCAGTCATTTCTTGACAATTTATTTTTTTTTTCATAGGCCCTCTTCTCCCACCAAGACACTCTTCTCACACAATAACCACAAACACACAAAAAAACAAAAAAAAGGGAACCCAACCTTCCACTGTCGCCGTCAAATCCCCCACAAAAGTCAAACAAGGCATTACCTCTTCATCAACACTTCACTGTCAAAGGAGAAGCTCTCTGTAAATATGCAGGCCGGCTAACACCTTAGCGCAAGTTATCGCCTTTTCTTCATCTTCTCGATGCTTTTCTCTGAACCAGACGCCTCTGCTTCTTCTGCCCTGTTTTTCGCGCTCTCGCTGTCGACCGTCCCAGCCCACCATCCTCCAGCAACCAACATCTTCACCCCACTCCTCAACCCGACCACCGGCCTCCGCCCCGCACCCCATTCGGGCTTCTCCGCTCTCACTTGCGTCCTGTTCTCCACATTGCCATATCTCTGCCCCTGCCACAACTTGACTTGCCATATCTCTGCCCTTGCCACAAATTGATTTGCCCTATCTCTGCCCTTGCCATATCTCCGCATCCGAATCTCTTCCTTGCCTCACCAGAGAGATCTCCACTTTCCATCTATGCACCTCACACCCCCAGCCCCTGCCCCCTATAAATTCGCCATCTCTCTCTGCCATAGCAGTGTCTTTCGTAGCCCTCACCCTCTTTGCCCTTGCGCCCATCCCATCCACCTCCATCTTTTTCTGAGCCTCCTCTCCCTACCATGGCACCCGGACCCCGTACCCGTAAAAGTGCCTGCAAAACCACCCAAACTCCCACCTCCTTCAGACTGAAATGAATCGCTTCCCCGTCAGCACCCATTCGTCGCAGTTCCCGCCTTATCTTTCGCCGAAGCTTGCCCACGTTACCGGCCGGCTCACCTCAAGCCATCTCTGACTCCACCACTACACCCCCAGGTTCGGGTCCCTCACCTGCTGCCTCTTTTTCCTCTACCGCGACGCCACCGTCCCTCCCTCCTTCTCCTCGCCCCACACCTTCCCCCACAGAGGTTATACCATTGGCTTGGTTCCATTCCGATTCTGCCAGAGATAAATTTTTATCTCGCTTCCTACATCGTTCTGTTCATGCCTGTGAAATCATCAATGTTGAATCTATTCGAGCTGAACATCTAGAATTTATTGAATATCTATTGCAAAGTCACTGTTTCCAACTGCTCGATCTCACTGCTGAGTACTACCCACAATTGGTTCGTATGTTTTATGCCAACATAAGAACTTTGACAACGGGTGATGTGATTACGTTAGAATGCCAAGTCAAATACACCACGTTTACCCTTAGGGAGTCTGAATTAAATACTATTTTTGACTTACCCAGTGTCACCCAACCACATCTGTCTCCTCTGGAAGTCCAAACTAAATTTCTCTCTGAATTTGCCAAACCTCACAGTCCAGCCGATACTGCCCATCTTTCTTCTGCTGTCCTCAAACGCAACCCCAGGCTGTTATACTACATCCTTGTTCGCACCATTCTTCCCCAGCCTACTTCTACTGCTCTTATCCCCCGTAAAACCCTCGAGCTTCTTTATCTTCTCCTCACTGGTAAACCTATAAATTTTGCTCGGTACATTCTAAGTTGCATGTCTAAAGTTAGCTCCATTCTGCGTCCTGTCCCTCTCCCTTATGCAAACTTGCTCACTCGTATTTTTCGCCACTTTGGAGTGACCCTCACCAATGAAGTTTTTGAAACCAAACATGTTCCTATCATTACTCCTGTCGCATTCAACAGCATCCACTTCTTCAAAACTGTCAACCATGGGTGGAAATTTATTGATGACATGACTCCTGACGAACTCCTTCGTGTCTCCAACAGCTCAGGTCCACATGTCCCACCTCGCGTCTCTTCGGACCCCTCCCCTCCTCCTTCCTCTCTCCTTGACCAACTCCAGCACCTCGATGAGCGTCTCTATGACCTACAAGAGACTGCCGACAAGCTTGAGTACATCTTGGTCCAACACACTGACGCATTGGACGACATCGCTCACAACCAGGCCATCATGGATAACCGCCTCAACCGCATTCAGACCTTGCTCACTACTCACATCACTGAGGTACATCAGAAATTGGGCGACCTCATCCAAATTGGCAGCCTGACTCGGCAATGTGCCCTCAAAGCTGTCCCTCTCTCCGCCGCCGAACGTGCTCAAAGTGCTGCATATGCCTCTCAGATGCTCTCTGCTACCAACCGAGCCTCCCAGCACAAGCTTTGATTCTCTATTATTTCCTATTTCTCGCTTTTATCCCCCAAAAAAAAAAAAAAACACACCAATTTTTTTCCCCCCTTCCCTGTTGATTTGCTCACACATTTTCTAAAGTTCGTTGTTTCCTTCTTTTTGATGAAAGGGGGGGAGAAATTAGGGTAGTTATGTTACTCTTATCCTAAATCTATGATGCTAATAAAACCTATGATAAATTATGATGTTGCTACTTCCATGCAAATATTTACGTTTCATAAATTGCAAATACGCATCGCATATAACATGATCAATAACATTTGCCAATTTGGTCTTTCATCAAAAAGGGGGAGATTGTTGACTTATTTAGTAATTACAAATATTTTGATGAAACACAAAATTAGAAATTAAGTTGTTGCGTTCAAAAGGTATAACACATGAAAAGAGAAGCAATATATAGTAGTAGAATCATAATAAAAATTATAAAGATAATATGAAAGATTATATGCATATCATAATTATTTTCTTGAATACTATCGAAGATTGTGTGCATATTTAATTTATGTGATTAGAAAGATTGTATGCAAATATGATTAAAGGCAAGATATTATTATGCTAGGCAAATATTAATTAAAAGGATTTTACTTGATTAAATATCCTTAATTCTAGCCATGACAAAATGATATTGCCCTTATTTCAATATTCTAGCAATATTATTAATATTCTTGCAATATCAAATTTGTTTTTTAAATTTGATCTCATAAAGATTATATTGCATGATTTTATTGATAATATATTTTGTTGCCAAGAGTTTTACATGTTCAAAAGGCAAGAGAAGAGATTGTAAGCAAATACTTTCTTATTGGAGAAGATCACAAGATCAAAATCAAATATGATATGGAGATAACTTCCTTCTTGGACAAATCAGCATATGGCTACTCAATCCTATAAATAGGGGCTGAAGGAAGAAGAGAAGAAGCCAAGCAAGTGAAAAAGAGCATTGAGACATACACTATGTTATCATACTGAGCTTTGTATTGAGATCAAAAGAATTGCGTTATACTGAGAATTAAATTGTAATCAAAAGTCTTGAGAGATCTTGAGAAATTCTTATTAAGGAGTGAACGAAAGAGTTGGTGTGAGGTCACAACTCCTCCCAAGCTTAAATCAATGGTTGGTTTAGGTTGTTGGAATCTTTAGAGTGTGGTGCTCTGAAAGAAAGTGTGAAGGTTCATCTTAATAAAAAAAGTAGAGTATTGAATCCTAGAGTTGGATAACTCTAGGCGGGGATTAAGCCTGATTGAGGCCCAACCTCGTTAAAATATCCTTGTGCATTGTCTCCATTTAAATTCTGCATTTTGATTTCAGCTTCGAATTTATTTCTGCAATCACCCTATTCACCCCCCCTCTAGGGCGATCTAAGTCTTCACTATGTTGATTGATAATGATTGATGGTAAACTGATAGTATTATTAAATACAAAGAAGTTTCATAAAAACCTAGTCCTTGAAATATTGTCACTTATATGTAAATATCATTTGTACGTAAACTAACTTGTATGTAAAGCAAATTGAACTAATTTCATATAAATTTTATAACTAGACGAAGGTAAACAATATAATAGATGAACTACAACAATAAGGAAGAACATATTATACATACATATGTACAAGATACTTTGAAGGCCCTAAGCACTTTCCCTCCCAAACTTTACATGGAAAGTCACTAGTGACATAAAGAATTAAATATGCCTACTTAACCCTAGAAAATAAACTAACATCACCACCTAATCTCACACTGTATGTGGTTTTAAAAAAAGACAAAGGATTCAAATGTCACAATAGCTTGCCAGGGTGAAAAAACCATGGCAGAAAAAATGCTAAAATAATGGCTGCTAATATGAAATTACACAAAGATTTACTGCATTGATTTTCTCTCTCCTCTCTTTGTCCATCGGGTGGACTTGAACTCATTGTCCTAAATGCTCTAAATCCAGTGTCTCCAATCCCTTTAATGTTCTTAGGTGGCTTCCCACATATCTCACAAGCCCTACGCATCCCAACACATAATTTAAACAAGGGTAATGATACTTGCCTTGCTATAAGAAACTTTTAAATATCTTGCCTCAACTCAAATTAATATATTTGATGATTTAAAAATACCAAATTTTGATTAATTATAACTTATTATGAGTTATAAAACTTTAATATTCATTAGTTACACCAACAAACATAAACTCACACTCCAATTGGATCAACTCTATCTGTGAGGCATATCATATGTGCAATTTTATAAATATGAAAGATTATGTATAAAATGATGATTTTATACAATTTATAAATTTTGACATCCTTCCACTATTCAATCATATCATTTTTTTTTTCCCAATTTAATAGACAATAAGATATATTTAAATAAAAATAAGACGTTTAAAAAGTGTCTTGTAGTAAGACACTTATCATTTTACTTTAAACAATATTTCAGAAATAAATTTTAGACTCAATTAAAAAAACTTGGGAAAATTGCCTTAAAATTTGAACTATTGTCATAAAGAAAACGGCTTCACTTGAAACAACTACTACGACATGAAAATCCGCAGCAGACACACTACAGTTGTCAGTATGACCATTGACACTCACTGTTTTGGTTTTTTACTGAAATGATATGTCCTACTAAATTTGTATATGATTCCAAATTCAAAAGAAAAACTTGAAATTTGAAAAATTCTTTTGTTTTTTTGGGGGTTTTGTTTTGGCCCTTTTAGGTCTTAGGCTCCTAGCTGATATTGACCAAAATAGACCAGCATCACCTAAGAGCACTCGCAGCTATGGGATGAAAAAGGAATGCGGGCGCTACTTAAGCCACTTGGCCACATACTATAGGAGAAAAAGAAAATTGTCACGTATGATGGAACTCTATCCTGCTCTTTCATACGAGACAATTTTTTGTTTTTTAATATATCTTTGCTCTTTTGTTTTTTTGGGCTAGCATATAATTTTTATATGATTAAAAAAGAAGTTGTATGTTATGAGGTGGATTTATGATAAATTTTTTTAGTGGGTTATTCAAAATTGGAATTCCATGGGTTAGAGAAGTAATGAAATGTAAGTTTTAAAATTTTAAAATTTTTACTTATGTTGCAAGCTTGAATTCCAAAAAATAGAAGTATGAATACGAATGCTCTTAACGCTGGCCGAAATGTTCCAATGTTGACCGATGCATCACCAATCAATAGCCTGTGCTGATTTTTGATAGCAATAACGAACACGTGGTGGCATGGAGCCTTTTAGTCTACTCAAACGAGAGTATTTCTACAAAATTATCTCAAATAAGAAGTCGAATTTAGAAGAGTTTTCACCTTAATAGATATATCAGTTCTTGAGATTCAATAATAATGATGTAATTATGGGGTAATAATAATTGAACTCTCGTAAAATAGAGATTTAAACCCCCAAACAAAGAAACAATGACAGTAAAAGTGATTGAAAATAGAGACGAATACCTCAAAAACCAGGCATGAGAACAATAGTAATGAGAGACACCCAGTTCACCTTTGCAAGCACATCCACGGTCAACAAGGCGTACCTTCTTCCCTGTACGGGCAGAGTAGCAGACAGGTGATCAGACCCCAAGTGACATATTCTACAGACTCTCTCTCCTCACACCACTGCCTCTCACCTCTTCATTTCTCACATCAATTAAACAAACACGGCTACTTTGTCTTCGAATCTCTGGATCCTCTGCATCCTCCCCAGCATCCTTCAATTTAGACCCATCATTTCCAGCCTTCTGATCACCGATCAACAGCGAAGATTGCACAACTGCCGCATCTTCCTGATCATCACTCTTATCTCCTGTTCGGCCATCTGGAATTGAAGATGAAGTTCTGGGCATGCTGGTCTCTGTCTTTTGAGCTGTTTTCCAGTGGAGTTGGGGCTATATCCAAACAATTTTCTCTCTTGAATGAATGCAAGAACATGTATGTAGATGAGCAAAGAGGCCAAGAAGATTTATTTATGTGAAAGTTGAATGAAGAGGCCAAGAAGATTTATTTATGTGAAAGTTGAATGGGAAAGACAATATGAAATGCATTGAATTTTGGACCCTCTGGAAAAAGAAACAGCCCTTAGAGCATCCACATTGGTGATTCAAGAATTTGGATCACAAGTAGGGGCCTACATCCTATACATCATTCCATAATTCAGATTTTTTCTCTTCTTTACATTTCATACATCACCAACTTAGATCACTAAATATAATAATATTTTATGGGCCCACTACAAACAAATTATTTGATTTTAGACTTTTATTTTTATGTTGTTGGGTGAATAATGGAAGATTAATTATTTTTTTATAATGGAAGATTAATTATTTGCAATGGAAGACTCGAATCAAAAATTATAAATTTTTTTTATAATTATAATATCACACTTAATAAATTAATCAATTAAAAGAATAGCCAAAGTATATTTTTTTTCCTGGGCCAGAACCTAGTGCATAGGCCAAGAAAAAAAAAAACTCAATCCTTTTTCCTCCCCCCAGTCCAGCGCATGGCCCAGACAAAAAAAGAGGTGAGAAAGGGCTTGGACTGTGGGCCGGTCAAACAAACATGGCAAAAAAACAAAGAAAAAGCAAGGAAAAGGAGCCCGCGGGTGGTTCGACACCACGGGCTGGATTTTCGGGCGAGTGGGTCGCCGCGACAATGCCAGCAACGGATTGGACCGCGGGCTGAATTTGTGGCTCACGGTCCACGCGATGCAATTGCTCTTAATTGCCTTTTAGAGTAGATAATGAGGATTGAAATCAAGGTATGGGAGCATATATCTGTGTGTGATCCGGTTTTTGGGGAGCATACCGCTTTATATATCTCAAGAATCAAATCTCCCTATAAAATAGTGTTCTTAACAATATAGACTTTTTTGCACCAATAAAAAAGAAAAATCAATGTGCATCTTTTTTCCTTTTTTTTATACAAGAATTTTTTTAGTTTTTTCTTTAAGAAGAAAAACTCCTTGATCATATTGATTTGAGTTAAGCTACCATCAAGTTCATTAATTTTTTTTAAAGGACACTTTTGAGGGCTATTCACATCATCTAAATATGAAACCTTACTCAAAGAAAATAAATGTTAATGAGTTTTATGCAAAAAAGATATAAAGTTTAATATTAGGCAAAATTTAGACTTAAGTTTTTTTTTTTTATAAAGATCTCTAAAAACTTTAATGATTGAGTTACAGTATGTTCTTTTCGACTTATCATAAGTACATTCAGCAACATTTAGGGCAATGTAGCAACTTTTAGTTTGGAATGACAATGGGGCGGGTACGGGGCGGGTTTAGCCATACTCTCACCCATACCCATTTTCAAAATTAATACTCATACCCATAGCCATACACGCTGAGTATAGCGGGTATACGGGTTTTATTTGGGCACATATAAAACAAAATGAATTAAACTAATTTTTTACCCATATTCAACATCAAATAGCCGATATGTCATATGAACATCAAACTTCCTTCAAAATATCATATCCACCAAATACAACTTCCAAATTCACACTCGATAGTCATGGTTTCTAACAAAATGCCCATTGAAGTCTTGAATATAATACAACTCGAAGCAAATAGCAAAATATCTAATTTCAAACAACAAACTAGAACTTTAAATAAACGAGTACGGGTTTTATATGGGAAGAATATGGGGTGGGTACAGGACAGGTATTGATAAAATGATTATGATGTAGGTATGGGGCGAGTAGGAGCTACACCCATGCCTATGCCGGTTTTAACAATACCTATTCTATACCCATTTTTTCTCATTTTTAATACCCATATCCATACCTGTTTGGGCAGATTTTGCGGGTTTTAAGCAGGTACTAGTTTTTTTGTTGACCCTACTTTCAACATAATTTAATATCATTAAGCACAATTCAGCATAATTTGACATTGATAAGTACTTATTATAAATGCCTACTTATATTTTATTTAGTCATTCAACATGTTTCAGTATGATCTAGCAAGTTTTAGGAATAAACATTAATGAATATTTCTCATACGTCAAAAAGAACATGCCCTTAATTTACTCCCATTCTATATATATATATATATATATATATATATATATATATATATATATATATATATATTATATATATACATATATATATATATATATATATATATATATATATATATACATATATATATATATCTATATATATATATAATATATATATATGTCTACACTCCATAATGTAATTTCAGTCTGTGGTTGCATCTTTATTCTAAAAACATTCCTTTGTTGCCCTTAGTATTCTGGAATTTTCTATTTTGAAAAACCTCTATGATTTTTTATCTACCCAAAAAATCATTTCAACCAACTACAACTACCTAAAACAATCGATCCAAACCCCCCCCCCCCCACTAATTAAAGCAAATGCATTTTATTGCTAATTGTCTTATGTTTGTATATTTGACGGTAAACATGGAAGGAAAGAGGTTTTTATATGGAAATCTTGCTCTTTGTCTAACTAGTGTTTGTAGAGTAACTTAACTAATTAGTGTGCGAATTAATCCCTCTAGAAATGTGGTTCACGGCTACCTCATCTCTGGTCCCCATTAAACACTTCCATCCAGTAACCACGCAAGCAAGCAGTGGCGGATGTAGACGTTTAGAATAGGGGTGTCCATCTATTAACGTCATCAATAATATACAATATCAATAGAAAAGAAGATATTATGTGATACATAATATGACAGTCTATTTTCTACAAACATTTGATCTCTTTTTTTAAAATAAACATTTCGTCCTGTATTTCTACACTAGTGAGAGTTGACAATTAATAATAATGTACCCCACTATTTTATTCCAAGAAAAAAAACTGTGATACCTCTACTATTACGTTTGTTCTTTGGGGTTTTTCATATTTTGAATTTGATACATAGATTATGTTGAAATCACATAATATTACGATT
Organism: Carnegiea gigantea; assembly: GCA_029747015.1. NCBI lineage: Eukaryota > Viridiplantae > Streptophyta > Magnoliopsida > Caryophyllales > Cactaceae > Carnegiea > Carnegiea gigantea. The sequence continues at coordinate 337,995 of JAKOGI010000831.1, read as the reverse complement.
AACTACCATTTACTAAAACCGTTTGTTACTAAAGACAAATCATCAGCACAAAGCAATAAAACCCCAAAAAAAAAAAATAAAACATGAAGTGAACATGTCAAACATAAAATACAACTACAAAAAGTAATCTGCACCAATTACTCGCACCAAGTCAAATCAATCATTTGTGCCAAGTTAAAGAAAAGTCTGCGCCAAGAACATATTGCAACTAAACCATTGAAAAAATAAATAATAAAAATAAAAAAATTGAAGAAATTAGAATTAGATTAAATTAAAAGTCTAAGCTCTATATAAGATAGGAGGGAGAGAGAAAATTTTGGGCTTGGATACATTTAATTTTATTTCACTTTTCTATCAAGTTTCAACTTTAAAACTGTACTTTTAATATTTAAATAAATTAAAATATTAATGTGTGGGTTGGATATATTTAGTAATTTTTTGGACCTAATTTAAGGGTATCTTCATATACCAATTTAACTCTATTAAAAATACCTTATTAGAATTTTTTTAGGAGAGGGGTGTCTTTGAACATCCCTCCCATACAAAGAGATCCGCCCCTTCATTAGCTTCACGTAGTCACACTTCAGCCAATTCAAAGTGACTAACTCCACAATGGATTCTTCTGCCTTCAAAAATTTTGTTAATAACCACCCTTATCTCCTAGCTAGGATGATTCAAACTCGAGAGTATAATAATTACTTGTATATGCTTCCAATTAGGCAATTACCTTGGCTTCCTCTCTTTTGCATGTTATTAATAACCCAATCATTAAGCTAGCCTTAGTTGGATGAACATGGATAGATGATTTGTCACTGCTGCTGCCCATGATAGAGAAAATCGTTCATTTTTCCATGGTGTTTACTAAGTAGACAGACAAAGACCAATGAGAAAGAAAAACAATTGTCAGATTATGCCCTCAGAAATATGACGCATTCATTGTATTTCCCACACTATGAGTAGGTTTTAGAGAAAAAATAATTTACAATTTTACCGAAAAATTTAAGGAAAAAAACACCCTATGTCCAAAAGCATTAGATTTAGGGATCAAGTGAACACAATGATTGAAAAGATGAGTTTGAAGTTTGAAAAAGAATTAAGTTAGCAAGAGTACAATGTATTGTCTTCCCGATAACGTAACAAAATTCTCAAGACAAAAATGGCCCACCAACTATTGTCTAAGTAAAAGAGTAACAATCAAGGGCAAAAAAGAGATTTAATAAAAAGAAGATAAGGAAAAAGAACAGGACGTAGTTTGGAAGGAAATAAAATCTTAAATAGTTTGGGAGGAAATAAAATCTTGGAAATTCACATGATATGCCTTCATATATATTCATGACGTCTTTTTTTTTTTTTTTGTTTTTTTGAATTGTAATTGTCTTGGCATCACGTATAGGTTGTGAGCGCTTCTTTTTGCTGTTAGTTTAACTAGTTTGTGTCCATGCTTATGCATGGGTGTCTAAATAGGAAGGTTAAATAAAATTTAATATTTGTATAAAATATGAAAATCATATTTAAAAACGCACTCAATTCAAACGAAAAAGGTATAAAACAAATTAAAGATAATGACAAAAATAATTATTAATAAATTGAACAACAAAAATTATTTTATCAATTCTAACTAACCAAACTAACAAATAAATAAGAAAGATGTTTTATGAAATTGTGAAGCATGGAAGTAATTTGTATCCTCACACTTTTCTTTAAAGCATCGTTGATTAAGTTATCAAATCCTACCACAAAGACATGGACTTGTGAGTTGAGAAATAATTATTGTTGTAGTTTATTGCCGTCATAGTCTCTTCACATATCATTCTTTGTCAAAAGTTAAGAAATGTATTAAGTAACTGTATAATTCTATAGATAATAAAGTTATGTTCAAAAATCATATCTAGATGCCTACAGAGCAGTCATTTCACCAACACAAAGGTAGAAAGAGAGAATTATTTTTTTTTAAACAAAAGAACTATATGATTGCAAAGACTATATACTATCTATATATTTTTTTTTAAACAAAAGAACTATATGATATGCCAGAAAAGAAAACATATTTACATACACTATAAGCAAAAGAGCAATTGTTATGATTGTTCCAGGATGATAACATTAAAACGTCAAAATTTGTGGTTGATAAGTTAACCTCCTTCTATGCAAGAGTTGTGACCTTCTTCTCCTACTTCAATCTTCAAATAAGAAGTGTAAAAATAAATTAAGTGGCTGAGAATTCATGCATTAAAAAATATATTTACACTTAAGAGACTTACACATACAAAAATACGGAGTAAAAATAATGTTAAAAACCTATTTTTTAGCGTAGATTCATAACCCATGCTTTTCTCACGCACACACATATATATATACATATACATATATATATATATACACACACACATATGTACACACACACACATATATATATATATATATATATATATATATATATATATATATATATATATATATATATATGTATACATATATATATTGGCTTACTTTTTTTTTTACAACTTGCAGTAGTTTGACTGGTCAATAGCTAATCAATTGCAAAGAAATAAAGTTCAAATATAACTGTTTTTCATTCAGAAAAGGAAATACCTAAACATGATCACATTAGGCAAAATACATGATTTATATTTTGAAAAGAAAAATTCAGAAAACCATCACAATCTCTCCTCAATCGTCACCAGAGCGCGGCTTGCACCGCCACTTAAAAAGAAAAAAGAAAAAAGGGAGAGATAGTAATAGAAAAAAGCATGTTAGATAAACACAGTAATGATGAATGAAACCTACAACCCAAATACAGGACTCGTCTCTAGAAAAAAGAGACTCTGAAATCAATACACACTCTCCACCTACCTCCCAGCCTCCTACAATGTCTTTGCCCAGTTTTTGCATTAATTTGCTTGAGCCCGGCTCATAAAGAGTTAAGAAGGGATCTCATTTTCTATCATCCTTTCTTCTTCAATTTTTGTTCACGCTTCTGCAGCTAAATTGTGCTACACATAAATTTTGGGTTGTGAATTTTTGACATCTTGTACAAAATTGAGAGGGGAGTATGAAAATGTTATGGAGGCGTGGTTTTGAAATATATGGCTGATTATTTAGTTTTTGGAAATTGAGGATAACTTTATATGCCACGTGATGAAACACAGGATAATTTTTTTGGGTTTATATTTATAGAGATGCCTGGGATATTCAAGGAATCCAAACGGATTACGATTTTGCGGGGATTGACAAATGGCAGTTATCGTGAGGTAACTAATTATATTTGAGTGAAAACTGCATCTTGATCACATTTTATTACGTACAATCGGGTAGACATTTCATTTGTCAACCCGGTCCCACCACAAAGCGTTTCAGGCACAACTACCTCTTAAAAAAAATTCATAGTTCTCAGTATTTTGAACTTGCCATTTCGTATTCTCTCTCATTCTCGTCCTGATTTGTGGTCGCTGCTGCAATTGGTTTAGTATTCTGCATTACCAAATGGTTGAGTTTGATCTTAACGTTGCTATTGATGTTGAATCTTCGTCAAACGCGATTTCATCGTCAGGTTTGATGTCGTTTTTTTTGGATCTCGGTTTTTGTGTTCGTATTTTGAAGTTATGTGCGCGGGTCTTGATTAGTTAATTTCGAGTTGTTTGTACTGGTTTGCATTCGTTGTTGTGTTGTTGTGATCTGACATTATAATGCAATTGTTCTTGAGTTGGTGATTTTGCTAGTTGTTGCTCTGGATTTTGGCAGAATGTTTGATTGATGGTTTTAGTTGTATTTTGCGTTAATTTCGGTTAAGATACAAGTGTACAATGGTTTTTTGGTTCAATTGTTGAATATTATGCGAATTTTGATTGCTGACATATGAGAAACGATTGCTTACTATTATGAGTTGTGTGCTCACTAAATATAGTCATTGACTCACTAATGGTATATATTTAGCTCACTAAAAAGAATATGTTACCTTGTACTACAGAGCAGTTTTTTCTAACTAAAAGAAACATTTGGCTCACTAGGATTGAATTGTGTGCTCACCGTTTTTGCATTATAGCTCACCACAAATGTTATGGTTGTTTTTCCATATGATATTTTTATTGTTGCTATGTACGTAGGAGAAACAATAGCTCACCAATATGTGCTCTGTGCTCACTAAATATAGTCGTTGGCTCACTAATGAAATAACTTTAGCTCACTGAGATTCAGATTGTACGCATGAATCATTTATCAATTTCTGTGCTCACCAAATGTAATTATTATACTCAATCTTGTGCCTATCATGGAACAGAATCTATTGCCTTCAACCACGCTACATAGCATTCTGTGCTCTCTAAGACAAGCATTTGGCTCACTGGAATGAAGCCTGTGCTCACCAATGTTACATTATAGCTCGCCACAAAAATAATGTTTTTTTTTTTTTTTTTGCAGATGATGCTTCATTTTACACATCTACATTAGATCGTTGTGTTGTTGAGGCAGTTGATGTTGATGATTATGTTAGGATTTTGTGTAATCCTATTGATGGTTCAAAGGGCAAAGGTGTGGCTTCTGATGATGGTAATGGTATTGGTGGTGTATCTAATTATGTTGTGATTGATAAGCATAAATGTGTAGATGGTGATAAATGTGTTGTTGAAGTGAAGGAATGTGAAGAATCAGAGCTGATTGATAAAAGGGTCAGTTCTCTAAATGCTGCATTTGAGGTATACAATGAGTATGCTTTCCGTAAGGGTTTTTCCATTAATTGTGACAAGTTGTGAAGGAGAGAGGGTTCACAAGAGGTTCGTTCAAGGGAGTTTTGTTGCAGCAAACAAGGTGTTAAAAGGTGTCCGGGGAAAAAAGACGAGACATTTACAAAACGGAGTCGAAGGTGTAATTGTAAAGCTAGGGCTATATTTTACATTGAACCAAATGGGGAATAGGTTTGTAAGAAGCATGAAATGGTTCAGAATCATGAATTGCTTTTGGAAGATGAGGTGCATAAGTTGAGGTCACATAAAAAAGTCGAGAAAGTTTATGTGGACTTTTTTCAAAAGATGAGGAGAAATGGTATGAAAGTTTCACATGCGTATCAGCTTCTAAGAAATGAGGTCGGGGGTTCACCATCACTTGGTTTTAGTGTGAGGGATGCATACAATAGTGTTGCAAATGAAGTCAAGAGGACTTTAGATGGGGGCGATGCCAATCATTTGATGTATGTTTTAGAATGTAGGTGTGCTAATGAACCAGATTTTTTTTATAAGTTTAAATTGGACAAGGATGATTGTTTGGTGTGCTTCTTTTAGAGAGATTCACAAATGAAATGTGATTACTTGTTGTTTGGTGATGTCGTTATATTTGACGCGACATATAGGATCAATCGTTATGAGATGATATGTGCACCTTTTGTTTCTATGAATCATCATGCGAAGAATGTTATGGTAAGATGTGGGTTTTTGATGAATGAGAAGATTGAGAGTTTTGTGTGATTATTTGAAATATTTTTAGAAGCTATGGGTAATGTGCAAGCGAAAACTATGATGATAGACCAAGCATTTTCTATGGCAAATGCTATTGAAAAGGTGTTCCCCTTGGCAAAGTATAGGTTGTGTAAGTGACACATCTTGGAGAATTCAAAAAAGAATATTGGTCATCTTAGAGTATTGGGTGGATTTGTTGATAAGTTTGACCATGTTTTGATAAGATGTGATACAGAAGCAGAGTTTAACTTTTGTTGGCAGAGGTAAGCCCTGTCTCTATTTGCTGTTTTTTTAATGTGCTCACCAAGTTATTACTTTATGCTCACTATCTTTTAGTGTCTTCTCACCCATGTTATATGTGTTTGCTCACTAAACTATACCTTTTGCTCACCATGGTTACATTTTCTGCTTACTAATTTATTATTTTTTGATAACTGGTTTTGTATGTTAGGCTGGTTGAAGAGTATAATTGTGCTGAAAATACTTGGTTAGTTAGATTGTTTCGGTTGAAAGAAAAATGGTGCCAGCTTATTGCAAGGATGTTTTCTCTGGTGGCATTTTATCATCATAAAGAAGTGAGTCGACAAATGCTTCTTTGTCAAAGAGAGTCAATGCCACTTGTTGATTGTTTGATTTTTACAATATATTCTGTGACATTCTTACTGAGTGGAGGATTAAAGAGAACGATGAGAATGTGAAAAATAAGGACGGATTTCTCGAGATATACTTGCCACATGTTAGCATTTTACAGCATGCTTCAAAGATCTATACGAACAACTTGTACAAAGTGTTTGAGAATGAGTATACTAAAGGAGAAAGGTGCTGTCAAGATCTTCTTAGCTCAAGTGAAACCCCCTACGGTACAGAGTATACATATGTTGTGTATGAGAATCGCCTTTCGAAAAAGTTGGGGTCTATGGTTAGGTTTAATCTACCAGACCATAATATTATTTGTGATTGCAAAAATTACAGTGAGAGTGGTATTCTCTGCTGCCACTGCTTGCGTATTTTCAATGTTCATTGTGTGCCTAAAGTCCTTGATCAATATATTTTGAAATGATGGACTAGGCTAGCAAGACCCCCACAGGTTGGAGAAGAAGCTGTAAGTAGTAATGCATCTGGTGTTCCCGATTCCATATGGAGGGTTCAGTTGCATAGGTAGTTTGAGGCTTTGCTTCTTGCAAGTGAATCAAATAGTCAAGCAAGAAAGCTATGTGAAGAAGCCTTTACCAAGCTAAAGGGTGATGTTGGTGTTGTTGTGGGTTCTGTTTATGTTTCTGACACCGAAAATGATCAACAGTCCAGTGGTGGTAACAAAATCATTAGTAACCCTAAAGGTTCGGGGAAGAAAGGTGAAAGGAATATAAGGAGGAAGAGTACGTTGGAGAAGATATCAAACATTATTAGATCAAGAAAGGCAAGGTTTTCTTCAAGAAATGGAGGAGATGTGTCTCAACATCAGGTAAAATTCTATTGATAATTTGATTGAATAAGCTATATTGGTTATAGTAATATCGTTTTGGAGTTTTCTGAGTTTGCTGCTAATACCAGTAGAATTAATATGTGTTTTTAGCTCACTAAATGTTTTGATACGCTCACTAATATATGGGCTCCGCTCACTAGAAGTTTGTATTCGCTCACTACATTTTCAGTTCTCACACTATTACTCTTACACGTTGCACTCAGTATATATATACGTTGGCTCACTAAGTACATATATATGCTCACTACAAATACGTTTTTGCTGTGGTGGTTTAGGTTGTTGCTGCAGGTTCATGTAATGCACCAGTTGCATCTAATCCAGCGATAGACTTTAATGAAATGTATATGATTTTTAGCTTGATTTTTGATGAAAGGTTGAGGCAAATAAATGCAGATACGATTCCTAGCAATCAGTTGAATCCTATTTTTGAAGCTGCTAGCATTCAAGGGTAATACGCTCACTATTATAGCGTGTCTGCTCATTTAAAATCTTTATTGGCTCACTAATATAACGTTTCTGCTCACTACATTTAGACATTTGGTTCACTAAAGTCATGTACATGGTTTGTTATTTTTTGATACAGGTTACGTGGGAATCAATTATGAAATTTTGCTATGTTGATAGAGGGCATTTGCTTCTACCATTAACGATTTTTTTCCCCAGCTGGGCTTTCAATAGTATGACTTGAACAAATATTTTAAATGTAAATTTGTATCTTGAGTAATTGTGCTCGAATGTGTATTCTTTTTCATTATGATGTTTTGATGTCTTTGTGTTTGAGAATTATTTTTTTATTTGAAGTTTAAGTAAATGATGCTGAATAATTTTGAAGGTTATAATAGGGTGAATACTTTTAACACGCATAATATGTTACTCACTGCTAAAGATTCATAGCTCACTAGTTTCATTTGTTAGCTCACTATTTTCCACAGAACTACTGTAATATATTTGATGACTTCACATTATAAAAGTATAGCATTGTATGACAATGACATGTTGAACACTTTAATATTTGAGTTAACATTATAATGAAAATATCATTGCAGTTTGATTCTACATTTATTTATAGAATTGAGCATAGTAAAAGATATAGCTCACTGGATTTCGCTACAAGCTTACTGCATTTGTCTTCTAACTCACTGGAATTGACATAGTAATCGATTAAAAATATCCAATAGTGAATGCTGTTTACTAGTACTTCACCATGATTAAAGGTAAGAATATTAATAGTCGAAGTTAAAATTAGTCTAGCTAAAATTAGACTGTAAACATAAGTTTCTAAGATTAGTCTAACTTAAAGTAAGGCTAACTAGTCATGCTGTTGGCACTTGAGGCTGGGCTGATTTTGCATTTAGTTCTGCTTATTGTTTATCATGGAACTCTTTTGCGAGCCTCTTTACCCTATTTTTATATATGTTGTCTTCATTGTTGATGATTTCATAGCAGTACCGTGCTCACATTACATCAAGCAGATTTTTTTCTTGCAAACAAAACATACACAAAAAAAGAACCATTAATAGGTGTTGTATTTATTTTGAACATATTTTTATAGAGAACATATTTTTGTTAAACTTACTTCATTTTTCTTGAAACCACAATCTCATTTGTCTCCTTCTCCAAAATAAGACTCCATGTGCCTCATGCAATAAATTTCACAATCTGTGACATTATCTGTTGTCCTCCATTGCAGTCTCATCCGCACTGGTTTTATGTTCTTCACAATTTTATGTTTAGGGGGGCCAACACTCTCTTGAAGAAATCTGCCATAAGATCTTGTTTGTGTACAATAAATAACTTTGTTTAGCTCATTAGAATTGGGTAATAGCTCACCAAATATATGTCTTTGCTCACTAAGAATGTGTGTTGGCTCACCAAATATGTGTGTTAGCTCAGTACATATACATACGAGCTTACCAAATACGTGTGTTAGCTCACCAATATTATGTGTTAGCTCACTACACATACTTATTAGCTCACCAAATTCATGAGATAGCTCACCAATATTATGTGTTAGCTCAGCAATAATATATGTTAGCTCATCAAATTTGTAAGCTCACCAAATTTTTGTGTTGATGTATTGTAAAGTAAATGATTCAGTGAGCATTTGAACATACCACTAATAGATGGATTTCTCTATATGTTGTTTTGCATGGACCAGTGATGTACATGTTGTCGATGATATCATGCCTTTCCTCCTTCAAATCAAAGTAGAAGACGAAGAAGTGCTTCTTGTGACATACTGGGAAGAACACCTTGAAATTGGAGAATGATTAATATCATATGATGTGATGTTTTAATATATAATTAAAATGTATTACATTATTGCTTACCAGATGCAATAGTTTTTCTGAGATCTATTTGTCACATCTCTGGAATTCTTTTTGAAGAATTGTTTCAAAATCAATGTACCTTGCCTCCCCTGATTTTGTTGGATTTATCGAGGGGTCCAAGGTTAACTGCATTTTTGCAGCAGTATAATTAGGTGTTTGATTACGTGTATTTGTATAAATTTAAAATAAGTATATACTTACCATTGCATCAACCGGTGCAAAAAATCTTCTTGGAGATCCTTCACTTCTCTTTCTCTCCAAGTTGTTGAGGATAGCAGCCCAAACATTGATCACCTGGGCATCAAGGTATTCTCGTGGACGCATGGTTGACCTGTGATAACGATATGCAACATGTATGTCGTTATCAAAGATTTCTTCACTGGTTTAGTAAGAAAAGTAAAAAAAAAAAATGCAAGTTTATATTCATTTTATTTTAACTGTTTTTAAGTGTGTTATGTGTGAGAGTTATGTGCTGACTTTGAATCAAGGTCCTGTGATGGATGAAATACATATTCAGCAACAACCCTTTCTTGGGCCGACAAATCCCCTGTAATCTTGGTTATTCTCTCCACAAAAGGAGAGCAGATAGGCTCTGTCATTGGGCCTTTCTCTCTCCTCGGTTGATGTCTTGGCTTCTTGCTATGCTCTTCTCCTACATACATAACATGTGTAAGTGCTCACTAAAATAGTTGTTACACTCATTGAAATACTTGTTGTGCTTATTAACATGTATGTTCTTTATAGTCACACATATGCCCTGTTCAGTAACACGTGTTCTCCTTATCAAGTTATACTTTATGCTCACTAAAATATAACTTGTGTTCACTAACATATGTGTTCTGCTCATCAAGTTATACTTTATGCTCACTAAAATATAACTTCTGCTCACTAACATATGTGTTCTGCTCACCAAGTTATAGGCTATGCTCACCAACATATGTGTTATGCTCACTAGCTCACTAACACATGTGTTCTGCTCACCAAGTTATAGGCTATGCTCACCAACATATGTGTTATGCTCACCAGCTCACTAATAGGGTATGCTCACTGAAAGTAAGAGCATGGTCAATGAAAATCCTTGCCATCCTATTTTTCTTTTTTGTTCTTTCCATCTTCTCTGCCATGAAATTTTTGCTCTCCTTCAGTTATTTTCTATGTTTCTTCCCCCTCTGTTTGTGTTTCTGGACTTAGTGGTGGTGGTGGTGGTGTTTGAGATGATTCATGTGGTGGTTGTGTTTCAAGGGTTTGTGATAGGTGTTGTAGGTGGGAGGGCGGTGGTGTCTAATGTGCCTTTGGAGGAGGAAAAGGTGGTGGTGTCTGATGTGTCTGTGGAGGAGGGGAAAGTGGTGGTGTCTGATGTGTCTCTGCAGGGGGAGGGTGGTGGTGCTTGATCTACTTTTGCAAGGGGGAGGAAGGTGGTGTGTGAAGTGATGCTTGTGCTGTTGGTGTTGGTGTTGGTGCTGCAATAGTTAGGCTTTGGCTATCATCAATCAACTTAAAACTTGGTATGTCATTGCCCCCTTACCTTGATGCAGAAGCTTTGTTGTTGGTGCTGCTGATCTGTTGTTGCCTTACATAAGCATTCTCCAACTCAATTATGGTCTCAAGTACAGTAGCTCTGTTCCAACATTCATCATCTTGACTAAATGATGGTATCTTAGCAGTTTCATCCCCCTTTTCTCTTTGTGTCATTGGTGGGGATTTTGAGATTTGAGCCTCACAGTAGGAGGTGAACATGCTTATGGCCTTATCTCTTATCTTCTGGAGTGCTTCATTATTTTGGTACCTTTTTAACAAGTAGTCTATGAATGTCCTGTACCTCTTGAATGCGCTTGCTAAAGCCTTTGTTACTTCAACCACTTCTTCCATATCTTTCTACAATGTGGACAACATTCAAGTATTGTAAGATGTTAGATAGATATTTGGTTAAATTATTTCATTCTGCTTGATTGATATAAATAAACTAAAGAAATAAATGTTACCTCTAACTCTGATGGTTCATCATTGTCTGCCAAGATCTTTTGATGTTTTTCTTTTTGTGGTTGAGGTTCCTTTTGTAGAGGTGGTTCAGTATGCACTTTCTTTGTTATTTGTATTGGAGACTCCACTCTTCCCTTTCCAAAGCCTTTTGGCCCTTCTTTTGCGGCAAGTTGATTGGCTTTTCTCTCTTCTCTGACTCTTTCCCTTAGCCTTTCTATTGTCCAGCCCTTGATTGTTGGAAATTGCCTTTGAGCAGTCCTTTTTGTCAGGAGAACCCTGTTAAGATATAGCATCTGCAAGAGAAATGTTCTTTGTAATTAGCCTATATAGCTCACTAAAAATGAATCCATTCTCACTAAAATATATCCCATGCTCACCAAAAATGTATACTAGCTGACTAACATTAAGTAATGTTGTCTAAGAATAATTCTTATTAGGCTCACTAAATTTGTGAACAGAGATCAATGTAACAGAAAATTGTAATATATGAACAACTAACTTACAGCTTAGCAAAGCTGAACTGTTGCTCACTAAAAGGCCTTTTCGCTCACTAAGTTATATTGTATGCTCACTAAAAATAGTGCTCTGCTCACTAAACATTTTCGTATGCTCACTAAAATATATTGTAGCTTACTAATATTGAGTAATGTTGTGTAACAATTATTCCTATATGTATGTAGGGTACGTGAATGCTCACTAAAATGGTCATTGTAGAACAACGTAATAGACAATTTTCACGCATGATGAAGTTTCTTTAGCTCACCAAAAGTTTTGGTGTGCTCACTAAAATGCACCTTCTGCTCACTACAATGTATGTTGCGCTCACTACAGTACATGCCATGCTCACCATGATATATGTTAAGAAGTTTTGGTGTGCTCACTAAAATACATTTTCTGCTCACTATAATATATGTTCCTCTTACTAAAGTAAATGACATGCTCAGCATGATATTTGTTTAGCTCACTAATTATATATGTTCAGCTCACTAAATTTGACATTGTACTCACTGAAAACATGATATCCTGATAGAGTATAAAGAACTTACCATCAAGAAGAGAATAGGGACATCGAAGTTTGAAACCCTCTTTTGACAGATTCACATAATCTATCAATGATGTATTAATACCAATTAATTGTTGCTATATCCTTAACATAAGCAACATTCTTGGCAAAATAGGATGCACAATATACATTCTTTGAACCGTTGAAGAAGCATGATACCATGTACAACACAAAGTTTCTCTTAAAACTTTCCCCTGCATCAGTCTGCCTAAGTATGTATTATGGCATTTGTCTCAGCTTAGGGGTCCCATCTTCCAGATTTCAATCTTTTCTCCATGCATCAAGGATTTCATTATATTTGGCGTCTTTTGGCTTCTTCCTATAAAACTCCTCAATTTCCTTCCACCAATGGGGAGTGCCAATGTGAGATGCACATCTATTAGTGTAATCTCAATCCTTTTGTCTGGTAATATGTACCAGGTGATGAGTATGGGTTAAATCTGTCTACTAGCCATTTGCATAAATCCCCTGGCAATTCAGTAACTTGTAAGTGGAGGAATCCTCCAAACCCCATATCTTGTATTGCTTTTTTTTGTGCCTCATTGAAATTATCAATCATGTCAACAAACCCTGATGGTGACATTCTTGATTGTAAGATCTTTTTGGGTTTTGTGTCTCCCTCTACAGGCTTTGGCATAGATTGTATAGACTTGGGACCTTCAACAGGGACAGTAGCACTTTTTTGGACATCCTCCTTCTTCTTCAGGGATTTCTATTCTTTTTAATGCTTGATAACTGAGAACTGTCCACTCGTTACAGGAGGTTTAGGACTCTTTTGGACATCCTCCTTTTTCTCAGGTTGTGCCTTAACACACATTTTTGACCTCACTTGCATTTTCTTTGGCCTAGATTTTGTTCCTTATTTTATCTTCTTCATTCTCTTCACAAGACTTCATCATCAGACTCAGATTCATCATCATGTCTAGGGGGAGGCATTTTATAAGTGGTGTCCTTCACAGTGTCATCTATTTCCTCTGAAGGTTGTTGATGAATGTCGGTAATTGTTTTTTCAGAGCTTTCTTGGGCATTGTTTTTGGGAACATTGGGGGAGTTTCTGCTATGCATTGTTGTCTCTCCCTTTTGTTATTTCGTTTTGCCAATATTCTAATGTGCATCAATCTTCTTTAGCTCCTTTTTCCTTTTTTGTAGCACAAACTTTAGTTTCTACCCTGATGTTGGAGTGCGTTTTTGAGGTGGGTTTGCTATTTTTTGTTGCGCTTGTCCTCCCTCTCCCTGTTGAGTAGGTTATGATTGTTCCATAGCATGCACACTTCGTGGTTTTTCCAGCACCACCTTTTGTTTCTCCTCTGCTGTGGGAGCTTGGGGTTGTTCATCTTCTGAAGTAGGTGGAGTGTTGCAAATATTTCCATTCTTCCTAGCTTCTTGTTTCAACCTTCTTTTAGTTGTAGTAGTACTTGTTGAGCTGGTTTTCCCACCAAAGGTTGTCTCGCTTGCTGTGGATAGGATTTCCTGATACTTTGGTTGAACTTCCTTGGTTGCTTCTTCTGCAGCTGTACATGGTATTTTGTATAACTAAAGAAGATGTAAACCTAAATAAATGTGTAATGTTTAATGTAATGTGGGTCTCAATATATATATTTCATCTCACTAAAATAAACTATCTTCTCACCAGAATTATAGGTCAGCTCACTAAAATAAACTGTCCGCTCACCAGAATTATAGGTCAGCTCACTAAACTTAGTTGTCTGCTCACTAGAATTATATGTGAGCTCACTAAATGTAGTTGTTTGCTCACTACAATTATATGTTAGCACTAGACATAGGTGTCAGCTCACTACAATTGCAGCTCAGCTCACTAAATATAGTTGTCTGCTCACTACATTTACAGGTCTGCTCACTAGACATTTGTATTAGCTCGCCAACCCATATGTCGGGGCTCACTATTTGACAGGTATTAACATGGAATATAATGTAGACGTGCTTTGAATACAATTTTCCCTGCTCACTTCACATGGAATTCAGATGATTACATATAAGCTTACATAATGTAGACATACCATGTCCTAAATTGTGAGTAATATCACCTTGCATTCCTTGACTTGTTTCATTTGTTTTATTTTGATCATTTGGGCTTCAATAAAAAAGGAAAAGATAATGTTCAGTGGACTATTCTGTGTATTTTTTCATATATTTCAAGTGGTAATTACCTTATGTTCACTTGCTTAGATGAGATGTCTCTAACAACCTTCATAATGATGTCTTGAGGGCTTGTGTTTGACGCTTCTGTCTTTGATCTATCAAATGGTATTAAATATAATATTAATATTACATGAAATGTGATAACACACTAGAATAAAAGGTACAACTCGGTACCAATATATCATGGGCCAGTATCATATAAGATGCAACTCACTCTATATGTGAAACAGTACATGAAAAGAGATTGGAGTTATAGATTGCACACTTTAATGTATGGTTCCACTCACTAAATTTAAGGTATGGCACAGTAGGATGCAAAGCACAACTCACTATATTATAAGACCTAAGTCACTATAGGATGCCGATAGAAACTTGCATATTATTCACTGCTCACTACAATTTTGTTATGGCTCACTATATTCAAGCCATAGCTCACTAAAATATAGGGCACAACTCACTGGAGCATACATATGTTGACAGCCATTAGCACATAATTTACGGCTCACTAGATTTTTGTCATGGCTTACTACATGCAAGCCTTAGCTTACTACATTATAAGACATGACTCACTATATCATTCATATGTTCACAAGAACAAGCACATAATTCACAGCTCACTAAAATGAAGATATGACTTACCACAATATAAGGTACAACTCACTATAAAACAAAATCAGAAGAGTTGAGGTAAAAGTGCCTTGGATGTATTAGTCAACATCAAGGTAAACGTATTTATTGTAAATTTGCAAACAAAATCAGGAGCAAGCACATACTGCTTACTGGTTCCACTAATATTAGGTTTAAGAAGGTTTAAGGTTCTCAACATACCACTTCTGAAGAATGTTTGATGCATCACTAGCAGATCTCTTCTTTACTGCTGATGAATGTTGAGATTCCATCTGCAAACATTTGAAAAACGCGTTAATGAGTGTGCGATTTTGTTAAAACCTAGAATGGCAAACAAATTCATCGTTTTGTTTCGATAATGCCACTAAATTTCGTATCTGCTAAAACTTATGTCGAATTTGTTTGCTTCAAACTTGAGTGGTGATTTTCCAACGATTTCTTGTTAGAATCAGTGAGTAAAGGTAGCAGAATTTCGCCAATTCAAGCACGAAGTTGAGTGGGTTTTAGGAGAGAGAAAGTGAGCGAAAGTTTTTTGGGTCATGGTGTTTTGAAGTTGCAGTTATGAGCTTTTGTTGTTTTCTTTTTTTCAGGCGGCGGCTTGTTCACTTTATGCATCATGGCGCCAATTAGACAATGGGTGAGCCCGGTTGTACAAATGCAATTGTACAACCGGGTGGACGATATAAGAATTGCATCTTGATACAGATTATAGAGAGAGGGGGTTGGGTAGGTATATCATACTCCTAGGAGCATATACTCCCACGAACAACATCATCAAATATACATTAAAAAATTAATATATGACAAATACATGCATAAAAAATATATGCACATGAACAACGAGAGTATGTGCTCCTGGGACCACATAAGAAATTGCCGTGTTGGGGGGCATGGGGAGATTATTTTACAGGAAGTGAAACATGGGGTTGGTCAATGAGAATAATTGAAGTTTTTGAATGTGGGCAGGATTTTCTTATAGGCAATATTGGCGGGTTTCAATGAGGATGCTTAGATTGTTATTTCTTGAATTCTCAACCCCTTACTCATTTTTACATTTATAATATAAAGGTTTGAGCGCTAAATGACAAGTTGCTTTCTCCGGTAATTATTAATAAAGCGCAATCCAATCAAGATCCCTTAATCTTAGTTAACTTCTATCATAGTGGGAGAATTATGCTAATCTAGATAATTCTTGACTTTTTGGTGCCTTTGATGAGGAGTGATTCACTTTAAGTTGCATATTTCAATTTTCAAGTCAAAACATCATGTCTTATCGTGTGCATTATCAATATTCATTAACTTTTTGACAATGTTGTTGACAATAGACACTTTCTATGTGGTTAAAATTAGTTTGTTACTATAGGCTATTTATTTTTTTAATACGTAAATTTATCCACATAAAATTAAAGAAAATTGAACACTGATCTTAAAGTCTTTGATCATCTGTTGATTAGAGAAATTATTATTAATGTATTATCAAAACATTTTCATAATCAGGGACGTTTTCATTAATGGCATTAGAATGAAATAAGCAAAGAAAAAAAATAGTTCTACGACGCTTAGGTGTTCGTACATTTGAATGATTGTATGACATTTTCTAGCAAGACTCTATGGTGAAAATTGTATGTTCTCGTCACTTTGCCAATTTGCTTAGCTTTTTCTTGTTTTAAATTTCATAGTACAATTACTTTGGCATTCATACATAGGTAAATTACTATGAAACTATTTCTTGCCAAAATATTCGTATTTTGGAATGTAAATGGTCAAAGTGATAAGAATCTCATGAATATCAATTATTTATTTGTTCATATTCAATAAGAAGAATTATTCTATTTTCACATAATGCATGAAAAAGAAAAATTAGGATGACACGGTACGTAGAAAAGTTCAAATATTTACGTTTCGTATAAAATTATATTAACATTTTTGTTTTTTTCAATTACAAAATAACATTTTTTTTGGGGTCAAAGTGATAAGATTCTCTCATGAAGACCAATTACTTGTTTGTTCGTGTTTAGTCAAAAGAATTATTGTATCTTCACATAATGGATGGAAAAAAAAAAAAAATTAGGATGACATGGTGGAAAAGTTCAAATATTTACGTATCGTATAAAATTATATTAACATTTTTGATTTTTTTTTCAATTACCAAATACCATGTATAATCACATTTTTATATACAAAATTATTGTAATTATTAAGAGTGCCTAAATAAATATATTTTTAAACTCAATAATTGATAAATAAATAATTATGCATATTTATTTAGATTTTAACAGTGGAGACAACTGATCGTAGTCTTAATTATGAGAGACCTTAGGTAGGACTTAATTAAGAATTAATTATTTTCCTTGAAATATTTAACATCACTTCATGAATAGTATTTTGTCACATCACTCAATCAATGATCACAAACATTATGTTTTCCTTGATTTTTGGATCAATTATAGGCTGTTTTTCATAATCTTGTTTATATAAACGTGATATTTCAATGCTTATCCGAATAGCCTCAGATGCTAATCCTTTCAACTAATCCCTTTCGATCTGTTAGAAGCATTGCATGTTCGCGTGAGTGATCATGAGTCCACTACACATTGGCACACATATATTATAAAATACTAGTATTTATATATGTAAAAGCTACAAACATTTGCCTTGTTTTACCTTCATGATTAAGGGACAAGATAATTAATTAAACAAATTGCTATTAATTAAATTTTTTTAATGAGCTTTTTTCGATTGAAAACCGATTAATTAAACGTCGACGCTGCGTGTCTCCGGGGCACGCCTTGTTTTAACATGCTTGGCATTATCCGTGACTATGCAAGGTCCCATGTTTGGTTGTTTGTTCTTTTTTTTTTTTTTTTCCCTGTTTTTTGGTTGGTGTAAGTTGGTGAGTAAAAGTTAATAGATGCAGAGGGAATGGCTCCGTAAGTTTCATTAATTTTATAAAGTTTACGAACTTTGGTCTTCTTTGACAAACAGATGTTAACTGTTAGTTATTTAAATTATTTGCATTAACTGTTTGAATTAATTGTTTGTAAGAAAACTATTTGGTAAAGTTATTAGTTTCTAAGAAAAAGGTTTGATAAAATTACATTTATATCCTTATCTTTAAATTACTCCTTAATAGAACCCATTTTTTATTTATTGGTTTCTTTTTCAAAAGAATTCAACTGATGTCATAGGTATAAATTAACTTCATTTGTGATGACAAAAAAAAGAGAAAAGAACATAAACTTTATTGATAAGACTTTACTTTCTTACTAAATTCTACATAACTTGTATTCATTGTATATCTTATTTCTTTTCAATTTGTACTTATGTTAATGATGTCAATGTTTTATAACGTTTTTTGTTATTTTTATAATTTTTTTGGTTTATAATTGAAATTGAAATTTATATAAATTTCTAACGTATAAATGTCAAATATTGATAAAGGTGCGTAGTGAGAGAACCAGTCAGCTTGATATAATATACTAGCAAAATTAGAAAATCTACACTAAAAAGTAAACTACTTGGCTAAAAAAATTACAAATAATAAAAGAAACAATGCACCTTCAATAATTTGTTTTTGTCTCAAAAAAATAAAAATGAAGAAAATACCTCTACTCTTGTTAATCCTCATGATCTAATGGGGTTCAAATCCTAACTATATACTCTTTCCATTTTATAAAAATAATATTATAAAAATATAATTTAACGGCATGTAATGCAATTTGTTCAAACTCTTGGACAAATATATCATTTGTACAAAAAGCTCTTTTGAAAAGGCTAATGGAAACAACCTTTTCAAAAACAGTTGTTTGGATGTTTGGGCCAAACAACTATTTCAAACTGCTATTTACCAAACATCCACTTAGCTGTTTAACTTGGTCAAAACAACTAAGATACCTCCAAACAACTCTTTTTTCCAAAAAAGCTGTTGTTACCAAACACCTCCTTTATCTCTTTTGATGAAAGGAAAATGTGTTTATTAATGGATTAATATTAGATCTCATATTTGGTTTTTATTATACTACTTATTGTGTTGCATCTCTTCTAACCATCTGATCATCCTCTCTATAAAAACGAGAATAAATAATTATTTTATTTGTGTATATAAGTATAATTTAAAGTGCGTCAAATATTCTCCCTTAGTGACTGTTGTTTAATTTGTTGGTAGAATAAAGAAAATTCTTATGGGTATATAGGTTGAAAGTTTAGTTAGATCTACAGTAAAATGGACAATGAGTTTATTGTACGTGTACATATGCTTAATGCGGTGATGGAACGAGGTTAGCTTCAATGAAAACCCATAAAACCATCTTAAATTTGGCAATTTATCTATTGAAAATTAGAAGTGCTTATATATAAATTCATGACTTGATGTATTTAAATTTCAGTAAAAGCAACTAAGATTTACTAATTGCAGTTGTTCATATATATGTATAGCTACTGGGCAATCAGATGAAGGGTTGGTGACTAAAGTATGAAAGCAGCAGCAATGTGACATGAAGTTAATAACAAGCAATGTAGACTTTTGAATCTTAATTCTTTTAGGTAAAAAAAAAAAAAAAAGCGAAAGAAGATTAACAAAAGCAAAGCATAAAGGATTTAATTAGGCACATATCCCTTGAGTCTACCCTATGTAAAGGGTTTGTTTTTTTTTTTTTTGGGGAGGGGGGGGGGGGTTTGTGCTGCTGCTGTAAGTGCCCTTTTTTGGGCCCTTTTTGGGTTTTTTTTTTTTTGGGGGGGAGGGGGGTGCGCTGCTCTAAGTCCCATTTTTTGTCCTGTCTCCACTTGTTTTTCACTTTATTCATTAGCCCTCCTCGCACCATGCAGTCATGGAATGAGGTAAAACCCTTGCTGGATAATTATTGCTTCAATCTCTCAAATAAGATTGATAAATTGATGACTGTTCATGTGCGCTTTTCATGTTTGGGATAAACTTTACCACAATCGTGTGTATAACCGAGATTCAAGGTTTAACTACTTCAATTTTAGGTAAATAATTATACAACTCTATATTTCACTACGTTGGCCTCCTAATAGTTCTACATTTGATGGTTATATGTTCTCCAAGTTTCAGATTTTCTACTTTCCAATTTCAGCACATAGGTGAATCGTGTATATCTTCGACCAAACTCGATCCTTAACAAGTAAGAAATAAAATCTCTTAAGACATGAAATCATTGACCCGCGTCTATATAAAATATAGGGACAAAAATACCTCACTTCATTGGCCTCATAATTATCTGTAAACCTTTTTCTCTCCCTAATTTCAGATTTTTCAACCTAGAACTAATATTTGAGAGTATCTTTGTTACCTCTACCATGATGAATCAAAGAGCAATACAACAGCCCCCCAAAATTTGTTTTCTAATTGATGAAATTTGTGAACTTCTCTCACTCGCGCCACTTATCATTTGCGTCGTTTTGCTATGGATGAATTTATAATATAAATCTTACAAAGTTGCTTAGTTCATGAATACCTACTAGCCCCTTCCAAGTATGCATAAACGCAAAAAACGAAGTAAAATTAAAAGCACAATGTAAGTTAGTCTATGATCAATTAGGTTTTAAATGATTTAGGACCTCAAAACAGAAAGGGACGAATTGAATGTCAATAGTTTTTTTTTTTTTTTTTGGTTACTTTCTTTGTGTCGGAGTACAAATTTGATACTAGTTAAATAAGTTAAAATGCAATTACTATGTATGAAGTTGGTTTTTTTTTTTTTTTTCAATAACTACTTGTCATCTTATTTTTTTTAAAAATTATAATATCAATTAAAAGTATATTTCATCATGCACTGTGTATAGTATGGGTCTACATTAGCTATGATAAATGGGGGAGTTTTGGACAATAGTTATTTGATTTGGTTTGTAAATGCTTTGTAATTCTATATTAGTTGTAGACGTTAAATAGGTAAGTATGTGACCGGAACCTTAGCTGTTCATCTTAAGCAAACAAATGGGTTAGATTTAGGTCAATTTGTTTAAAAAAATTAGATGGGTAGAGGTCGATTTTTTTGACTCATTTGAATAGGCATAGATTGACTTTCCAACTCATTTAATAGAGGTTTTATTTGAGAAAATAGAGCTGATAAAATTTTCTCTGACTTGACCATTTGAATTTGTCTGACTCGAAAAAAAGTAGGCAGTGTAATGAATTTTTCATTCAAATTTTGATTTGGAACACATCATTTTTCCTATTTTTTATTTTACGCATACTTGGGCAATTGAAATAGTTATGCATTGATCATCACAAGCAAGGCAAGAAGGTAATAAATGGAATTTAACAAAGCTTATATAGACATTTTTCTAAGTTGTGAGGTGCTTGCGAGCATATAGGTGGGTTATTGATCTATCGTTAGGGCTCAAGCATGTGCAAGTTGTGACCTACGAAATGTTATTACATTGCTACTGAGCATACTAATTAATTAAGCTTTATCCTTTTCAGGATGGCGGTAATGCCCTAATATGACATTCTCCACCCTATTGGCTATTAATGACTAACTAATTAAGGCTAATTATATGATTAGAAGTTAGGCGTTACATAGACCTACGCAATAAGGATTCTGTAATTTTTGAAGCTATGTTAGATAAAATTCCCCCTAGATCGTGAAGATGAAGCAGAAATCAGACGTTTTAGGTCTTTCCCAGTTCCCTCTCTTCGCCATAGCTTGGGAGCTCATGCAGAGTGAGAAAAAAAGGAATATACATATATGTGTGTGTGTGTGTGTGCATGTGTGTATGTATTTATGTATATATATGTACATATGTATATTGTATGATATTTTAGAGTGTAAATTTAAAGCCGCAAGCATACGACTTTCATCACAGTACTTAAGGTTTGTCTCCTCAGGGATGATAGAAGAGATTAAGGTCACAAATTATGGAAGTAAACTAATCTAACATTGTTCATAAACAAATCAAAACCATAAACAATTTATAACTATTGATTATAAATGGATCTAATTCTAAACAATTACTTACTATGCACATGATTTTATAAGGCCTAGCTAACTTTAAGATAACTGATCAGCTCATCTATAAATAACAACATTATCTCACTGGAAGAAACAAAAACAAAACAAAACAAAACAAATAAGATAAACTAAAATAGATTAAATAGAACTAGTTTCATGACTGAGCATGTCTTTAATATGGGGACAGTAAAGATTATAACATAGGAAACAATGAAAATGCAAGCGACGTAGACCATGAACAAGTTAGGAGTTGCTATTGACAACAACAAAGCACAACTTACCAGAAGGAGTCTGGACAGAGATGGGAAGAAGAGGGGAAAGAACAGCTGGGCAGGACTCCCTGGGTGTCCTGGCTTTACTGAGCTCGACCCAACAAAACAACATGACTCGGATGCCATTAATAGAGAACCACAAACACAACCCTAAACTAATTGCGTTCATGGAGGCCCGAAACAGGGGAATTCAAAATAGAGTAACCAACTTAAGAATAGAACAGCGGAGGGGGGTTCAAATTCGACCATCCATGACCTAGAAAAATTAGAAATGAGCTTCAAGCTCGTCTGAAAATGGCGGAATCTCCATTAAAATGACCTCAATCATAGCAAGAATAGAGGAACAAGAAGAGCACAAACAACAATTTTAAGCAATCCCAAAACTCAAACTTCACTATCCAAAATCATAAATCCAACATCTCTAAAGCCAAAATAGAGGAACTGAACAGGAGAGAGGGATACGAAATTAGCCAGGAAAAACCCAGAACAGTCCATTGCAAGATGAAATTCACCAAACCTACTCCAAATCAACGCAACAAAGTTTGATTATACGAAATTTGAATACTAGAGAACGGATCTAAAATTCGAAATTAAAACCGAAATACCGAAAAGCAAACCCTAAAATCTATAAAACAAAACTTTAAATTCAACCCTAAAAAACTGAAATTAAACTAACAAGAAACCCTAATTAAAACCTAGACTATGCCTAGCTTCCACCGTTGCCTCGATTTATACTCAAACCCCTTCGATCTCGGCAATCGTCGATGGTCAGGATGGATGCTGCGCTGGCCAGGAGGGGTGATTTAGTGGTGGCAGGTGTACGCATGATGGTGAGGATGGTGATAATGGAGATGGTGCTGCTGCTAGTGCGTGGAGTCGAAGAAGAAGAAGAAGAACCATAAGAGCAAACCCAGTGGCGAGCCTTTTTTGGCTCACCAATTGGGGCCTACCACTGTCACATCAGACTTTTCTTCAATTTTTTAGCTCACAATCCTCACCATCTGCAGTGAAAGGCTCACCACTTTGCCTCACTAAATAAAATAATACCCATCAACCCACTATACAACACACAATTTCATTTTTCGAATTAAAAAAATAAAAAACTAATTAAAATAATCTAAAAAAATTAAAGAAACCTCACGAGTCACCTCAGTAGGCCGAGGCTCCTCGTGAGGCACGAGGCACGAGGCCCTCATTGGAGTTGAGCACTCGCCTTACCCATTCTCTTTCTCCTCTTTTTCTCCTCGCGAGTAAGCCGTTGGGTTTGCTCTAAGAGAAGAGGGGGGTGTCAGGGTTTTCTGGATTGGTGAGCCAAAAGGGGAGAGAGAGTGTGTGAGGGGTATGAGGGGGGTGTGTGTCACGTGACAGAGGCGTGGGAACGGGCTGGGTAGGATATTTCATTTTAATATTTTTTTTTCTTGATTCTTTTTCAAGCTTTTGGGCCATGAGAGAGTGGGTCAATGGAGGTGTTAGGTCAATTTCTTCATTTTCAACATTTCTTCATCTGTCTCATGCTTTTTTTCCGATTTGTTCAACACCTACAAGACAAAATCAAATCAAACAAAAATCTAAAAATAATTATTATTTTGAGCATGAATCAAGTATAAAGGTATCTTAGAAATATCATATTTTTGGCGTAAACAGGTGCCCCCATACCAAGATGTTACTCGTCCTCGAGTAAAACTAACTAAACTAACTAAAAAGAAATGGAAAATAAGAAAAAGAAAATCCTAACCCACTTTCGTAGAAATCACAGTCGCATTTAGCATATACAACAAATCCTTTAAACCCCCCGATTTCCCAAGTGGACGAGTGCGTCTCGTGAGGGTTTTTAAGTGAAATACCCATAAAAAAATCTTTTTAAAAAATAAAGGAAAATCTTTTCGATTTTTTTCAAAATATGAACATGAATGCAAGTAATTGGGAAAATTGTGTACATAATCTAGGCAATTGTACCACCTTAGTAACCAAGTCACAAAAGTATATACAAATAGAATGTATACTCAGAGATAACTAAGTCAAAAGAAGCATCCCGACTCTCATTTTTTAACCCACACACAATATGCAATGATATGTATACCATGGTGCGTATGTAAATATGTATCAATTCTTATAAATCAAGCTTCCCATTTCCTTGCCTAATTACCTTATTTGCTCCAATTTTTTCCCCTTTTTTTCATTTCTTTCAATAATAATAACGGACACATCCTAAGCCCACTTGAATTAAAAATATTCGGGTCTTCCCTAAAATAGAATGTGCAAAACACTTATTACGTTGCCCAAACAGATGCGTAATCAAGCAAAATAGCACATGTTCAAACCAATTAAAGATATAAAATAAAGATAGTGGCTTTGAACATTAGTGCCCAGGTTTTTATTCACTTTTTTTAGACTTTTTCCTTTTTTTCTTTGTCTTTCTTTTTTTTGCATTTTTCAGGAGTTTAAAAGGCAAATTCGACAAATAAAAAGTTCACATGCCAACTTAATAACAAGACCCCAAATATCGATGGTAAAGTGAGCAAGGTAGCATAAAATTGCACATATGAGACGGGGTTATTATGAAAAATCGAATGTGCATCCTCAACTAGACATCTTATCATGCAAACTCTATTTACATATAACTCATTCACAATTGCCTAAAAAAGCACACAAATCCCAAAACAAAAAAGAAAAAAAACTTTTTGAATTTTTTCAAGATTTTTGAAAAATGTGTACAATGAGCACCTCACCCCCACACCAAAACTCCACAATGTCCTTATTGTGGGAACTAAGATGCCAAAAAGTAACACGTAAGCTATACAACTGAAAACCAACTCAAATTTATAGGTATATACAAACTAGGACGCCACTGACATCAAAAACAAAACCAAACACAAAATCACCAAAATCAAAATCAAAACCAAAACCAAAATCACATAAGAAAGCAAACCAAAAATCAATTCTGAAACAAACCAAAACCAAACCAAACGAAAACAAAATAGACCAAAACATGGATAATCACCAAAGTAAAAAGAAAACGAGACCAAGGACCTACTAAGTACAAAGCAAAACAAAAAGAAACCTTAAACAAAACAAGACACAAAAGAAAAACAAAATATAAAACCAATAGAACAAAAAGAAAGTACTAATCACATATCTACAAACCCATACCACCAATATACAAAACACAACTAAAACATCCTAAAAATACAAAAATACCCAACATAAACAAGGAGCCACCAAATACAAAAAAGAAAAAAAAAAAAAACAAGACCTATCAAAAGAAAAACAAAACAAAATACAAAATAAAAAACAAAACCACTAAAACACCAAAAAGGAAACAAAAACAAAAGATTAAACAAAACAAAGCCAAAGAAAAAAAAAAACTCACAAAACCAAGAAGATAAAACACACAACTAAAACATTCAAGGAAAAAAAAAAAACCAATCTTAGATATCCACAACTATTCACAATCCTAGACATCCACAACTAACAAGTATTCACAAAATAAAATACATCATAATACAACCATGGGTGATTATAGCCAACTCGACTCAACAAATCCCAAATTTCTCCTCAAGATCGATCACCCACACAATCACAGTCCTAAATATCCACAACTATGTAAAAAAAGGAAAGAAAAAAACAATTCTAAATATCCACAACTATGTATAAAAAGAGATAAAGAAAAGAAAAAGGAGAAGAGGGGAAGGGTGGAATGATCATAGCAGGTTGGATATAGAATGTACCCAAACTAATGTCTCACTCAGATGGTGTCGAAGAGGTCCATGGAGCATCAACCACTCCATCTCAAGTCACAAGCTGCTGCTCATCAAAATCGACCATAGCTTGAAGCAACTTGTCAAACAACCAGGCACAATCCTCACAAAAATGGAAATAGTTAGAAACAAGAGGTGTAACCCAAATAGAGTGCAAAAATGGAATGCAACTTAAGGCTCTCTTAAGCTTATCAAAGCTCTAAGCCCAATCAAACGAGAGATGTTTATACGAAAAATCAGATGCATAGGTCAATGGTCTAACAGTGAAGTGACTATATGAGTGCATAAACCATGAAATCCAACATCTCTAAAGGAGAGAGGAGAGGACCAAGGCAAGGCTAATCAAATGAGATATGAAAATCAAAGCTCATAGGATGGCCTAAAGTCAAGTTCTTCACCTCAAAGTGATCCTCGAGTCTCTTTATGTCACTATCATTAAGAGTCTGATCTAAATAAGGACTCTCAAGCACAAAAGTCTCAAACTTTATAAAAGTAGACTTAGGAGGGTCTAAAGAGGAAAGAAACATGGGGACAGAAGAAGAAAGGGATGAAATGGGAGGGGTTGGAGCTAAGTTATGGGAAGACTCAATAGAAATGGGATCATCAAGCTCCACGTGAGATGTGACCTCACTAAACTCCATATCATAAGGCTCATTAAGTGAATGCTCCTCGGTAAATGTATCCTCTGACTCAATTGATGTGCCACATTGATCATCAGAACTAGCATTAGTCTCGAAACCATTTCCCTCCTCTAGTTCTCCCAAGGGAGCCAAGGGAAGAGAGGGATCGGGGATAATCAGGACATCCTCGGAGGTGTCCAAAGAAGTGCTACTATCATGGGGAGGTGCATATGCAAAAGAAGGTGAAAACATGTCATTCTTATCCTCAAAATCACATAACGGAGTATTAATTCCAAATTTGGAACTTAAAGAGTAAGCAGACTCAAAATCACCCAACAAACAATCCTCAAGAGTGGTAGATCCTACCCTAAGATCAGTACCATGCGAAACAGGCATAGTGCTTTGTACATGACCCTTAACCAACTCTGAGAATTGGTCAATGAGTGTTCATGTCATGTTCTTCATAAACTCCTTACAATTTTTTACTTCTTGCTCAATTTGATCAATCTTAGAGTCTACAGAAGTAATAGGAGAACAAGACTTGGCATTATGGTCACAAGAATAACAATAATAATATGAAACAGGAATAGACGGAGTATGAGACTACTCATAAGATATACCACCAAATTAACCCTGATCTAAAGGTGTAGTATGCGTCATATAAGGGTTGGGAATGAGGTGACTAAAGGTCTCTCTAGTATTGTCATACTACCAAGTGTTGTGAACCAAATACTCAAAGAAATCTCAAATTTCATTAAGAGTCTTAGTGAATAAACAACCCTGATGCCCGAGGTACATAGTTTTAATATGACCCTGATATTCATCATTAAGACCCTCAAATATCACTTGGCAAATTTTTCACTTCTCAAAATATCTATCAACACATTGAGTACGAAATTCATTCAATCTACTCAAATATCGCCAAAATATTTCATTCTCATATTGAGAAAAATAGAAAATTGTCATTTGTTTTTAAATTTTTTCAAGTTTTTCAATTTTTAAGGGTTTTCAAAGTTTTTTTCCACTTTTTTTTCGATTTTTGACTTTTCTAATTTTTTTTTTGGATTTTTGGATTTTTTGAAGAAAAGTCACTACTTATAACAAAATAAGCAAAGTAAAATAAGATCTATGCAACTAATAAGAAAGTAGCTAAGAAAAACAAAATGCGAACTAATCTCATATCGTCGTCCCCGTCAACCGCGCCAAAAATTGTAAGATATTTTTGAATGTAAATTTAAAGCCCAAGCATATGACCTTCGTCATAGTACTTAAGGGCTGTTTCCTTAGGGACGATGGAAGAGATTAAGGTCACAAATTATGGAAGTAAACTAATCTAACATTGTTCATAAACGAATCAAAATCATAAACAACTTATAAGTATTGATTACAAAAGGATCCAATTCTAAACAATTACTTACTATTCACATGATTTCATAAGGCCTAGCTAACTTTAAGATAACTAAGTAGCTCATCTATGAATAACAACATTATCTCACTGGAAGAAACAAAAAAAAAAAAAAAAACCAAACAAAACAAAACAAATAAGGTAAACTAAAATAGATTAAATAGAACTAGCTGTAGGCGCCAAAAAAAAAAAATTAAATATGTGCCACATCACTAAATAATTTAAGTTAATTAATGTTAGCTAGTCTAATTAATTAATTTAATCATTTAGGTCCAAACGATCACCAAGTCAATGACCCAATAAAGTATTAAGTCAATGGCCCGGTAAGATTATTAAGTCAATGGCCCAGTGGACTACCAAGTCGTCAACTTAAATAGACTCCTAAGTCATCGGCCTAAGTTCAAGGCCCATGTATCGACTCAAGAGGGCTATTAATCCATAAATCCTAGAAGAGAGGGAAGGCTCCTCCCTATAAATATAGCTCCACCCCCCATTGAGGGATAGAAATTCTCTTCCACAGAAGACCCTCTAGAAAGAGACAACAAGCATATCAAAACGTGCCGTTTACTCTAGAGATTGAAGCACACACTTAATCGGGATTCAAGCATCTTCTACCCTCCATCAAGTCACAAACAAGAGATCAAATCAAAGGAGTTTAATTTGTTCATTTGTAATAAAAAATTCAAAGATTGTACCCATTTTTATTATAAATACAAAAATTAAATTTGTTCCATATTTCTTATCTTAATTCAATTTAGACTTGAAATTTGTGGTTACAAATTTCTGGCACGCCTGGTGGGACTTCTCTGCCTCTCATCTTCTTCTCTTGGAAATCTAGAATTTTTAACCAACTCTTCACAAGGAAGATATGGCCACAAGAAATGCCACCTCTCTATCTTTGAAGAAGAAATTCAGATCTTTTCAACAAAGATCCTCCAACTCTGACACCACCGCCAGCAACTAAAGCACTGGAGTGGTGATAAGAAACATGGCGAGGGTTGCAACAGCCACTGTCACCAAAAGAGTAGTTGCAATTGCATCCTTGCATTCGACCGACAACGCCGACTCCAAAGTGCATGACAGAGTTGGTAAAGTTCTGTCTGTTGACCCTCTCAAGGGGAAATCCATTCAGGAATTGAGGACGAAACACTAATCTCCATTTTTTAAAGTTGAAGATTATTACAGCAGCGATCATCACCAAGGAAAGCAGCCCTTCCAAAATCTGAAGCTGAATCATCCCTTACCGTCATCATGCTTGCTATGATGGTAGGAGCTGTCAATTTTGAAGAAGAATTCGCTAGCATGAAGGCCATGTTGAAAAGGCTCTCTAAGGAGAGTACAGAAAAAGATGCACGCATCAAGCGCCAAGAGGGACATATTGCTAAGTTGCTGAAGAAAGTGGACAAAGGCCACGTGCATCGTCGAACAAAGGCGCAAGCAGTGACGAGGATGAAAAAGGATCCAATCGAGACGAAGCTTCTGAGGAGGATGGCAGGTCAAAGAAGGGCAGCAAGCCACAAAATAACTTATCTCTAAGCACAATGACCGCAAAACAAATACAGGAGTTGATTGCCAATGCTGCCAAAACTCAGCTAGGGGTCGGCTTGCAGAAGAGCCATCTCTACACCAAACCCTACACGAAGAGGATTGACACTCTTCATATGCCTTATGGCTACCAACCTCCCAAGTTCAACCAATTTGATGGGAAAGGCAACCTAAAACAACACGTTGCGCACTTCATTGAGATGTGCAATAATGCCGGCACTAGCGATGACTTACTGGTGAAACAGTTCATCTGGACTTTGAAGGGCATCGCGTTCGACTGGTATGCCGATCTACTACCTGAGTCCATTGATAGTTGGGATCAGATGGAGCAAGAGTTTCTCAACAGGTTTTATATCACCCAGTGCACTATTAGTATGACTGAGCTAACAAATACTAAACAATGGAAAGACGAACCGGTTCTTGACTACATCAACTGCTAGCGCCCACTCAGCCTTGGGTATAAGGATCGGTTATTTGATACTTCTGCGGTAGAGATGTGTACTCAAGGCATGGATGGGAGTTGCTTTATGTCCTACAGATGAGCAAGCCCTAACCTTCCAAGAGTTGGCTACCAAGGCGCATGATATGGAGATGACGATAGCTAATCGTCGCGGAAAAGCTTCCCCTACTTTTGAAGCGAGGAAAGACAAGGGTGACTTTAAGAAAAATTCTAAGTCTTCCAAAGCATGACCAAAGAATCCATGTTGGTTATTACAAGCGAACCAATCCGAATTTCAAGGAAATCAAGAGTAGAGGAAAAGCAATGTCCTTTAATAAAAGATGCTGGGAAGAAGCACCCTACGTTGAAAGAGTTTTAAGAAAAGAGGTACCCATTCCCTGACTCAGATTTGTCAAGCATGTTGGATGATTTGTTGGAAAAAGGTATCATCGAGTTACCGCCATCAAAATGCCCCGAAGAAATAGGCAAGGTTAATGACCCGAAGTATTGTCGGTATCACAGGATCATTAGTCACCCTCTTGAAAAGTGCATAACGCTCAAGGAGCATATTATGCAGTTGGCTCAGGATGGAATGATCATCCTAGACTTGGATGAGGCGGTTGAAACCAATCACACGACAATTTTGTGTGAGCATTGTGACTTGGCTCCTTCGATGAGAGAAGAGTTGGTTACCATACAATTTGGAAGTTTTGAGCCAGTAATGCTTTCATTAATGCTTCCCACGACACTTGTGGAGGCTGAGCATGTGCCAGATATTCGTGATGAAGACAATGAAGGATGGACGCTCGTCACTAAACGAAGGCCTAGGATGCAAAGACATGTTCAACCGCCCCCACTGTGCCGAAGAAAGAGTCACACTAGAAACAAAAAACCCCGACACCCTAAGGGGAAGAAGAAGCCTAATTCTGATAAGAGGCGTGAAGCTCAACCAGTCGATCTGCTTGAACAAGAACCTCTTGTCCCTGTTACATTAGAAGAATTCTTCTCAAGGGACTTCTTTCAGAAGGTTGCAGTTAACATGACTTCGTGTTCTGAGCTTGAAGATAAGGAGGATAAGGAAGATTTACAAAAAGATGCCCAAAAGACGTCCTCTTCAAATACAGATGACAGAGTCCTCGCCGTCTTATAAGCTTTACCCGAAAGCATGAGTTGGAAAGAAAATTTTCAGCTGCCTGAAGAGATGTGCGAGCAAGTTGTGGCTCCCATATGCCATGCTAAGCCATATACTAACAAAGTAAACGAAGCCAAAGAGCCTACAAAGCTTCCATCTCAGTACGCCACTTATAACACGACAGTATCATTTACAGATGATGATCTATTGCTTGGGTCCAAACCCCACAATCGTCCGTTGTTTGTCACTGGCTATATCCAGGGGCAAAATGTCAAACGCATCTTGATAGATGGTGGCTACACGATCGACATCATGCCCAATCTACTACGAATGACTTAGGGATTGCTGTTAAGGGACTCTCTAAGAGTCGGATGATGATACAAGGCTTCAACCTGGAGGGTCAACGTGCAATCGGCATGATTCGCCTCGAGCTGGCAATGGGTGATCTATCCACAATATCTATCTTCCATGCGATATATTCAAAAACTTCATACAACTTATTGCTAGGATGGCCTTGGCTTCATGAGCATGGGGTGGTGGCATCAACTTTGCACCAATGCCTCAAGTATTACCGCGACAGGGAGAAGAAGATAAATGGTGATGTTAAACCATTTATGAAGGATGAATCTTATTCTGCCGATGCAAGATTCTTCGAGGAAGGAACCCCTTTAAAGGAAGCAATGCCAGCCTTTATCTCCTCTACTGGTAAAAGGAGTGATGAAGATACTCATGTGACGACAAATAGGGGAACTAATGGTAGTGTCAAACAACTGCAACAATGTGAGAAGGAAAGTAGCCAAGTAACAATGAATCCTTCCTTCAAGAAAGTAGTCATTGCAACAAATCCTACAGCGCAGGTATTCAGGTACATTCCTAAGTCCCGCTGCAAGGATGGTGAAACGCCATTCAGTAAATGCACAACTCTTGAAAGCACAACTAAGCCTATTACAAATTCAAGGAGATTGATTATCACATCCTTGGAGATAAAGTTGTGCTTGCAACACATAAGAAGGAGAATGTTATCGATTTTATTCGAACGCCCATCATCTACTGATATAATGTGCCTCGATACATCATCACTAACAATGGCAACCCATTTTTCAACAAGCTAATGACTAGTCTCTGTGAGAAATTTAAGTTCGCTCAACATAGGTCTTCAATGTGCCATGCACCTGCAAATGGCCTAGCAGAAGCGTTTAACAAAATATTGTGCAACTTATTAAAGAAGGTGGTGGAAAAATCCAAGCAGGACTGGCATGAAAGACTGGGAGAAGCACTTTGGGCTTATCGAACCACCTACAAGACACCAACGCAGACAACTCCCTATGAGCTCATGTATGGTGTAGAGGCTATCTTGCCTTTGGAAATTCAAATCCCATCGCTTCGCATCGCTATACTGGAAGGCTTAAGTGAGGACGAAAATCACAAACTCCAAACTCCGTCTAGCAGAGTTGGAGTCTCTTGACGAGAAAAGGCTTCAGAAGCAATAAAAACTAGAGTGTTATCAAGCGCGTCTGTCATGAGCATTCAACAAAAGCGTTCGACCTCGCTTGTTCCAGGTTGGGGATCAAGTGCTCGCAGTAAGAAGGCCGATCATCATGACACAAAGGACAGGGAGCAAGTTCATCCCTAAATGGAGAGGCCCCTATGTTGTTCATGAAGTCTACTCGAATAGTGCCTACAAGATAGTTGACGTAGAAGGAGTATGAACAGGACCAATAAACGGTAGGTTGTTGAAGCACTGCTACCCTTGAAAATTGGTTGTGAGCTCCTAAGTACGAGCCTAAACTACTCACCAAAAAAAAAAATTAAAAAAAATCTTGTACTACTCCTGGTCTGCAAGAGTATAAACTGTGAATGGCAAAACAAATAATTAGAGCACTATTGGTTAAACTACATTATGACTTGATCTCATTGAAAAATTTATAATTTTCTTGAGTATGTAGGTAGCTTGGTGAATAAAATTAGCAAGTGCAGTAAAATAAAACATAAGAAAGAGGTGAAGAAGTAGCAAAAAATATTACTATTGTATAAAGTGTATCAAGAGTTCACTAACATGAACAATCCAAGTGCAAGTACAATAAGCTAAGCAACTTAATCAAATTGAGCGAGAGTTGCAACTCTAAGACATTGCACTCATGTTCCTTCAATTTCTCATCCTCTTCTTGAGACAAAGTGGGTACGGCTTCAAGGTTAGTAAGTGCTTGTTTCTTCTCAATGACTTGCTTTTCGGCGGTGGTCACTAATGACAACCTGGCTTCCACATCACTCTGAAGTTTTTGCTCCGCTTCACAAGCAATATGAAGCGCCTCTTCTAGCTGAACTACTTTTTGAGTTGCACTCTTATGTTTGTCTTTAATGGCATCTAGCTCTTCCTGCACTACGATAAGATGGGACTGCACTTGGTTGACTTGTTACATGCAAGCGTTCTTCTCTTTATCCAAGTCATCCAAAAGGCGAAGTGTCAAAGCCGCTTCTGTGAGTGCCAAATATGCAGATACGTTACTCACATAATCATCTACCAACTTCCTCAGGGGATTTGGGTCTCCATTGAGACGTTCAATGCTTTTATACATCATGGGGGCGCTCTCATCCATACACTTTTGCTACCTCATCAAATAAAGCATTCTTCAAAGCATTCACGTACCCAGAACCTATAGCCTGTATGCCGCAAGTAATGATACTTTGAGAAGCAAGGCCCGGTCAAAAGGAAGTGGCAGAAACCGCCGCAACCATAAATTCTCCTTTCATGACCTCATGACTGGTAGTCTTCTCAATGACGATGGATATTCTTTTTACTGCCAGTTGAAGAGATGTCGGTTCCTCTATTAAGTGCTCACTATGGGTTGGTGATGCAAGAAATGTTTCGACCCCTTTCGAGACCGATCCTCCAACTCCCTCTGGTGATGCCAGCCTCTTTGCAACCTCTATGCCCTTACCACCATGAAGACTGGTCTTAGCGGTTGATAACTTGGCTGTAAGATTAACCTCCTCAAGTAATTGCTCATCCATGACAGCGATGGCCTCCTGTACTAAATCAAAGGCACCAATTTGCATCAAATTAAAAAAAAGGGAGTTGAAAGGTCAAGCAGTTAAAATTTTAAAAAAAAGGGTTTGTGATGAGTCTCGCAAGATTCTATACGAAGAGAAGAGCAACTTACATCTTCAAGGTTAGACATGTCTGAACAGCTTGAGACATCATTGAAAAAGCTATCTCTATGAGGCAATCCAGAAGTGTCGGCAGTGATGGTCTTGCATTTTTTGTGCCAACGACGTTTAAAATTAGCTTCTGAATCTTGGTCACTGTAATCATTTTCAACAGTGTCTCCCCCTCGATTAGCAATGAGATCATCAAGGGACTCGTCGGTCCGTTCAGCATCAGAATCTTGGTCCTCAAAATCAGATCCTTCCTTTGAAGTATTGCCCCTTGTGTTCTTCTTGGACTTAGATGGGTCATGTCCTACACTTTGCTGAAGAAGACCAACATTGGATCTGAGGTCATTTATTGTCACCTTGGACCACCAATCCTGGTATTTCTTAGTCATGAACTTATTAAGATGTAGGAAACGGCTTGGCAACATCGCTATGGACTTGGTGTTCTTAGATAGGATGGCAGTCCAAAAGTATAAGGCATCATTGTAGGATGTGGTCCGAGTACAAGGGTCAAGTTTATGTGCACCAGGTAACTCCTGCCAGAAACCAAACTATCTGCTGAATCGATGTGGACTATAAGGCATGACATAAAAAGTCGTTGCACGACAAAGAGGTAGGTAACCAGAACGGAGAGCTATTAGGTGCTGAGCTTCTCATAGCCAAGAGTTCCATCATCATTCAAAGTCTCATATTTTATTCTTACTAAGCATGGTGCAACCAAAATCAGTAATCGCCCCTTCATGGATACGACTTTGAGCATCCTCAAAACTCTTTGCCCTTTCAAAGCCAGAATAGTCCACCATTAGAGGACCCGCAGGAGCTGGATCCAGTACATAGTGGGTGCTAAAGTAACATGCAAGCCAGCCATATAGATAACGAGCAGGAAAGAATGACATGGAATTTGAGGGTTTTTCCACACTAAAAATGCCACTCAGGCCACAATAAATGCTGGCCAACACAGGCACTGCAAGACTATACGTCCATCCGACCGCCATATTGCTAGCCACTTCGAAGGTTCCAGGACGAATGAATCCTTTTTCATCTTCAGGAAGAGCAAAAATGGACAACCAGCATCTAGATAAGTGCTCTCTCTTCTATCAATAGGGATTTCAAGCGCATCAAAGACAGCAGATTCTTCTCGAGTCCACTACAGGGCCATAGGCTGAATGTCGCCTGATGGATTATGAGTTGACTTAGGTCGTGACTTGACAGGACGCGACTTGGAAGAGCTTCGCCACCTCGGGAAGGACTCGTGCTTAACTTTTCTCTTGCACCAAAAATCTATCCAACGTTCAGCACAAACCCCTCAGTCGCGGGCATTTTCAAGACGGCTGTAAGTAGCAAACAAGTATCTACATGTGGGCTGGATTAATCTCTGATTGTCGTAATGGTGTTGATATAATGCATCTCGTCTAGGTATTGCCTCATCATAAATTTTCCTGTAAATAGGAAGCCCATCAAGTTTATACAAGTCCCATAGAGATATCGACGTTTCTTAAGGTATAGTATGTAAAGTGTTAGTCTCAGGGCACCGAGCCTCACAAAAGGCAAGAATAATATGAGGATCACGATCATAAGTGTATAATGAAGCATACACTGCATCAAAGAGGCAGCAAGTCCTCAATTGGGATTTGAAGCATGAGAGCATGTGTTCTGCCCACTCCTAATATTTCAGAATGAAAGAGAATTCCCCAAATATCTTCAGTGCTAGCCCCTAATGAACTTCACCGAAAATAATTTTTCGCCCAAGCAGCGGAAAAGTGGTGATGGTGCACTATTGTCATGGCTAGCGCTGTGAGGAATGTGGATGTCATCATGCGTTCTGTCTGCGGCCCTGGTAGCCAACGGTGATGCGAAGTCAGAACCAGGGACGGTGGATATCTGCTCAAACTCTAGACGAAGCAAGGATGGATAAACAATAAATGTGCTACCCAACTCTGCTTTCGTGTCTTCATGTTCCACAACAAAAAGATAAATTTTATCCCGTTGCTTGTATTCCTTAAATCATACCATGATTGACTACCTGCTAAAAACAAAAAAAAAGGTGGTTAGTTTCATAAAAACCAAAAAAACAAAAAAAAAATATCGCAGTTTAGTTTTCAAGGATATGAAATCATCGGCAGGCTCATTAGCATGGGTCAATCTTCAGGCGGTACGTCTCGGTTGTATATGTAGAGGCTCTCTCCTCAAGGTCTAAACACCGAGTTCGATTACCTCAGCGCACAGCGAGCCTTCAAAGTGCTACACCTGTTGGCATATGCAAGGGCTCTCTCCTCAAAGTCTAAAGACTGAGTCCAATCACCCTCACGCACAACAAGTCTTCAAGTGTTACGTCTCGCTGGCATGAGTAAGGACTCTCTCCTCAAAGTCTAAAGACCGAGTCTGCTCACCCTCACGCACAACGAGTCTTCAACTGTTGTATCTTGCTGGCATGAGTAAGGGCTTTCTCCTCAAAGTCTAAAGACCGAGTCTGATCGCCCTCACGCACAACGAGTCTTCAAGTGCTACGTCCTGCTGGCATGAGTAAGGGCACCCTTCTCAAGGTCTAAAGACCGAGTCCGATCACCCTCACCCACAGCGAATCTTCAAGTACTGCATTCTGCTAGCATATGTGAGAGCTCTCTCCTCAAGGTCCTAAAAAAAAAAAAAACCGAGGCTGATCACCCTCGCACACAGCGAGTCTTCAACTGCTAAATCCTGCTATCATATCTTGCGCGCAATGAGTTTTTTTTTTTTAAAAAAGAAACTGACATGTAAATAGCAGCAATTAAAAAAAAAGACTTGCATAAAAATTGTCTTTCACGCATAAAAAAAAAAAAAAAAAAGAAGAGAGGAAGATATCTCGTATTGCCAGAAGCATCTTGCTCAGTATATCAAACAATATAAAGTAACATAAGAGCTTTCGGCTTTATTCTCAAAGAGGGATGACATATATAAAAAAAAAGAGTAAACTAAATAATGTCTACTCCATGCAGGAGTCAGGCTGCCTTCCACACGCTTTGCACAAAAGTTATTCAATTACCTCAAAGTGTTGCTTTCACAAATTTTCAGCACTATGCTGCTCCTTGTTGCTGCGCAAAAAAAAAAAAAAAAGGGAAGACCACAAGACACAAAAGCACTGTCACCATCATCATGTGGCATCAGGGGCACTTTCAAGCAGACAAAAGTCATAAGGAAGAGACAAAATGATGAAGAGGACTGCAATTATTGCCTCCCTAAAGTTTTATTTTTTTATTTCATAAAAAAAAAGGAATAAAATAAGACCCAAGTTTGGACACATACCTCAAAGCAAAGCCTCTGGGAAGCAGCACATGTCTGGGGAATCGCGAATGGAGGTATAAAAGGATGTGAGAAGCTGCCTTGTATTGAGAGATTAGTAGAACAAAGGAAAGAGTTGCTGCCTTAGCAACAAGTCTTCAAATTTTACGCAAGGAAATTTATATGTTGAAGATACTATTTAATAAATTGGTAAGTATGTTTGATTGCACCAAATCTAATGCAGGTCTTGTATTTAAAATATATATATATATATATATATATATATATATATATATATATATATATATATATATATCCTCCCTTCAAATTACTAGTTAATTAGAGGTCCAAAAAAAATGTGCGACGTAAAAGTAGAAACAATTATGTCGATAGTCTGCTAGATCAGTGAAAAAAATGCTTCTGTCAAATCGACAACATGACAAATTAAGTCGATGGTCTGCTTGGACAATGAGCCAAAACAAATGTATGTCGAGACACCGGTCGCGCTTAAATACCAAGTCGTGTACATAACCTAGCCTTGAGGGGGAAATTTGTAGACACGAAACAAATTAAATATATGTCATGTCACTAAATAATTTAAGTTAATTAATGTGGGCTGGTCCAATTAATTAATTTAATTATTTAGGTCCAAACGATCACCAAGTCAACGGCCCAATGAAGTATTAAGTCAATGGCCTGGTAAGATTATCCAGTCAATGGTCCAGTGGACTACCAAGTCGTCAACTTAAATAAACTCCCAAGCCATCGGCCCAAGTTCAAGGCCCATTTATCGACCTAAAAGGGCTATTAATCCACAAACCCTAGAAGAGAGGGGAGGCTCCTCCATATAAATATAGCTCCACCCCCCTCATTGAGGGATAGAAATTCTCTCCTACAGAAGACCCTCTAGAAAGAGACAACAAGTACATTAAAACGTGCCGTTTACTCTAGAGATCGAAGTACACACTTGATCGGGATTCAAGCTTCTTCGGCCCTCCATCAAGTCACAAATAAGAGATCGAATTAAAGGAGTTTAATTTGTTCATTTGTAACAAAATATTCAGAGATTGTACCCATTTTTATTATAAATACAAAAATTGAATTTGTTCCATATTTCTTGTCTTAATTCGATTTAGACTTGAAATTTGTGGTTACACTAGTTTCATGACTGAGCATGCTTTAATACGGGGATAGTAAAGATTATAACATAGGAAACAATGAAAATGCAAGAAACCTAGACCATGAACAAATTAGGAGTTGCAATTAACAACAGCAAAGCACAACTTACCCGAAGGAGTCTAAATAGAGATAGGAATAAGAGGGGGAAGACCGCAGGGTAGGACTACCTGGGTGTCCTAGTTTACTAAGCTCGACCCAACAAAATGAGCTTGACTCGATTGCCATTAATACAAACACACCCCTAAACTAACTGCATTCATGGAGGCCAAAAACAGGCAAATTTAAAACAGAGGAACCACCTCAATAGAACAGGGGAGCGGGGTTCAAATTCGACCATCCATGACCTAAAAAAAATTAGAAACGAGCTTTAAGCTCGTCTGAAAATGGAGAAATCTCCATTAAAATGACCTCAATCAGAGCAAGAATAGGGGAACAAGAAGAGCACGAACAACAATTTTAAGCAAGCCCAAAACTCAAACTTCAGCATCCAAAATCATAAATCCAACATCTCTAAAGCCAAAAAAGAGGAACTGAATAGGAGTGAGGGGATGTGAAATTAGCCAAGAAAAACCCAGAATAGTACATTACAAGCTAAAATTCATCAAACATACTACAAATCAATGCAACGAAGTTCAATTATATGAAATTTAAATACTAAAGAACAGATCTAAAATTCGAAATCAGAATCGAAATACCAAAAAGTAAACCCTAAAATCTATAAAACAAACCTTTAAATTCAACCCTAAGAACTGAATTTAGACTAACAAGAAACCCTAATTAAAACCT
Source organism: Carnegiea gigantea (assembly GCA_029747015.1). Lineage (NCBI taxonomy): Eukaryota > Viridiplantae > Streptophyta > Magnoliopsida > Caryophyllales > Cactaceae > Carnegiea > Carnegiea gigantea. The sequence goes on along the minus strand of JAKOGI010000831.1, from coordinate 298,387 downwards.
AGATTATACCTAGCTTCCACCGTTGCCTCGATTTACAATCGAACCCCTTCGATCTCGGGCCTTCGATCTGGGCAATCGTGGATGATCAGGATGGATGTTGCTCTGGCTAGGAGGGGTGACTTAGTGGTGGTGGGTGTACGCATGATGGTAAGGATGGTGATAACAGAGATGGTGCTGCTGTTGGTGCGTGGAGTTAAAGAAGAAAAAGAACTAAAAGAGAACAGGTGGTGTCATGGTTTTCTGGTTTGGTGAGCCGAGAGGAGAGAGAGTGTGTGAGGGATAAGGTGTTTATGGCTAAAAATGCCATTATATTTTGCAATTTAACCCAAAAATGCCACTGACTTTTTTTTTTGGGTAGCAAATTGCCACTGTGTTCAGAAAACTAGTGAGAAAATGCCATGTCATGACTTAATGACCGGTGATTGTCGGTAAAAATTTAATTTGGGATTTTTTTTAACAGGAAATCACCGTTTTGAAATGGAAAAATATTTTCATTGCCTTTTTTAAATCACCCCCATTCGCATCCTCTTATTCCTTATTCCTCTCTGTTCTTGAACCCTAACTGCCGAATTTGTATGTTTTCTGTGATTATCTTGCACAATTGATTGTGGAGAAAGGCTTGTGGTAAGGATTCAACTTGAAGCCCTCTAAAATTTGATGCAAATATGTCGAGCTCTAGCAAATCTGGCCCCTGCTATCCAGAACTAGAGAAAATATGCAATTGCGGTAGAAGATGCAAAGTTGCTACGAGTACGACCCTGAAAAACCCTAAGCGCAGGTTTGTGCATTACAGAAAGTATGGTGGCGGCGGCGGTTTTGATTATTTTGAATGGGTAGAGGAATCCATAGATGAGAGAGTGAGGTCTATGGTGGTGGGTTTAATGGTGAGTAATGACACAGTGGCAGCAGAAATAAAGAGATTGGAGAATGATTTGGAGGCTCAGAAGCATGAGGTGAAGAAATTGAAGGAGAAAAATCGAAGGATGGAGCTGAAGTTATATGCATGGCAGAGAAGGCAGAAATTGTATCTGTCTTTTGTAATTGTGTTCATTTTGCTTGTTGCAATGTACATTGGGTATGTGTGAGAGCATTTAGCTCATATGTACTGAGGTTAATTAGGTAGATTGGGTTGTTGTTTGTTTAGGTGTGGCATTAGAATGTACTAGTCTTTGAATTGTCTGTGTTGTTGGTTGTTTAGGTATGACATCAAGATAAACCAGAACATTGCTATTTTTCTGAAGAAGGGGAAGGGGAAAAATGACCTGTCCTGTGCATGTATGTATGAAATTAGAAATGTCATCAAACACAAGTTTGTTGCAGCAAGGAATGATAGTGCTGTTTCGTTCAATTCATCCAAAAGATTAAGCTTAACATTTGTAGTTTTTACAATTTCTTTGGCTAACATTGCAACATACAACATCAACAAGTTTGCCCTACATAAAAACCCATGGCACTTGCAAAAGCAAGAAGAGCATCCACAAAAGGTTAACATTGCGGCATACATACATCCTAATCTTAAGCTTCTTTGCTCAGTTGCTCAATTGCTTAGTGAGTGCAATCTGTCTTTGCTCAGTTGTAGAGCTTATCGTAGAGTTACAAATTAAACCACTACTTTGATTTATAAATAATATTTATAGCATAGGAAAGTAGGGATCGATCCCACGATGAAAGATTATGATAATAAGTTAGTTTAATTCTAATAATTTTACTGCTCTAATTTATTATAACTTCTCTTTATATTACTAAAACAAATCAAATTTAATAGTAAAAATCTGGAAAAATACTTAATATTGCTCCTAAATATTATAAATTTAATTCTCGAAATAAAACAGTAAATAGTTATCCTAAATAATCTGAAAAATAAAAAAACGAAAATAATAACATAATATCAGACTGAAAACTAAAACAGAAAATAACAAGCAGAAAATTAATATTAAAAATTATAGAAAGTACTCCAAATTAATATTCTGCAAGTTTACAACTTAATAACTCCAAAATTATATGTAAAATAATTCAGAAAAATTAAAACAGAAAATTAACTCCAGAAAATGAAAACAGAAAATAAAATTTGAAATTAGAGAAAAAATAAACTGCACTAATATAAATACGAAATTAAATAACAAAATTGCCCAAATTTTAGGATATAATTTTATGGATTTAATAAAACCCTAAAAACATAAAATAAAAATTAAAAACGTAATTTTTAGATTTATTAAAATAAAAACCTGCATATATCCAATTCACGAAATAATTCTGAAAAATTTCCAAATAATTTTCAAAAATTTTGAAATTAAATATAGGCAGAATAGGACACTATATAAACCCTAAAATGGACTAAAATATGAAAAAACACAGAAGGAACCTTTTTTAACTTAATTTCTAATAAACTGGTAAATAAATGGCAAAATAAAATATAAATTAAATCTGAAAATTATAACCACACTAAAAATCAAAATCTAACTAATCTAATAGTTCCAAGACACTCCTAAAAGAATACTCTTTTGGGGGGGGTAAACGAAATTTATATTAAAGCTTATAAATTTGAGAATTAAAATTGACAAACTAAACAAATTAACTAAAAGGTAACAAATAATTATCAAAGATACCAAATTTATTAAAAATACTTAGTATAATCTATATCCACCATGCAAATTTATATTTATCATCAACACACAAATCAATTTATCCATGAGTTAGGCTATAGAAGACATCCACCAGCGGATCTTCCCCGTTTTTTCTTATATTATAGTTTATTTAGGACCACCCCCAATATAAACCCTACTAGTTTTGATAACCCTCACACCAGCACAAGAATTTAACTAACTAGAGCATTACATATTAGAAAAACATCATCTAACGCCTTATAACCAATTTACCAGTAAATTAATTTAGCAATGATCTATAACGATTATCTAATTAAAAGAAATGGGTTTGAGCCATCCATGATTGATTAAGGTGATACTAATGCCTAAAGGACTATAACTTTTACATATTAAAACCTTTCAAACTATCATATGAATTTATATTAAACTGACTAGCATTCATTCTAATTAATATAATATGAATATCATAAATAATAAATACTAATCGTTATAGAATCATGAATAAAAATTAACTAGATAATAAGGTATGAAACTTGTTTCAAAATAATTAATCTAGCATGGTTTCAAATCGATTATACTAAGTACAAAGAAACTACTCACTCATATTAAAAATTAAATTACACAATTTACCTAAATAATTCATGTTTAATTAACAACTAAACTCACAAACTAAAAGAAAAAAAACAGTATTACTTTCACAAAGTGGTGAAAGCCACGGATGATGGTGATGCTTTGGCCTTGGATAGTTGGTGATATATCATGGTGATGAAGAGGATCGTGATGATGATGGGCCTGTACAATGATGATCGATGGTGAGGGAGAAGGGGGTTTGATGGAGTGATGCTGATTGTGGTTTGCTGAGACGAGGAAGATTGGCTTTGAGCGACGTGAGAGTGTATGATGGATGGTGAGGCATCAAGGATGGCTGAGGTGATGAAGAGAGTAGGCGTGAAGCCTTTATAATATTAGCTATTGAGGTTTTCTTCTTTAGACTCCTTTTCTTCTAAGTCTTCTAGTTTCTCTTCAATTAAGAGTAATAATTTTGTAACCCTTGTTCAAATAAATTATTATGAAAATCATATTTTTCCATAAATTATTATTTTTGGACCGACTTGATAGCTTAGCATGTAAAATTCGAACTTCAACGTCTTCTCTTCTCCTCTTTATTTTGTTAACGCTTAACCTGAAAAATATATAAAATAAAGTAAATTAGACGAAATAATATATATAATATAATCAAAATAATTATTAAAATAATACATAATTTTTGACTTAACAAATTCCCCCACACTTAGACTTTGGATGTCCTCATGCAAAAAAATCTAGGATGCGACCTAAAAGCTGACCCTCTTTCTTTCTTATAAAGTTATGCATAAATATGAAATTTAGACTAAGCATTGCTTGTTTTAAAAATAGTTTTATTCAAAATTAACCAGTTTTCCTTCCAACAAATTAATAACAACTAAACATCTAACGACCATCAAAGAGTTTCTTCATCAACCTCACAATATCTCTTTAATAAAGTAATAAGAACAATAACTATCCATCTCTTTCAAGCATGTATACACCGATCAAGAGGTCTAAGAGGTTTACGATTAAAAAGTTAAAGTATGGTATGGCTATAGAGATAATTGAACTAGAAAGAATAACTCATTGAAATTGATTCTAAACTTGCCTTGTAATTTTTTTCTTCTTCTTCTTTTATTTTTTCTTTTCAAACTCCAGTTGCACACATATTCGAGGCCCATATAGGGTCTTAGAAATTAAACACTCCCTGTCTCACACTCACCCGAATAGAGGTGTTGGAGCAAATAATTTATTCTGATCACTATTATTTTTTATTTATTATTATTATTTTTTTTACTATAGTTTGGTGCAAGTCATTGATCGGCCCAAAAAGGGGCATGACTCTCCTAATCATGGGTTACTCCATATATAAGGCTTAACTTGAGACCTAAACTTAAGGAGAAAAGCTGCCAAGCCACCTATTCCTACCCATATTGGTAATCTAACCTCTTTTTTTTCACTTTTTTTATATGACAAGAAAAGTCATAATTTTAATGAGTTATTCTACTAATTCAATAGTCCAGGAACTGGGTTAGGTCATTTTATTGCCTCTGAAGCGAATATAATATATGACCAAATAACATAAATAATCATGATAGTTACTCATTAAAGAGATATATGAGGATCAACTCAAACTTCTCTGAATGACAGCTAGCATGCCCAGAAGTCTTCACTCGTAGAAGAATAAACTACAAATAGTTAAGAAAATAAATATTTTTTTAAAGCAAGCAAACCGAGCATAAACTCATATCATGCATTATTTATAAGAAAATAAAAAAAATTTTACTTGTTTTTTTTTGTTTTTTTAAGAATAAATACTGCAGGAACTAAATGCAGGATGCACCCCCTCACACTTAATTCATGCATAGTCCCTAATGCATGCAAAAAGATAGAAATAATGAAAATAAAAGTAAAATTAAATGGGTATTTCCCAAAAAAAAAAAAAAAACGTTGGGTTGCCTCTCAACCAGCGCCTTTGCTTACAGTCGTTGGCTGGACCCCATGAAGCTCATGGATCCTTTAGATTGATTTCTTTAGTAAAATTCATAGAGTCTCCATTCCTGAAACGTTTCAACCTATGTCCATTCACTTTGAAAATTTTATTAGTGGATAAGCTTTTAATCTTAACAGCACCATGTGGATAAGTCTTTACTACCGCAAACGGTCCAAGCCATCTTGAATTTAACTTATCAGGAAAGAGTCTCAGTTTTGAATTGAATAACAATACTTTCTCACCTACCTGAAATTTTTTTATCACAAGTTTAGCATCACGAAATGGTTTGGCTTTACCATTGTAAATGACTGAATTGTCATAGGCTTCCCAGTGAATCCCCTCTAATTCCTGCAACCGCAATTTATGTTCTTTCTCTACTAACTCATAGTCAGGATTACATTGCTTCACAGCCCATTATGACTTATATTCTATCTCAACAGGAAAATGACATTACTTTCCAAAGAGTAACCTATAAGGTGTCATACCAATAGGGGTCTTGTATGCAGTCCTATAAGCCCAAAGAGCCTCATCTAGCCTAAGACTCCAATCTTTTCGGTCTGACCTAACTACTTTTTCAAGTATGCCCTTAATTTCTTTATTAGATATTTCAGCTTGGCCATTTATTTGGGGGTGATAACTAGTAGATATCTTATAAGTCACATGATATTTGGGTAGCAAGGCACCTAAAGTTCTATTATAAAAATAAGTCCCCCCTATCACTGATGATTGCTCTTGGCACTCCATATCTATGCAGAATGAGAGATTTAATATGTTTCACCATAGTTTTAGCATCATCAACTCTAGTAGCTACAGCTTCTACCCATTTGGACACATAATCAGCAAGTACAAGAATGTACGTGTACCCAAAAGAAGTGGGGAAGGGTCCCATGAAATCAATACCCCACACATCAAAAATTTCACAAACATGAACATTTTATAAAGGCATTTGATTCCTTCTTGATAAATTTCCAGTCTTTTGGCATGCTTCACTTCTTTTACAAAAATCATAAGCATTTCGAGAAATAGTAGGCCAATAAAATCCACACTCAAGAACTTTATGTGCTGTTCTTTTGGGTCAAAAATGTCCCCTACTTTCTGAAGAATGGCAGACGCTTAGAATGGAATGAATTTCACTGTCATCAATACAACGCCTTATTACCTGATCACCATAAATTTTCCATAGGTATGGCTCATCCCAAACATAGTATTTAGATTGAGCTCTTATCTTTTCTTTTTTAGCTCTAGACAAGTCAATGGGTAAAGTTGTGGTGACGATATAGTTCACAATATCAGCATACCAAAGTAATCTACTACTGATAGCATACAAAGTCTCATCAGAAAAACAATCACTAAAAGAACCACCCGTTTCCCCCGTTTCCAATCTACTAAGATGGTCAGCAACTAAGTTCTCAGCTCTAGGTTTATCTTTAATTTTCAATTGAAATTCTTACAATAGTAACATCCATCTAATCAATCTGGGCTTTGAAGCTTTCTTTTCTAGTAGATGTTTAGGAGCAGAATGATCAGAGTAAACAGTAACTTTCACACCTAACAAGTAAGGACGGAACTTTTCAAGAGCAAAAACAACAACATACATCTCCTTTTCTGTAGTGGTGTAGTTACACGGTGCAGAGTCAAGAGTTCTAAAAGCATAGTAAATTATATGAGGTACTTTCTCAACTCTTTAACCTAAAACTGCCCCCACTACCTTATCACTGACATCATACATTAACCCAAAAGGTAAGACCCAATTTGGGGGTTGCACAATAGGTGAATTAGTCAATTTCAACTTCAACTGATCAAAAGCCCTCATACAATCATCATTAAAATCAAATGAAACATCTTTTGTAAGTAAGGTACACAAAGGAAAAGCAATCTTAGAAAAATCTTTGATAAACCTCCCACGGAACCCTACATGCCCTAAGAATGGTCGCACATCCTTGACACACCTGGGATGGAGTAAAGACTGAATGATATTAACTTTTGCTTTATCTACCTCTAATCCCTTCGATGACACTACATGTCTAAGTACTACCCCATGCTCTACCATGAAATAACACTTTTCAAATTAAGCACTAAATGAATATCAATACAACGCCTAAGCACTAATGTGAGATGATGCAAGCACCCATCAAATGAATCACCATGCATAGTAAAATCATCCATGAACACTTCCATAATCTTGGTGATAAAATCGGAAAAAATACTCATCACGCATCCCTAAAAAGTAGCAGGTTCATTACATAGACCAAAAGGCATACGTCTAAAAGCATAAGTGCCAAAAGGACAAGTAAAAGTGGTCTTTTCTTGATCCTCAGGAGCTATTGGGACTTGAATATAGCCTGAGTGCCCGTCTAGAAAATAGTAATGTGATCTACCAGCCAATCTTTCTAACATTTGATTCATAAAAGGCAAGGAAAAATGATCTTTCTTAGTGGCTTTGTTCAGTTTTCTATAGTCAATACATACTCTCCAACCACTTTAAACTCTAGTAGGTACTAGTTCACCTTCATTGTTTTGCACTACGGTTGTACCTCCCTTTTTAGGAACTACATCTATAGGACTAACCCACTCGAAATCAGGTATGGGGTATATCACTCCATCATTTAACTACTTAAGAATTTCTTTCTGGACTACCTCTATTATAGGTGGATTAAGTCTCCTTTGAGGATCCCTCTTAGGCTTAGCATCTTTCTCTAATGTGATCTTATGTGTGCATAAAGTAGGGCTAAGTCCCTTGAGGTTTGCTAAAGTCCACCCTATTGCTTTGCTATGTTCTCTAAGCACCTTAACAAGTTTTTCTTTTTGGTTAAAGGTAAGTGCACTAGAGATGATGACAGGCAAAGTCTCATTATTTCCCAAATAAGCATACTTCAAATTATCAGGTAAAGGTTTCAATTCCAGCTTAGAGTGTGGAATGCTAGAGGGAAGTAATTTAGCATGATTTTCAGGCATTCAAGCTTGTCAGGTCTATCATGCACTTGCAAGTGGAATAAAGACCCTATCACATCAACTAGATGATCATTAACCTAGTAGGACACTCTTTGAAACTCAGTATGATCAAGACTCTTAGTAGGTACAGTAAACAATTCATCTTCATAAGACAAGTTATAAATATCTTAGGACAACTCATCAATAACATCATGTGCATACACGTGATTCACATCAGCAGGAACTCTCATGCCATCAAAAATATTAAATTTAATCACTTTACCATTAAATTCCATGGTTAATGCTCCTTCATGCACATCAATTTTATTCCTACCTGTTTTCAAAAATGGCCTACCAAGTAAGATAGGAATACCATGACATGCATCACCTATATTCATCACATAAAAATCCGCAGGAAACACAAGCTCATTCACTTGAACTAAGACATCCTCTAAAACTCCATCTAGGTAATTGCTGCTCCTATCAGCTAACTGAATCACTATGCCAGTTTTCTTTAACTCTCTTAAATTTAGTTTGTCATAAACAGACCTAGGCATAACATTAATGGAAGCACCTAAGTCAAGCATAGCTTTATCGAAGTCTTTACCCTTAGGGAGAAGTTTCCTTTGGAAAACTATAGACACATTTTCTCCTACACTTACTTTTTCATTACCTACTAACTTTCTTTTAGTAGTACACAATTCTTTTAAGAACTTAGCATAGCGAGGCACCTGTTTAATGGCATCAAGGAAGGGTATGTTGATCTCTACCTTCCTAAATATCTCTAAGATCTCTTAGTTAGCCTCATTCACTTTAGAAGTAGGGCTCCGAAACCTACTAGGAAAGGGTGGTATTGGCTTAAAAGGTTTTATTTTCTTCTCACCTATTTCCTTAGTAGTTAGATTAAAATCTTTATCTAACTCCGATTTAGCTTCTTTGACCTCTAACTCAGGCTCTACTTCTCTACTTTTCCTAGGTTCTTTTAGCTCTTTTCCACTCCTTAGTGTCATGGCACTAACATTATCCTTAGAGTTAGGGTAAGGTTAAGATGGTAACCTATTTTGCATTTGAGCCTGCAAGTTGCTAACTATGGTATCAGTTGCAATCTGTCTCTCTTGAACCTGCTTAAGAGTTATCTCCACATTTTGGAACCTATCATCCATCTTCTTAAGGACTTGTTCTAGTAGAAAGTTGATCCTATCCTGATTAGAAGATTGACGAGATATTTGATCAAAATCAGGTGGGTTGGTTTTAGGGTCATACCTAAAGTTAGGATGGTTTCTCCATCCTTCATTATAGGTGTTAGAATATGGGTCATACCTCCTTTGACCTTGGTTAGAATAGACACCATTAATATTCCCCTCTTGAAGTCTGGGACATGCATCAGTCAGATGCCCTTCTAGACAGCAAATTCCACATATGGCTACTTTTTATACTCCCCTAGTAACTATCTTGTTTAACATAGCAGTGATGTGAGATAACTGACTCTCTACAGATGAGCTAGAGCCAATCTCATTAACCCTTTTAATTTGTGACTCCCTAGCACCAAACTATTGAGTATGTTGGGCCACTAAATTGAATAAATCTCTCACCTCTGCTAGAGTCTTATTAACTAGAGCCCCCCCACTAGCAACATCAACCATATTAGGATCCATAGGAAGCAACCCTTCATAAAAGTATTGAATCAACAACTGTTCAGTTATTTGATATTGGGGACAACTAGCACACAGTTTATTAAATCTTTCCCAGTACGCACAAAACGTTGCCCCATTCATTTGTTTGATACCACATATTTCCTTCGTAATTGATCCAATTCGGGATGCTGGAAAAACTTTTTCTAAAAATAATTTATGCAATGCAGTCCATGTGGAGAATGATCCAGCAGGCATGTAATATAACCAATCTTTAGCATTGCCAAGCAAAGAAAAAGGAAAGGCTCTCAACCTAATTTGGTCTTCATGAATCCCCTCAGGCACCATAGCAGGGCATGCGATAAGAAATTTACTAATATGACGGTATGGGTCCTCACCAGCTAATCCATGAAATTTGGGTAGCAGATTGATGAATCCAAAGTTTAGTTTTAGAGGTTTATTTAATGCAGCAAAAATAATGGACAAAGATTGGGCTTCTAAATTAGGAGCAGTAAGTTTCCAAAGAGTAGGCATTCTTACCTCTTTAATTTTAAGATTTACTGGTTCAGGATCACCTTGTTTGTTTTTAACTTCCAAAGTTTGCTACTTGTCCTTGACAATCTTGTAACCACTTCTCAATTTCACAAATTAAAGGCAACTACAAAAATAAAATACTAGAGTTAAAATAAAACAATAAAAGTAGTAAAATTAAATAGAAATAAACTAACGATTTTATTTTCTTTTCCCCGGCAATGGTGCCAAAATTTGTAGAGCTTGTTGTAGAGTTATAAATTAAACCACTACTTTAATTTATAAATAATATTTATAGGATAGGAAAGTAGGGATCGATCCTACGAGGAAAGATTATGATAATAAGATAGTTTAATTCTAAATGATTTTACTGCTCTGATTTATTATAACTTCTCTTTATATTACTAAAATAAATCAAATTCAATAAGTAAAAATTTGGAAAAAAACTTAATATTGCTCCTAAATATTATAAATTTAATTCTGAAAATAAAACAGTATATAGTTATCCTAGATAATCTGGAAAAAAACAGAAATAATAACATAATATTAGACTGAAAATTAAAACAGAAAATAACAAGCAAAATATTAATATTAAAAATTACAAAAAGTACTCCAAATTAATATTCTGAAAGTTTATAACTTAATAACTCCAAAATTATATGTAAAATAATTCAGAAAAATTAAAACAGAAAATTAACTCTAGAAAATGAAAACAAAAAATAAAATATGAAATTAGAAAAAAATAAACTGCACTAATATAAATATGAAATTAAATAACAAAATTGCCTAGATTTTAGGATATAATTTTTTGGACTTAATAAAACCCTAAGAACATAAAATAAAAATTAAAAACGTAATTTTCAGATTTATTAAAATAAAAAACTGCACATATCCAATTCACAAAATAATTCTGAAAAATTACCAAATAATTTCCCAAAATTCCGAAATTAAATATACGCAGAATAGGACACTATATAAACCCTAAAATGGACTAAAATATGAAAAAACACAAAAGAAACTATTTTTAACCTAATTTCTAACAAACCGGTAAATAAATGGCAAAACAGAATATAAATTAACTCTGAAAATTATAACCACACTAAAAATCAAAACCTAACTGATCTAATATTGCCAAGACACTCCTAAAAGACTACTCTTTTGGGGGGGTAAACGAAATTTATAATAAAGCTTATAAATTTAAGAATTAAAATTGACAAACTAAACAAATTAACTAAAAGGCAATAAATAATTATCAAAGATACCGAATTTATAAAAAATACTTAGCATAATCTATATCCACCATGCAAATTTATATTTATCATCAACACAGAAATCGATTTATCTATGAGTTAGACTGTAGAAGACACCCACCAACGGATCTTCTCCGCTTTTCCTTATATTATAGTTTATTTAGGTTCACCCTAATATAAACCCTATTAGTTTTGATAACCCTCACACCAGTGCAAGAATTTAATTAAACTAGAGCATTACGTATTAGAAAAATATTATCTAATGTCTTGTAACCAATTTACCCGCAAATTGACTTAACAAAGATATATAACGATTATCTAATTAAAAGAAATGGGTTTGAGCAATCCATGATTGATTAGGATGATACTAATGCCTAAAGGACTATAATTTTTACGTATTAAAGCCTTTTAAACTATCATATGAATTCGTATTAAACTGACTAACATGCATTCTAATTAATATAACACAAATATCATAAACAATAAATACTAATCGTTATAGAATCATGAATAAAAATCAACTAGATAATAAAGCATGAAACTTGTTTCAAAATAATTAATCTAGCATGGTTTCAAATAGATTATACTAAGTATAAGGAAACTACTCACTCATATTAAAAATTAAATTACACAATTTACCTAAATAATTCATGTTTAATTAACAACTAAACTCATAAACTAAAAGGAAAAAAAAAAAAAACAATATTACTTTCACAAAGTGGTGAAATCCACGGATGACGGTGATGCTTTGGCCTTGGATAGTTGGTGATATATGATGGTGATGAAGAGGATCGTGATGATGATGGCCTTGTATAATGATGATCGATGGTGACGGAGAAGGGGGTTTGATGGAGTGATGCTGATTGTGGTTTGCTGAGATGAGGAAGGTTGGCTGTGAGTGACCTAAGACTGTATGATGGATGGTGATGCGTCAAGGATGGCTGAGGTGATGAAGAGAGTAGGCATGAAGCTTTTATAATATTAGCTACCAGGATTTTCTTCTTTAGACTCATTCTCTTTCAAATCTTTTAATTTCTCTTCAATTATGAGTAATAATTTTGTAACCCTAGTTCAAATAAATTATTATAGAAATAATATTTTTTCATAAATCATTATTTTTGTATCGACTTGATAGCTTAGCGTGTAAAATTCAAACTTTGATGTCTTCTCTTCTCTTCTTTATTTTGTTAACGCTTAACCTGAAAATATATAAAATAAAGTAAATTAGACGAAATAATATATATAATATGATCAAAATAATTATTAAAATAATACATAATTTTTTACTTAACATCAGTTGCTCAATTGCTGCTGCAGTTCCTCCTAATCTTAAGCTTCTTTCTTGATGGCTGCACTATCAGTCTTTGCTCAATTATTACTACAGTTCCTCCTCTGTTTGCTACTGTCTTCCCAACTTGTGTAGTTGCCACTATCAATGGAATCAAGACAGTAGCTTTATCCTGTGCTAGCAGTATAGGTTCTGATCTCATCTGCTAAGGGTACATGTCAAATACAAGATACATGTCATTAGTAGAATGTTGGTATTATTATAAAATGGACCAAATACATGTCAAATACATGTGATTTTATTAAATGAACTAACCTGAGGTGTTGGGATCATGATCATTCTATCAAGTTGAGAGGGTGCATAGGATGAATCTGATGCTCTGTGGTTCACTTCAGCCTAAACAATGATATAACCATGAATTAGTGGGGTCTCAGGCTTTCAAAGAAACAGCAACCAACAAGAACTACCCCTCTCTCCCCTCAGAAAAAGAATCAGTACCCATTTGTTACAGGTTGTTTTGGTGTGTTCAACAACTCCACACTTGGAGCAAGTCTTCTTATGCCTTTTCCTTGAGACTTTACGAGAAGAATCAAAATGCTTCTTGCTATGTTCACCTTCCTCTGGCATTCTCTTCAAATTTTTCATTAAGATATCAAAATATGTTAGGAGGAAAGTAGGCAAATATTGCTCAACCCACAAATTGCGACCATTAGTGGGGTTAATAGCATATGCAAAAGTCTTTCTGTACTTATCTATTGAATAGAACTCATGGACAAAATCCTCCACTTTCTGTCTTTCCTCTCTCATGACAGCAATGGCATGTAAGCAAGGGATACCACTTAACTCCCGTGTTCTACAAGTACATGTCTTCTCTGCTATGCTAACAACATAGCCCTCAAACCCATGGTATACACTATACTTGCCATTACCAGCTGCACGTGCTTGTCAGAACCTACTAGAGTCCTTTAGTTTCTCTATTTTCCCCATTACCCTAGGACATATCTTCCTATCATATGACTCACATAGATCATGCTTTATTCCCACTCTAGACATGACAGAAGTAAAGATGTCCTCTAACATGAATACAATTGGCTTGTACCTTGCCCACAAATTAGACAAGCATAAAATTTAGTTTAAGTTATGCGTCATTCAGATAAAGATTAAAGATAATTTGTAGAGAGCAACAGACCTCAATGATAGAGGCATTGAATACGTCTGCCATATTGTTGTCTACTGATTCACATTTAGGAGAGCTACTTAAAAAACACCAACACCACTGCTGAGGGTTCTTCTTAACAAGAAAACCCCATGCACCTAGATTAAGTTCTTTCATCAGTTTCATGTTCTTTTCAAAATCAACAAGGGTGTTAGACTTTGCGATGGCCCAGAACACCTTTCTGAACTGCATGCCCTTGTATTTCTTGTGCAAGTTGGCATAAACATGCTTTGCACACAACCTGTGCTCAACTCGAGGAGGGTAGTCTTCACAGCATCAACTAATCCTTTTTGTTGGTCAGAAATTATACAGCACCCTATGCCATCTTTCATTTTAAGATCTTTTGCAAGCAATAAGATAAACCAAGCCTAATTAATTGAATTCTCTCTTTCAGTCACTGCCCATGCAATAAGGTACATCTGATTATTGCCATCTTGACCAACAGCTACTAAAATTTGCCCTTTCCAAGGGCCCTTGATGAAGCAACCATCAATAGAAATTACTGGCCTACAACCTTCTAAACAACCTCTCTTCAGTTGTTCTAGGCAGATGTATATGCCTGCAAACTCATCTTCATCATTGTCATTCTTCTTGGTGGAGGCTACTGCTGTGCTGTTTGGATTCTTTGTTCTAAGCTCGAAACAATAATCATACAACATGTGAAATTGTTCCTTGTAATCTCCTACAATATTAGCAATTGTCTTTCTCCTTGCTTCTTGACACGTTTTGATCTTCAGGTTGCAATTTCTTTCTTGATCAACCATTGCTTTGAACACTCTTGACTTCATGTGTGGCTAGATCCTAAAGGTCTCAATGTATGTCTCCGCAAGCCAATCAACACTGTAATTCCTTGTACCCTTCTCAAAGTTAAATCTCAAGCAATTATGGGTGCCTTATATTGTCTTTATTTGAAAGGAATGCACACCACTGCAAGCAGAAGCCCACATACTCCATGTACACCCCTCTCCTATGCAGTGAACTTGGTATCTCTGCTTGTCACTCTTGGTGACCTTTAAACTATACCGATTTTGAATTTTATAAGTTTGCACAGCTTTCTTCAACTACTTCTCGTCAGTGAATAACAATCCAGTTACCAATTTCACATCCTCAAGTCCCAATTTTTCATTACACTTAGGGAATTCTCTCCTAGCTATCTTTTTGTTCCCTTCATTTTCATCATCTTCAGACTCATTTGGACTCATAATCTCATCAGAATCCTCATCATCATCTCCTAATCCATCAAGAACTGCTCCCCCATTACCACTACTTCCTGCTTCTTCAGAACATCCCACAGCCTTTTCCAATTCAATTTCCTTTTGCCTTCTAGCTTTTTCATTTATCACTGTTTCTCTCAACAAACTGATATCTTCATCATCAGTTTCTGATTGCCCATCATCATCAGAAAATAGTTCAAAATCAGGGTTAGATAGAGATATATCAAGCTCCTCCATAGCACCCCCTTCGAGGACATCATCATCCACTTCAAGACCCACAGCAACCACATTTGACATATTATGTCAATTGTCCTCATCTTCATGTTCTACATATATGCTAACAGAGGGCTCATTCATCAACAACCTAATTAGGTAACACACATGTTCATCATTTTCTATGGGAACAAGGGCTTGCTCAAAAACCACATTTGGTTTCCTGAGGTGCAGTTTCCTAACTCTGTGCTCCCCATAACCCATGTTAACCACTTTAGCCTTTAGATCATCAACACTAATCTTGTCTGGGTCTAAATAGCATAAAATCATCTCCCCTTCAATATAAATCAAGTTAGGAGTTCTAACAAACAAACCCCTATGATGAAAATCAAATTTTGATACTGGCTCTGCAATTGCATTCAACCATATCGATGTGCAGTTCAAGACATACATAATTCAAGCAAAAGAAAAATTAAGTTAGGAGTTCTAACAAACAGTCACAATTTGCTAAATTAATGGCAGAAAGCTTAACAGAACGAAGTGTTTGTTTTTCCAAATGCAACATACATAATTCAAGCAAAAGCAACTACACTTCATCTACTTTATCAATTACATTGCGTCAAATAACCCTAAATTTGATTTTTACCCTCCTCACTTATAAACCCTAGAAAACCCAAATTGCTTACCTGTTGTTGACATCCTTCAATCCTATGTTCATGCGATTCAATTGCTTCACCGTTTCTTATCGAAATCCAGAGCAAAATCACCTCTCAATGCTGTCCTCTTAGCTGCTGGAGTTTGGGTAGAACAGAGGAGGAAAACGAAGGGTTTTGGGGCTGGCAAGTACTACAGTTCAAAATGGAGGGAAGTAATAGAAAATGAAAAAAAGGGACAACACAATTCTTTTTCCTTTTTTAAAATTTATATTAACCGGATTATATGCATTAAAATAAAAGATAAATTTATTTGTACTGGCAACAACCAGTAGCATGCCATTTACTCACCAGTTGTCTGAACACAGTCGCAATTTGCTACAAAGAAATAAAGTCAGTGGCATTTTTGGGTTAAACTATAAAACACAGTGGCATTTTTAGTCATAAACTCGATGGATAAGAGGGGGTGTGTGTCACGTGACAGGGGCATGGGAAAGGGCTGGGTAGGATATTTTAGTTTTTATTTTTTTATTTTTCCTTGATTCTTTTTCTACCTTTTAGGTCATGAGAGAGTGGGCCAATGGAGGTGTTAGGCCAATTTCTTCATTATCAACATTTCTTCATCTTTTTCATGCTTTTTTACTGATTTATTCAACACCTACAAAACAAATCAAATTAAATAAAAATCTAAAAATAATAATTATTTTGAGCATAAATTAAGTATAAAGATATTGCAGAAATACCATATTTTTGGTGCAAACATATATATATACATATACATATACATATATATATATATATATATATATATATATATATATATATATATATATATATATATATATATATATATATATATATATATATATATATACATACATATATACATATATATATATATATATATATAATATATATATATATATATATATATATATATATGTATATATATAATATATATATATATATATATATAATATATATATATATATATATATATATATATATATATATATATATATATATATATGTATGTAATATTTCAATTCTGGCTCACAATACATAGGTATTTCAAAAAGTTAGCTAAGGAATCCTTGTCACCTTCAAGTTCTAAATCTAAAAACTCACCATTGGATGACTTATTTAAAAGTATATCTACCGATAATATCTTGCATTGCTTTCAAATTATGAGATCCTATTGAGGACAATAAGATTAGATGTAAGGTAACAATTATATAATTTTAGTTTATGACTATTGTTGAGTTTTGTGTTGTAAATTGTTAATTCCAACATGCCACTTCAAAATTCATTGCTTTGCCGTTGGAGAGGCATGAAGTTTTGATTTAGAGTTAAGAAGACTGGTATCCCTTAATTGACCCCCTAAACCTCCTTGCATAGGTTTAGATCAGTTAGGGTTACCATTGCTTAGGTTTTTTAAGTGGTGGTTAACCCTAATATAATTAGGGCCGACCAGCAGTCTATTTCAACCATTGCAAGAGAGCTTGAGATAAGGAACATGATATATCTTCCCAAACTTCATGATAATCACTTCATCTTCTACTCACTAGAGACTCGTAAGTATCATGTTCTTGGTACTGAATTCTCCATAGAGAATTTATGCTCTTTAAAAGATCCATATGAGTATAGTTGGGCTTAGAATATGTGATAGTTCTCTTTGTTTTGCTTACTGCACGCGTATTATTGCATGCTTGTTTTATTTTTATGTCATTTTTAAATTTTTGGATGTTATCTTAGAATTTGTTTGTGTAGCATTTCCACATGATCTTTTCAAAGTCTCACTATTTAGTATACATTTTCTTATGATACACCATGATATGCCTTACTGTGCCATTTAATCTAAAGTCAATAGGGATCGAGATACAAGCTCAACTAGACAATGCTTGATCAACAAATGAGGCTTAACTTGTCTCACTAAATGAAGTTAAGAACTACCTTAAATTGTACTTGCTTTTTACTTTGTTGTCATCAATAGGGATACAAGAATATAATTGTCCCGCATTGATGCAATTGTAAGTTGTTCATTTTACTGGTGCTATAAGTTGTACATTTTACTTCTGTTATATATACAGGCAAGGCACCTATGGTTGGATGAGTCATTCTATCACATTAATCTCACATGGCATCAGAGTCATGACGTTCTGCAACACTAACCTTAGCCTTATCCCTGACCTTCTAGCCTCGCTCTATCTTCCTCAACTTCTCTCCACTGGTTGCACCTCCATAACTATTGTCACTGCTAGGGCTGCCCACGATGTTCATGGCCCAAGATGGAGAGTCATCTCTTTGCCTCACACTTCGCCCATGTGGATAATTGAGGATAGCAGTCGGCTTCACATCACATCTAGTATCATTGTCATGATCACAGTCGTGACTTAACCACCGCCCACATGGCACGCCTCTGGCCCTATCCCGACTTCAGCCATAAGCCCTCTCCTTAGTCCTTCCTCCATCGGGTTACACTTGGGGCATGCATTTGTCACGCACATGGACTCATCGCTTAGGAGACCCTTTCTACCATCATATCCCGGCTATAACACAATTGTGTCTACCCCTACGAACCGTAGCTGCTGTTGCCTCAGTTGATGATTATTTATCCTGGGGGACTCAATTTTGTTCCTTTTTTGTTATGCATCAGTTGAAAGGTATGATCGATGGCTCTATTCCTATTCCTATTCCTCTCGAGCATATTATTGTCTCTCTAGGCATGCAACAACCTAATCCTGTATATTCTTGATGGATTCGTGTTAACCAATTAGTATGTGGCTGCTTGTTTGCAACTATATCTAAGGATAATCTTGTTAAAGTGCATGATTTAGAGCACTGTTCGGATATTTGGCATCGTCTTGAGTCTCAATTTAATACAACTAGCTTAGCTTATGCTTTAGAGCATGTTAGCTACTTAAATTGAGAAAATTATCTATCTAGTGATGAGTATCTTCATGCTGTTAAATCCATAGCTGACTCCTTGGTTGTAATACAATATCTTGTACCCAATTTGGAGCTGATTTAGTTTACTACTATTGACTTGTCTTCTTATTATGGCACCTTTGTTAATAATTTCTCTCTCCTACCCGGGCATGTTATCTTTGATGACTTACACTCTAAGTTGATATTCTATTAGAATAGAATTCAGCTTCAAACAGGGAGGCACACTTTTAGGTCTCTTAAGCAACGGGGTGGTCACTCTGCTAGGAACAGAAACAATAGTAATAGAAGAAAAGGTTGTTGTAATTACTAGAATAAGAAAGGTTGATGGAAGAACAATCACAACAGCAAACATAAGAAGCAGCCTCAGGCGTCTCAGCAATCTTCTCGAAGTGTGCCTACAGGTTCTGCTTTGTGCAATTTAATTGTTTCAATGTCTGATATTACTGGTCCTACTTCTGTTACTAACATTTTCAATGCAGGCACAAGCCAAAGTGAAGGGATCCTTGGCCTCACTATAATGTTCTTTGTCAGATCTATCACTCTCTTGGGCATTTTACTGATGTCTGCCCCAATCGTTATTAGCCCCATCAATCCTCTATTTTTCCATCTTATGCTACTTTCACACATGTTGAGCTAGTGAACAAATCTAGTGCCCGAATTCAGCTGTGGCCTCCCATATGTGCCAGATGAAGGTAAGCTACTTTGTAAATCTCCTTACTCTGTTTCAACAAAGTGAGAGTAGGTAATGACACCCTGCTACCCATGTCCCATGTGGGAACTATAACTTGCTGCAACTTGACGCGGTTCTTGCATCTTTCTAATGTGTGTCATGTTCCTCAGTTACATCAAAATCTACTGTCTGTTAAGCAACTGTGTCTTGAAAATAATTGTCCAGGTATTTTCAACGCTAATCCTGTCTCAATTAAGGACAATACCATGCATGAAGTCCTTCGGCAGACTACCAACCTCGCTTTAAATTAGTCTGGAGAGACTTTGCAATGTCACTTGGGACATTGTGGATCAAATGTTTTAAATTTCCTTAAGAAAAATAAAGTTGTTCAGTTGAAAACTACTTTCACATATACTTGTATGACTTATCATTTTGCTAAGTCACAAAGACTTTCATGTGCTCTTGTTGAAGATCATGCTACTATGCCTTTAGAATTGATTCGTTATGATGTTTGGAAATCTCATGTTTTATCTCATCAGTAAGTAGTTTTGAAGATCGTGCTACTATGCCTTTAGAATTAATTTTTTGGTTTCGCTTGGATTTATCCTATTCTTGCAATTTTCAGTCTCTTATGGAGAATCTGTTGAATTGTAAAATAAAGTAGTTTCACAGTGACAGGGATCGAAAATTTGATAATAAACCTTTGAAAGAACATTTTGCTAAAACTGGTATTTATTTTAGAAAATCTTGTCCTGATACACAATAGCAATGGGGTTGCTAAATGCAAGCATCGCCATCCCTTAGCAAGGACTAGGTCTTTTCTAATTGATGTCATGATGCCTATGAGTTTTTAGCTGGACGTTGTCTATTATATAGTTTTCACTATTAGTTGTTTGTCTACCCCCGTTTTTCAAAGTAGGTGTCCGTATGAAGTTTTGTTCCAGAGAATGACCCTTTGGGTGTGCTTGCTTTCCCAATTTTATGGCATCTTCTGCAAACAAACTTCAATCGAGAATCCAAGATCTACTGAGTGTATCTTTTTGGGGCATGCTTCCCATTATAAAGGTTACCATTGTTCTAACCCTCAGCAGGGTCATGTTCTATTGGTCGTAATGGTCAGTTTCATAAGGCGCAATTCCCATACCCTACATTAATTACTTCGATGCAACATAAGTCCTCAGGACCCCAGCTTCAGTCTTTGATCCAAAAGCCATCATGCAGCTCACTTGCACGATTTCCTCACGGCTACCTCCTTTGACTCATTGGATGTTAGTGTGTCCTCTTCTTAGGGCCCTAGTGTTATTTCTTCTCCAAGAGTCCCAGTCTTGCCTTCAAGTTCTAGCATGAGTCCGTCTAGTCTTGTGGTTGCAATGCCTTCCTCTAGTTCGGATCCTATATCTAGTCCCGTCCCGTTGTCTCGTGCCTCACCTATGCCCTCTCCATGTTTAGCTGCCAATGCTATGAGTTGTCTCTCGTGCCCCTTCTGCTACGACTCCTTCTGAGTCTTCATCATGCCCTTCCCTTGAGACCACACTAGGTGAGTGCCCCTCTCCTTCCCCTCATGAGTCCTCGTTGTTGCCTACTGCTCTGGCTCCCCCTCCATCTTCTATTACCTTGCACACTCACCCTATGCAAAGCCGTGCTAAGTCTGGCATTTTTAAGCATAAGCATATTCTATCCTGATCTACCTTTGTTAGTGAAGTTGAGCCTATTTCCTACTCTCAAGCATCTAAGTTCCCACATTGGCGAGATGCAATCGCTGAGGAATACAATGCTTTAATATCTAACCATACTTGGGATTTTGTGCATGCTCAACCTTGTTTAAATATTGTTGGTAGTGAGTGGGTTTACAAGGTAAAGTACTGTTCAGATGATAATGTCAGAGGTACAAAGCTCGTCTGATTACTCAAGGCTTTCACTAGCAGGTAGGTATTGATTACCATAAGACATTTGGCCCTGTTGTTAAGTCTACTACTGTTCATCTTATTCTTTCCACAACTGTCTCCACGCATTGGCCCATTCATTAGTCAGATGTCAAAAATGCCTTCTTACATGGCATTCTAACTGAGGATGTGTACATGAAAAAACCCCTTGGCTTTGGTCATCGGTTTATCCTAAGTTTTCTACCCATGTCTATAAACTTAGAAAAGCTATTTATGGTTTGAAACAGGCTCCTAGGACCTGGTTTCATCACTTCAATAGTTTCCTTTTGTCTCATGGTTTTTCATGTAACTTTGCTGATCCTTCTATGTTTTTATTGCTCGCAATGGTACTCACATTATAGTTCTGCTGCTATATGTTGATGATATTACCTTAGCTGGTAGTAGTTCTAGACTCTTACACCCCTTCATTTAGCTGCTCTTACATCAGTTTGCTATGAAGGATTTGGGTGACCTTTATTATTTCTTGTGCATTCAGGTGGTTCGTTCTTCTTTTGGTCTTTTTCTTTCACAGCAGAAATATGTTCTTACTGTTCTTCATAAATTTCAGCTTCATACTGTTAAGCCTGTTAAGACTCCTTCTGTTTCCAGACCACCCTTTCCCTCCATTGTGGTGAACTGCTTGCTGTTCTCTCTCAATATAGAAGTATGATATGGGCCTTACAGTATTTGATTATGACACAACCTGATATTACCTTTGCAGTTCATGTAGTTTCTCAATTTATACATGGTCCCCGTACTACTCACATGTACATTGTTAAGCGTATTTTCAGGCATTTACAGGACACTGTTGATCACGGGTCCGTTTACTGATCTGTTGATCATTGTTACAAATTTTGATATGGACTGTGTTGGTTGTAAGGATTCCTGCTATTCTACCTTTGGCTATGTAATGTATTTTGGATCCAACCTTATTGCCTAGAGCTCGAAGAAGCAACCTCAGTGTCTAAATACTCCAATGAAGCTGAATATCATGTTGTTGGTTACACTATTACATAGACAATTTGGCTCCGCAAGATTCTCTGTGATTTGGGACTCACAGTCACTACTCCTATGCATCTCTATTGTGATAATGTGAGTGCTACCTACATGACGATGAACACTGTTCAACATTATCGTAGCAAGCACAGTGTGGTGGATCCCCTTGATCAGCTTACCAAAGACTTGTTTACTCAACGTTTTTTTTTTGAAGTCCAAACTGTTCATGCATTCCTCCGATCAGCTTAAGGGTCCTCATAGAGATATAAGAATATAATTGTCCCTTATTGATGTAATTGTAAGTTGTACGTTTTGTGCTATACATATACAGGCAAGGCTCCTATAGTTCAATGAACCATTCCATCACAACAGTCTGACAGTCTTGGGCCATGTTTGGTAAAGAGTTTTTTGGGTGCAAAAAGAGCTTTTTTGAGCATTAGCTGATTAACTCTGGTTAAAAAGCTCTTTGAAGTGTTTGGTTGATTAGCTTTTTAGATTAGTTTTTTATACCCAAAAAGCTCTTTTACAAAAAGTTCTTTGGGATAGCTCTTTCAAAGAGCTTTTTAATGTTTACTATTACAATGACCATACTAACCTTATAATTTGGACAAATTTACATTAAATGTCATTCACAAATGATATTCCCGAATGTTGGATACTTATATTTTAAATTTTCAATTTATTTTTTTCTCTTTTAGGACAAGAGTTGTGGATGATCATGATGTTGAAGATAATGCTTTTAATTTTAAAGCTTTCTTAATTTAACAAATAATTTATGTTAGTTAGTCTTACATGATATATAAATATTTTTTATGTCACATAATTTCAATTGCTATTAAAGAAGAAAACATTTAACATTAAAAAGATATTTTGATAATAAGTACTAAAATTAGGAAAAAGTATAAATATAATTTTCTATATCACATAATCTTAATTCATAATTCATATCGAAAAGAAAAATAAATATCTAATGAAAAATTATTTTGTTAGAAAAATAATGAAATTGAGTAATGGGCATAAGTAGCATTTTATCAAATAACTTTGTTAGAAACAGCTTACTTTATCAAACACTTTTTTTCACAAACAGCTAATGCAATCAGCTAAGTCAAACAACTAGTGCAATCATCTAAGTCAAACAACTAGTGCAATCAACTAATAGCTAACAGCTAATAGCTGATTGCCAAACAGGACCTTGATCTTTTATTGTAAATTGTGCAACAGTTTATTTGATACTTAAATCGGAACTCAACAGTTATACATTAAGATAGAGAGTAAAGAATTAAAGCAGGGAATAAAAATTTAGTTCACCCGGTTTAGGCCTAACCCGGGCCATCTAAACGTGAATTGAGCGATAAGCGACCTCCGTTGGGCTATGCTTAGTCAGACCTGACGCAAATTGGCTCAGTCGACCGATGTAGTCGGTGCACCGGCACATTTGACGCCAACTGTAATTTTTAAGCAAAAAGAATTGACTGTTTATTTCTGTGGTTACTCTTTATTGTTAATAAGTCATAACAAGCATGTAGTTCCAAATTCATCGACATGGATTCAATATTGATGTTCTTTTCGCCTTTCTTTAATTTTGCAATTCAAGATGAACATAATAGCCTCATCTCAATTTTCCTCTCTGCGCATGAGAGCAAAGTTTGCAAAAGAGAAGCATACAAAATTATAGACAGAGAAAAACTAGCCTGTACTCTTGAGTAACAGTGAAGGGTTGTTTGCATTCAGCTTGCCCTTGAAGTTGCTCCCTAGTTAACATAGTTGTAGACAAAGACCCTTGGCTGATCAACAAACCGCAAGTAAATAGAATTCTTACTTCCGCAACATGAAGAGGAACACTGAGCAATCACAAAGAAAGCCAAACCTCAAAAATGCAAACTAACAGGACTTTCACTTTGATTCACACCATGCCAAATCCATGCACAGCTTTTGGTCTATCTCTTCAGCATCCTGAAATGCTTAAATACAACGTTTTACATCCATGTAGAGGATGTGGAGCTTAATATCAAAATTTGTAGTACAGTCGTTCAGAACACGCCCGTATGGCTCATTTAAAGTATAACTTACTACTTCAGCCTATTCCTAGAAGAAGTGCAGCACTTCTGAAATCCCTTGATCTGTCTGAATTTGTTGCACTCCATATAGTTCACATGCAGCATGCCCAAGAACTTGTTCAGAAGCGAACCAACTTAACTGTTCAACATGGATGGTATTTGACAATGTGGAAATGCACTGCTCAACAAAAACAATCATTTGATCTTCCCTTGGTTCTTTCCGACTACTTCCCTCTCTTTCTCAAGCACTGTTCACGTTTTCCATTTCACCTCTGCAGCAAAACAAAAAAGGTACATTAGGCACTACACCAAACCAACGGTAAAGAGTGTACTTTATGCATTTTCCCAAGTGGCTATCACATAAAATGATTTAGGAAATAAGCTCCAGATTAATTTGACAGCCAGGGACAAGCAGATCAACAAAATCATAGAACAATGAGAGCATTAGACAGCAAAACCTAGACAATCACTAAGGTAATTGTACGTACAAACTGCAGTTAATCAGTAAATGTTGACATGTTGAGGAGCTGCTTTCTTCAATTGAGTTGCTCTGTTTTCTGGCCCATGGAAGAACCTAGTCCTGCTTCCAGACAGAAAAAAGCACATTACAGCTGGTAACTAGTAGTGCACCTTTTGGTACGAAGCTTTGGTCTGTTGGCATAAATACCCAGCCAGAGCTCTGAATGATCTGCAGCAGCTAGCAGTTAAACTCGCCTCCTGTTGTGTAGCCATCTAGGACACGAGTCCACTGCTTTTTTGAAGGCTCAGATGTAAAGAACAAGTATTACGTGCTTTGGCAGCCATAGTACAGGATTTCTATATTCCCTTGCAATGTAAGTCTACCACGTGTCATGCTCTTGGCCTACAGCAGAGAATTCGTATTCTTCCCCCCAAAAAGGATTTTTTTTTTTAAAAAAACAAAATTGTCCACACATCCACAGGCTTCTAACAGCAACCATCATTGTCATCCATCTAATAAGTTCACATCTGACCACTGTCCTCCAATAATCAATGATCTCTCGGTCAACTAAACAAGCAAAATGCACTCCCATGTGACACTAAAACAAAGTCTACCAATACCTCAACTATGTTATTGAATATATCACAGGCCAGGAGGGAGTTTCATAACTAACATTAATAGCAACAGTTGATGATCAGCTTTAGTTTTTCCAGTTATCTCATTGGAAAAGACCTCCATGATCCAATCAATGTCCTTCAGAAGAAGCCTCCTCATTAGAAACTGCCAACTGCCAAGTGCCCTAGGTGTTGATCAAGCTATGTCGTTCAGCCTGAAGAGCGCCCGCTACACCTGTCCTACTACTACGTTATCATTTTCACAAGACACAAAACCGATGACAGCATCAACCTAATCCACAGTGTTTGGCACTCCATATCAGCCATTAGAAATATTCCAAAGGAATTTCAGTTACCAAGTTGGTTTTTTCCCCTTTTTTTAGCCATAACAGTACAACAAGATCAAATGACAGACGAGAACTAAGTTAGTTCCATAAGATTTGCATGTATTACGTGCACTGGTCTGGACTTTATTCTAGTAACTGAAAACAGAGGCATCTTATATGAACTATGGGGAAAGAGGAAAGAAAGAGTGGCAGAGCCAAGAGGCGAGGAGTGAAGGACCACAGATGCTCCTTTCTTAAGAGTATACAGAGATTTTTAAGAGAAAAGTACTCGGATATATTAAAGGCTACTTCTCCACTCCGTCCATCCTGAAATAAATTGAGACGTTACAACCAGTTATTGATTCCAGCTTCTGCAGCTCTGTTATAAATTACATTACAATATTGATCCAGAATTAAGATTATTTTTCAGTTCATATACGCAAATTTGGAGGTTCTAAGAGCAGATAAAATTCTTAAGGATAAGACACATTGCCTTTTTTTTTTAAGTTGAATTCAGACACTATCAACCTGGAACTTTCAAAGCATTGGGAAATATTCTATATATTTAAACACGCCCCCCCCCCCCCCCCAAAAAAAAAAAAAACCTAGAAAACAAAGAACCCCCTAAAGGTTTTCTGTTCTGGGCGATCTGAGGGCTGCATTTCGTATCTCATATCTCCAGAGCAACCGCCAATAGACTATCCAGAAACCAACAAAGCTGGTAACTAAACTATCGCCACTATTCCCAACTAATGCATATTTAAGACTAGATGGTTCCTAAAGGTCAAACTGCTCTTTCCAATGGGAAATATGCCGGAGACTAGACTAGTGATTTAACTCATGTTCGAGGGCTAAGCAGGGGAAAATCTATAACCAATCTACAATTTTCTTCTAGCTTCCCTGGAACATCTTAGTAGAATTCTAAATTCATCAAATGCAATTCAAGGAACCCAACTTTTTACACGAATTTACACAAAATTAACATAACTTAAGCAAAAACAAAAGAATCATGATAATCGTACTTGTCCTTCTTCTTCCTGAAGATGTAGACATCAGTCTCCTCATAATTATACTCGGGATGCAAATGCTCATGAGGCACCTTCTCAATCTCAAAGACCTCCGCACAACCCTCCCAGAAAAGCTTGTGCGCTTCCGGCGACCTCAGCTGGTACCCCAGCAAAACGACGCCGTCCTCCGCCATGAGGACCGCCATGGTCTCCACCAGCGGCCTCACCGTCTCCTCGAGGTACACAACATCGGCAGCGATTACGACGTCGTATGGAGGCGAAATTGCCTTCATGTGGGCCCCATTGGCCCAGTACAATTGGGCTGTTTTTAGGGTTTTCTTCAGCATTGGCTTGTTCTTCTTCAGATTATGCTTCAGCGCAGGCATCACGGGGGCGATGTCCGTCAAGATGATGTCGTTTAGACCCAACAAGTAGAGGCCCATGCCCGCCGGCCCGCATCCTGCGCCGAGCTCGACGCCGCGTTTTCCACGGAAGTCGAGGAGAGAGGAGTATGGATTAGGGTTGAGGGTAGGGTTTAGGAGAGGAGACCAGCGTTCGGCGAATTTGACTAAAACAAGGGAGCAGGGCCAGACTGAGGTGCCAACATGCATGGAGCCATTGTCTTGTTGGAGACACAGAGTCGATTCGCCTACCGCTAGCTCGATCACCGGCGAGTCAGTGAATTTCATCTCTCTCTCTCTCTCTCTCTCTCTCTCTCTCTCTTCCCCCAAAAGAAGGAGATGGGGTGCTTGGAGCAGCATTCTGTCAAAGAAAATGGACCATTGGGCTTGTCATTTGGGGCAGCGGTGAACATGACTTTTGTATCATTTATATCGTAATTTCGAAGCTATAGCTCCCTTTCTTTCCCCGCAAAAACTCACATCCTCTTTCGTGTCTACATCTTCTAACAACTAAACGTATTCTAACAACTAAAGTTTCCTTGACTTAAATTGGGATATAATTAATTCGGACCTTAAAACTAGGGTAAATAATTTTTTGAGTGCACAACTTTAAAAATAAATTTTTGATCTATTCAATTTTGGGGCAAATAATTTCTGAGACCAAACTTGGTCGAACTTTTTAAATTATATAAAATACCCTAAGTTTTTGAAATTTGAATTTTTAACCCCAATCCTTAAAAACTTACTTTCGAAATTTTTAGTTTTGTGCATGTGATATCCTTCTCATAAGCACTACATGAAGTCCTCTTTCATTTGGTATTAGCATCATGTGATAAAAAATAATTAAGATAATTAAGTTAATTAATAGTTAATTAAGCTAATTAACTGTATTTAATGCTTGAGTCGTCATCCACTTGTCCTACTCCTAATTATTCATATATTGTGCACTTACCAGAAGGAAACACTTCAGTAGCACCGCAATTAAAATATATCACTGATATACTTTTAGAATTAAAAGTCGAATTAGTAAAAATTAAGACTGAAGTTAAGAAAATTAAGAAGCAATTGTCTGTAATTTATATTTCTTTAATTAAAAAAATTAGACATAGTAAAAAATCTTATTTAAGTATTAATACTCCATTTCAGCATAAATATCATTTCCAAAACTGAAGAAACAAAAATTCATTCTCTTTACATAATATAAAAATTCAAAAAGAAGTAGAAGAAGAATTAATCAAAAAATCAACTGAAAAATTATCTGAAAAGGCAGAGAAAGAAGGGAAGAATGGAGTACAAGCAGTATAACCTTGAGGAATTACAGAATTTGTTTGATAAGGAACAAAATCCTGAAGAATTAAACAAAATCATGGGCGCAATAATTGAAAAATAAGTTATATTATCCGATGACAATGAAGAAGCAAATAATACCCAGTTAGAAGAAGAAATATATCAATAGATGAACCTAACTAAGCTAAACGATCTTAAGGTTGTCCCTTTAGAAGAAATTAGGAAGAGACTAGATAAAAAAATGGTAAAATGGTATTGAGTGATGAAATTAACGAGATTGAAGAAGAACTTAACATAGATGAAATCAAGTCCAATCTAGTTAACAATGTTGTTCCCAGACCAGAAGAATTTAGTGAGCTTTCTAGAAGAAATACCTACTTTATGAGACCTAGGTACGCTTCAACAGGGTGTACACCTAACTTTTCCTTTGGGGTTTTCCCAAGGAAAATCACATCCTTTAAAAAAATTGGTCTTATCCCAATTAGCCAAACATGATACATCTTAAACATCGATGGAACTCGCAATATAGAAGAAATATTTGACCATTGGAAAAGAGGTATGAATAGTGCTTAAACTTGAACATTATATGGACTGTTGGAAATTTTCTAAATTATATCGAATATAGTTTCTCTGGCATTGTAGCTTGCTGATATGACTCACTAGATGAGGAACATAAAAATATATTAAGAATAATGAAAACACCGGCGGCAATGTTCAAAAATTTATGTCAGAAAATCGAAATTGAATTTATTGGAGCTAAACTTGATTTCGAAGAAAAAGGTAGAGAATAGCGAAGAAAGATTAACTACGTAGAATTATGGATATAAGATATCTAGAGCATTATATTGCTGAATTTAGTCAATATTATTACAACATAATAAAACCAATCTTGCTATGTTTTATGACAAACTACCATATCCAATTAATTCTATAATTAATGAAAAATACATTACATTGCTTCATAAAGTAGATGTCATTGATACATTTGGTACAAAAATATCTTATTTAAGAAAATATGTCAGTGATCATGAAGAAACAATTTCTAACATGTTAAGATAATCCTCACGAATGGGAGAAAAATCCTGAGAGGAGAAAAAAAAAGAAAATTTTGTAAGAAAAAGAGATTTGACAAGCAAAGGGGATAGAAATATAAAAGAAAATATTATAACAAACCAAACCCTAAAAAACAAGATTTTTTAGAAAAGTCGCCTATAGTCCAGTCCTGCCGGGGGGGGAACAACTACAAGTGTTGGGCATGCGAAGAAGTAGGTTATTATGCAAACGAACGTAAAAATGGGAAGAACAATAAGTTTATAGAAACTTTGGATAGTCTTGATGACTTTGAGCTTAGCGAGGAAGAAGCACTAGATCTAGCCCTAAGAAACAGCAATGGAATTGTTGATATTGTACTGGAGGATGAATACGAAGAAAATGATTATCAAGAAACTAGTCACATGATGGAAAGTAGTTCAATTAATCTTGATGATCTTTAAGAAGAAGAATTTATTGTAGATAATGAGAACAAAGAAACCAAAGGAGGTTGGGTCCTTCTCCTAATTCAGAAAGACATCATCCATTAAAAAATCATTCTTTTCAATTAAAAATTAAGTACGTATGTTAAATGATGGAAGGAGATCTAGAAACAAAAGATTTTGAGTACGACGAGGGAGAAGTTAATCTCATTAATTGGGAAAATATCCTTAAGCATGTCCAAGTACAAACTACTCCATTACAGTTTTTCTAGCAAAGATATTGATTTTTATGCTTTGCTCTGTGATAACAAACATACAAGATTTAATAATCAAATTATCATGTGGATTAAAACCATTTTATGTAATGGATTAGCAGGATTCAATTGCCGACCTGGATATTTTATAAGCCTAAAAGATGAATTTACGAAAAACTTTCTATCTCTTGAGATAAAAACATATGGAATGGACATAAAAAGAGGAGGAAACCCACTAAGAATATTTTAGAAAATAATCTACAAACTAGATAACACTATAGACCCCAAAAACTAAGATAACAATAATAAATATAGAAAAATTTAAAAATCCTACGCTAATGCAAAAAATTCAAAGGATAAAATCCAATTCGCAGGAAATAAAAATTGATAAGTTTTGGATATCTCGCTTTGCTAATTCCACAAAAATCAATAAGAAAAATATAATAAAAATTAATGAGAATGGTAAAATTACCATTAAACCCCAATCATTAAAAAGTAGATTGCTGAAAAACAGGAGTAAATATGCAAAGAACTCTACTCTGATAATCTTCTTAAATTTTGGGATAAAGATAAGAAATTGTAAAAATGACTTTGTTAAATTCTAACACTATTATCCAAGTTAAACAAATAGTGTATACACACCAAGATATCCAAGAATTTGACAAGAAAATCAAAGAACTTTTGGATGAAAGGTTAATCAGGAATAGTAAGAGTCTCACATTAGTTCTGCTTTTATGGTAAGAAATTATGCTGAAGAGAAAAGAGAAAAAGTTATAATGGTCACTAATTGCAAAAATCTTAAAACTGTTCATTTCAATAAAATTCAAGGAGCCTGTTGGTTCATTTCTCAAAAATGGATTTCAAAAGTAAATATTGGCAGATAAAAATAGATGAAAAGTGCATTTTGTTAACTACATTTAGTGCCCCTCAAGGACATTATGAGTGAATAGTAATGTCATTTGGTATTAAAAATGCACTCCAAATATTTCAAAGAAGAATGGATAACATCTTCAAAGATCTTAATTACCATTGTCTAGTTTACATTGATAATATCCTTGTCTTTTTCAAAATCATAGAATAGCACAAAGATGATGCCTTACCTGTCACCCAAAGATGCATTGATCATGGTATTATTCTTGGCAAGAACAAATGCATTTATACTGAATAAGAAATTGAGTTTTCAAGCCTAGAGATAAAAGCTGGATAAATCATCCTACAAAAATATATCCTAGAAAAAATAAAAAATCTCCCTAAAAAAAAGGTAGGAAGCAATTAGAAAGGTTTCTTGGATGTCTTATCTATGCTTTAAATTTCATTAAAGATCTAGCTAAATTGAGAAAACCATTATGGTAGAAACTCAAGAAAGAAGTAAGTTGGACATGGAACCCTAGTGATTCAAAAATTGTTTAGACCTTTAAAAAGATGTGTAAAAATATTCCTATTCTTAAGTTGTCTAATGAGGGAGATGATTTAATTCTTGAGACAGATGACAACTATGAATACTAGAGTGCAGTACTCAATAGCAAAGAAGGAGAAAGCTACGCAAATATTGCAGTAGAAGTTCTAATAAAGCAGAATGCAACTATCCTATGATGGAAAAGATATCCTTGCTGTCATACGGGGAATTAAAAAGTTCTTAATCTTTTTAGCCCCAAAACCTTTTCTTATTCGAATTTATTGCAAAGAAATACTTGATTTTGGGAAAAATAATTTATCATATATGCAAATGCAAGGGAGACTCATGTGTTGGCAATTATGGTTTAACTAATTTTCTTTCTCTATTCAACATATAAAAGGATCGAAGAATTATCTGGCATATAGTTTAACTCGAGAAATCGCCAATGGTGATCATCGGAGTAGAACTCTTACCGGAAAAAGAGGAAATCCAAAATGAAATGTCATTACTGTTAGAATGGGTTTCTGCTTTTAGTAGAATCTTTATGGATATTTTGAAATTCCATATAAAAAGTAGATCACACTTTGGTCTGATGTCTTATGCCTATCTAATAGCATGAAGATTTAGTCTTTTAGAGTTACAATTGAATTAGCTAAGGTGTCCTTATGACATTCAAGAAAAAAAAAGTTCTCAAGTTCAAGAAGAATGGTTTAACAACTAGTGTGCAGTCTACATCAAAGTACTATCATAATTATTCCTATGGAGTACTACGATTTTCTTTCCTGAGAAATCTAGAGTTGAAGGTGTTAGATTCCTAGAAAATTCGATCTCTTCGGATGAACCCATCATGAGAGCTTGGAAATTTGGGAGTCATGGAGTACTACGATTTTTTTTTGATAAATCTGGAGTTGGGGGTGTTAGGTTCCTAGCAAATTCAATATCTCCGGATGACCCCATCATGAGAGCTTGGGAATATGGAATGGTAGCTTACCTCATGGAAATCCCATATCCAAATTACCAACTCTTCTCAAGACTAACTAAGTTTCAACGGTGCATGTTTAAAAGGATCTATTGGATTCTCATATCTCTTGATGGTTTAATAAAATCCTATACAATAGAAGCCTATATGTCGAGGTATATTGTGCAATAATTGAGTATGAAAATGAAAAAGTCAAGTCAGCCCATTATTTTGTTCAGTTAGTTGATTTAGAGGGTCTCAATGATCAACGACAAGAATGGTTTCTAGAACGAGAAGTAGTTAGTGATTCTGGTTTAGTAACAGCCACTGGTTTTTACAATATTTATCATCAAATGTGGGCATTAATTAAACAAGAAAAAACATTAATGCATTACGGGAACACTACTTTCATCTATCATAATGATCTTAGCAAATATATGATAGTAGAAGGAGTTACTTCAGAAGATATCTTTGACTTTCTCTTTGATGTTGGAGTTGAAAAATTCTGATCAGAAAAAGGAAAGAAATATTTTTATGAATTATATATTTGAAAGATGGAATCCAGAGCATCTTCAACTTGATGAAGGTTTTGATCATGATCTAGATAATGATGGACTGGAAGACATTATTGGAGATGAAGGCATGCAGAATCTCAGTATAGATGACTAGTCTTATCAACATTAAGTATTCTAAAAATTTGTTACACCATTATTATATTTTGTCTAGTGTCAAAGTCAGTAAAGTAATGTAGTCTACTGTAGCTATGTGAGGGCAGATATAGTCATGTAAAAATTAGATGTAGTTATGTAACAATTATCAGTGTGTACTGTAGCTATTAGGGTATCCTATGTAGTCACTCTCCTCCATAAAAGAAGAGGTTTAGTGCTAAGAAGGGATATAGTCATTTGAGTATACTTGAGTAAAAGAGAAGTCGAATATCTCCATTTCTCTATGAATAAACATCTTTGATGTTCATAGTTGTTTAAGTCCCTCTTCAAACATTTCCAACGTAATATTTACACTTCCAAGTTTTCAATAAAAGAAGTTTCCTAGTATGGAACTTTATTTAATCGAACCTTATGTCTTTAATATTTTGATTTCTTGATTAAACTCTCACTATTCTTAAAAGTATAAAACCTTGAAAGGTGACTACGGTCCGAGGTAGGAAACGAAATGAATCTATGTTGTGCCTGATCAAAGGAAGGTGGAGTTGAGATTAGCAATCTCAGTAAACTGGAAGTTAGAGGAACGCCAGAATCCAATGTCGACTAAGTTCAAGTAGTGGTTGAAACTCTCTGATTAAGCTTTAATTATTTTGCTAAGTATGGTGGGCCTCTAAGTAGTGAATTGTGACAACTAGTACTATCGAAATCATTATAATTCAAACATTAATATAAGCTTAGTTTTGCCCAAAAAAAAAACCCCCTAAAAATTTGAGTATTTATACTTTGAACCTCATCTAGTTCAAAAACAGGAATTTCATAAAGTAATGGGTCATAAAAATAAATATTTGTCACCGAGAAATCATTTCACCCAAAAAGTTATACCCAAAAAATATTTATACTACACTAAAGAGTCCTAAAATATTTTTTCTAAAAATGTGAGGTTAGTAAATAATTACACCAAATGTCAAGGGACCAGAGATGAATTTTTTTCCTCTAAAGTCTCCCACATCACCAATTCTGTACACTCGTGTTGATTTTTGAGTGCATGGAACTGGATCGAAACTGATCAAACATGTCCGCTTTGCGAATCGCAATTGATCAAATGGCTATAGTTCCGATTGTCAAAAATTAGAAATCAATGCAAGCAATTGATTAAAATGTCTTAAATACAACCATTAGTACATAGTAAGGTACACTAGTAGAGTTATATTTGTGTTTTTAAGTGTATGGGTCAAGCGCTTTTATTACAAAAGTAATGTCTCGCCAGCAGATGAAGCGATACGACCTGTGATCTGAGCATGATTGGTAAAGTTGCTCGTCAGAGGTTTGAGTCCGCATAAGTCTTTCTTTTTTTTTTTTTCCTGTTGTTTTTTGAAACTACACAAGCATAGCTATCATGTATTCATCTCCCTTTTTTTGACCTCCTTCCACTACAACAAATTTAGTTTTTTATAGCAATTTATTTGTGGCAATTTTTAATTTGACACAAAAATCTTAAAAATTTAAAACAATTGTGGCAAAACATAATGCGCTACTGAAAGATAGGGTTATTGTGGCAAATCCACAAAGTTGCCACCTAAAGTATATTATCGTGGCAGTCTTATAAATGGCCACAAATGAAAAGAAAAAAAAAATAGACTTTAGGAGGGAAAGACAAAAATTTCCCTCGTTATTTTAGTTCTCACTTTCTTAATTATTAAAGTCTATTTTGCCTTATAATCGACATCATCAGGAACCACTCGCATGCCACAATTAACCTCCAAGCTCTTTCATTCTCTAGCTCTGTTAATTAAACATGGCGATTCCTATCAAGCATGCATAGGGCAAAAGCGAATTCGCCTTAGTAGCCTAATTCTTCTACTCAAATCCATCAACCTTTATAAGGCAATTAATCTTCCTCTCAACTTATTCTTGGTATGAACCCTAGTTTTAATTTTTGGGCAAAAGCGAATTTGCCTCAGTAGCCTGATTCTTCTGCTCGTTGGGTCAGGCTTGTAACAATTGATTTGCCATCAATTACTGGTTGCTGCACCCTAATTTGTTCTTATTCTGCGCTATTGTTTTTGAATTGAAGGTAAACATTCATCCTTTTCCTCTCTTTTCACTTACGTGGCGATGATGTGAAGTGGCTAATGTTGTTTTAATTTTTTTTGTTCTAAATATTGAATTGCTAGTTGAATATAATCTATTGGTTCGAATTGTTCTGTGTAATTCAAGAAGCTTATTGATTGGAATTGCATGCTTCATTAATGGAATTGTATGCTTCATTAATGGATTTTTTTTACTTTTTAAATATTAAATTGCTAGTTGAACATTCATCCTTTTCCTCTCGTCTTCGTGCCTTAGAGGAAAGATTGTACCCTGCTACAAGTGCACATGTTAGTATCTAATCTTTTTGTGCATCAGTATCTAGTACTTTTACTTTTATATTTTACTTTTTATATCAAGTATAGTTAATGTTTTACTTTGTATGTCATATGGCTAGGTGCAATCAAATGGATCATCCCGGCATCTTCAATCTTCCTCAGAACATTATAGCCCGTAAGTTAAAATAGTTTAACTATATATATTGTTTCTAATGAAAGGACTGTAGTCTCATTCATACTTTAGGCTCTGTTTTTTCTCTATATTCAATTCATTTGAATATGCTATTATAGCCTTTGATATTTGCTTTTAGTTTGCTTAATGTCATTATCGTGCTTGCATTCTGTTTCAGTTGTTTCTATGTTACTGTAGTAGGGGGTGGCTGGCTATGTTGTGGAATAATCCTTAGCTTGTTTTGTAAACCTCCACATCCCTCTATATATCTGTTGATTTTTATGATACTCTAATCAATCTTATGTACCTAGAAATTGTTTTTTTTTTGGGGATAAAAATAAATCTAACTAATTATGTATGCAATTCTGGATTAGTAAATATAGCACAAATTCTTTTAACAAATGTCTACCATTCTGCAAAAATTTGGTAATGTTTTTTAACCCGTAAGTACTGAAATACCACATTTGATTAAAATGCATTTATCAAATTATTTATAATTTAATTGCCTAATAATTTTACTAATTGCTTATTGTTTATTCTCGAAAATGCAAGATTACAATTGTGGTTTTCATCACAACTTATCACAAATTGGAAACAAAGAAAGTAGATTCAAAAGCTATCCAAATTAGGGAAAGATGAAAAGTGCTTTATGCTAAAGCATAGTTACAGTCAATCTTACTAGAAATAAAACACGTTAACATCAAAGCTTAGATAGGATCTCATATGCCCTATCAGATGAGGCATGTAACAACTCACAAATTAAATGAAGGCTAAAAGAGCTCTTCTCCTAGTAGAAATACACCACCACTTGGCTAAGCAGCTGTCGAAAAAGTAAATGCCGTGAAGGCCTTAAATCAGTTTGCAGGCATTTAAGAGAATCATCCAAAGGAATACTCTGAAGCATCTAACAGCTATCCCCTTCAGCATACTGCAACAGTCCAATGGTTTACACGTATAAATAGAGACCTAAGCTGAAGAAGAAGAATACATAATACAAGAACCAAAAGAGCTTAACTCATATTCTAAGTGTACGTTATTGTACTATAGAGTGATTAACTTCTAAGTCATTATACTTTGTACACACATTTGGGAATCCTTGTGAGATAAGAGAGTTAAGAGAATTTTGCTTGTAAACAAGAGGGTTGATTGGGAGAAGTTGGGATTTAGAGGAAATCACTTCAAGAGCGGTCTTGAGGGGTGTGTTGTCGTCGAGGTCCTTGGGTGGATGCTTGTAGTTATATTATATCAGAGCATGTCAATATAAGTTAGTTGAATCCTCCGAGAAGGAGACAGGGATGTAGTCTAATCAAAGGGTGAACCTTGTGAACAAACTCCACATATTGTTCTATTTTTACTCCGCTCAACAACCTTGAACTATTTGCTTGATGTCATTGATTATATTGTTTAGCGACCTTGAGTTTACTCTATTTTAACTACAAATTTTTACATGCGATATATAATCACGCTATTCACCCGTACCACCTTCTAGATTGACTTAGTGTTGGATAATTTTGAGTGCAAAATAATGCCGCAAGTATACAACTAATGCTATAGTGCTTGAGGGTCGTTCCCACAGGGATGATGATAAGATTAAGGTCACAAAAAAGAGCTTATCCATTCATACATTATCTTAAAGCGAATAAAACATACTTAAGGCTATTGACAAAAGAAAGAAAATTGACCAATATCAAACAACCAGCAACCAAAGCAAATCTAACCTAATAAAATCTCTAAAAGACTAAAGCTATTCACATTCTCAATTTCGATCTGACTCAACAAACAATCTCAAACCCAGCAATCCAACACAAACTAATAAGAGCATAGCAACTTAAAGCCAAAATAGAGGGGGTTAGAAACAGGGCATAAGGGAAAAGATTGAGTGTGAATTCAGCCATGAACAAGCCCTCATGAATCCAAATAAATTCAATCAAACACTGCTCCATTAATGGTGCACAAAACTGAATCAGCAGGGGAGAGGGGAGCAGAA
Organism: Carnegiea gigantea; assembly: GCA_029747015.1. Taxonomy (NCBI): domain Eukaryota; kingdom Viridiplantae; phylum Streptophyta; class Magnoliopsida; order Caryophyllales; family Cactaceae; genus Carnegiea; species Carnegiea gigantea. The sequence continues at coordinate 260,338 of JAKOGI010000831.1, read as the reverse complement.
CCGAAATAGAATAAAAGAAACAAGGCTAGGAAAAAGTGGATTCGATATCCTAGATTGCACAAGAGAGTGAAATAGAAGAGTAGAAGCAGAGTACTGATATGAACAACAGCAAAACTAGCTCAACCCATTCATAATCAAAACATAAGTCAACGCAAACAGAACAAAACAAATGAAGCAACTACTTCAGAATATTCAACAAAGGAAGAGATGAATCGAACCTCTTTACTGGTGAGGAACAGAAAACCAAAACAGGGGCAGGGAAGGAGAAACTGAAATTACTCAAACATCGAACCCAAGACATTGTGATTGCAACCCAAAATCTTGAATGTCGAGTTCAAATCCACAAAATAAAGTCTAATTACATGATGTTGAGAGCTGTAAACGGATCTAAAACTGAACTAGATGAAACGAAACAAGAACCCTAAATTAGTAATACTGAAATTAAAATAAAAATACCCTAAAAATTGATCCTAAAACTTGAAACTAAAACCCATTCGATACCTAGGTGTGCTGCATCTTCAATCTATACTCGAACACGGCTTCATCTCACCCCTTGATTCACGTGGTATCTTGGATGGACGAGATGGGGATGACGATGTGGGTGTGCTGGTGGTGCGTGGAGCGTCAATGGTGGTGAGGATGGTGTTGCGCTATCGATGAGAGAGAGAGTTGAGAAGATGAGAGAGAGAAGATGGATGAAGATATTGAGAATCTGAAGAGGGGATGTTGGGGGGGGGGAGAGGGGTCTATTTCACATGGGAGCTGTGAAGAGAGAGAAAGAGTGAGGGGTAAGGGGGAAAGGGGGTTCCATGTGAAGCGCATGTGGAGTGGGAATGAAGTCATGTGGGAGGTGCATGCAAGACTTGGGGTTAGGTTTTCCTTTTATTTATTTTTTTCTTTGGGGTTATAAAAGATAATGGGCTAAGGAAAGTTGGTCGGTTTGAGTTGATTTGGCCCACTTCTTCATTTTCGGTTTTTCTTCATCTTTTTCCTGCGTTTTTTTGCCGATTTATTCAATACCTACAAACAAAATAAAATCAAATAAAAATCTAAAACAAATAATTATTACGAGCATAAATTAAGCATATGGGTATTGTAAAAATAGCATATTTTTAGCACAAATAGATACCCTACCACCAAGATTTTGCTCGTCCTCAAGTAAAACAACTAGACTGCCTAAAAAGAAACGGAAAATAAGATAAAGAACATGCTAACTCTCTATCCTAGGAGTCACGATTGCATTTGGCGTATGCAACAAGTCCTTTAAACTCCTCGATTTTCCAAGTAGACGAGTAAGGTCTCGTGAGGATTTTCAAGTGAAATACTCACAAAAATTATTTCAAAAATAAAATAAAATCTTTTTAGATTTTTCAAAACACGAACATATATATAGGTAATGGGGAAATTATGCACACACTCGGGCAACTGCAAGACCCTAGCAACCAAGTCACAAAAGTATATACAAATAGAGTGTACAATCAGAAGATATCCAAGTTAGAAGAAGCATCCCAACTCTTATTTTTCACCCCACACACAAAATATGCAATGATATGTACACCTTGGTGCATGTGCAAATGTGTATCAACTCTTATGAATCAAGTTGCTAATATTGACATTATCTCTATTTCCTTGTCTAACTGCCTTATTTGCTTCATTTTCCTTCTTATTTTTCTTTTTTTTTTTCACAATGATAATGCACACACCCTAAACCCGCTTGAGTTACAAATATTCGAGCCTTCCATAAAAAGGAATTTTATTAGATTGTGTAAAGTACTTATTTCATTGTTTAAATAGATATGTAATCAAGTAAAATAGCACATGTTCAAGCCAATTAAAGATATGAAATAAAAATAGTGGCTTTGAACATTGGTGCCCAGGTTTTTATTCACTTTTTAGACTTTTTCTTTTTTTTTCTTTTTTGTGCATTTTCAGGAGCTCAAAAGGCAAATTCGACAAATAAAAAGTTCACATGCCAACTTAACAACAAGACCCTAAGAATTGACGATGAAGTGAGCAAGGAAGGCACAAATCACACGTACGAGATGGGGTTATTATGAAAAATCGAATCTACGTCGTCAACTAAACATCTCCTCGTGCAAACTTATTTACATACAACTCAATGAACTAGCCATATGGGATCACAACTACCTAAGAAAGCACACAAATCCCTAAAGAAAAAAAATTTTTCTTTTGAATTTTTCAAAATTTTCAAAAAATATGTACAAATGGGCACCTCATTCCCACACCAAAACTTCACAATGTCCTTATTGTGGGAACTAAGGCACAAAAAGCAATCACATAAGCTATACAACTAAGAAACCAACACAAAACCGCAAGTTTATACAACTAGGACACCAATAAAAATCACAAACAAAACCAAAAAGAAACCAAAATAAAAATCAAAACCAAAATCACAAAAGAAAGGAAATTAAAATCCAAAACCAAACAAAAATAGACCAAAACACACCTAATCAGCAAAATAAAAATCAAAACCACAACTAAAACCAAAACAAAACCAAATACACATAATCACAAAACCCAAAAACCAAATCACAAAATAAAGCAAAACAAAAACCAAAACTTAACAAAAGAAAACAAAACCAAAATAGACCAAAACAAACATAATCACCAAAATAAAAGCAAAACAAGGCTAACGACATACTAAATGCCAACCTAAACCGAAAGAAACCTAAAACAAAACAAAATACAAAAGAGAGAAAAGCTAAACTAAAACACCAAAAAGGAAACAAAAAGAAACTATTAAACAAAAACGAAACCAAAGAAAAACCAAAACCCACCAAACTAAAGAAACAAAACACAAAACCAAAGAAACAAAACAACAAAACTAAAACATACACAAGGACAATCCTAGATATCCACAACTATTCACAGTCCTAAATATCCACAACTAACAAGTATTCACAAAACAATGCACAATCAAGGGTGACCATAGCCAACATAGCTCAACAAATCCCAAGTTGCTCCTCAATATCAATCATCCACATAATCACAGTCCTAAATATCCACAATTAAGTGCAACAAGTAAAAAAACAATCCTGAATATCCACAAATATACAAAAAGAAAGAGAGAAATGAAAAGGAAGAGTAGGGAAGGGCGTGGAATGATCGTACCAGGCTGGATACAGATTTTACCCAAACTAAATACCTCCCTCAGGTGGTGTTGAGGAGGTCCATGGAGCATCAGGCACTCCATCACATCTCACAAGCTGCTACTCGTATCACAACCAACCAATGCTTGTAGTAGCTTGTCAAACATCCGGGCACATTCCTCACAAAATTACAAGTAGTGAGAAACAAGAGATGTAGCCCAAATCACGTGCATGCATGGGATGCAACTCAAGGCTCTCTTGAGCTTATCAAAGCTCTAAGCCCAAATAGAAAAGAGATGTGTATATGTAAAATTGAATGCACTAGTCAATGGCCTAACAATGTGACTATATGAATGCATAGACCATCTAAAGTGATTTGAATGATCTAAATGAAATATCACATCTCTAAAGGGGAAGAGGAGAGGACCAAAGCAAGGCCAATCAAATGAAATACGCCAATCAAAGTTCAACAGATGGCCTAAAGTCAAGTCCTTCACCTCACAGTGATCTTTGAATCTATCTATGTCACTATCCTCAAGAGTCTGATCTAAAGAATTGCCCAGCACAAAAGTCTCAAACTCTATAAATATAGAATCGGGAGGGTCTAGAGAAGGAAGAAGAAGGGGGAGGGGAGAAGAAAAGGATGAAATGGGATGGTGGTAGCAAAGTTAGGTAAAGACTCATTAGAAATGGGATCATCAAGCTCTATGTGAGGTGAAACCTCACTAAACTCCATATCAGAAGACTCATCGAGAGAATGCTTCTCATTGAAGGCATCCTCTGACTCAACTAATGTGCCACACTGATCAACCAAGCTAGCATCAGTCTCAAATTCATCTCCATTCTCAAACTCTCCTAAGGGAACCAAGGGAAAAGAGGGGTCAGGGGGTAATCGAGACATCCTCAGAGGTGTCCAAAGGAGGGCTAGTCTCAAGGGGAGATGCATAAGGGGATGAGGGATCACTCAAAACCTCAAGGTCATTAGAAGGTGCATTATCATAATAATCATGCACTAAAGGAATAGGTGTCTCACGCCTAACATTAGCATCATCAAAACACCTAACCTCAGGTATAGAAAAACATAAACTAAGGTCAGTCTAGCGTAAACTCTGTAGGTAAATCTCCCTATTAAAGGCCGCCAATGCCTTTAGTCTATGTGGTTTACTAAGCAATGGACATGTGTCAACATCATGGTCAAAGGAATCACAATAATCACATAAAATAGAAGCACACGGAGTATGAGACTGCTCATAAGATATACCCTCAAACTGACTCTCATCTAAAGAAGTAGCATGCATCGTATAAGGGTCCAAAAAGTCTAAGTCTCTCTAGCATTGTCATACTCCCATGTATCATGAGCCAAATACTCAAAGAAATTCCAAATTTCATCAGGAGTCTTAGTGAATAAACAATCTAAACCCTCAGGGTACATAGTCTCAACATGACCCCTATATTCATCATTAAGACCCTCAAAGATCATTTGGCAAATTTTTCATTTCTCAAAATAATAATCAACACATTGAGCATGAAATTCATTCAATCTACTCAAGTATCACCAGAAGATTTCATGCTCAAACTGAGGGAAATAGAAACTTGCCATTTTTTTTTGAAGTTTTTAAATTTTTTTTAATTTTTATTGATTTTCAAGTTTTTCAATTTTTTTTTCAAGGTTAGGCTTTTCTAATTTTTTGGATTTTGTTTTCAAGAAATAAACTAGGCTAAGTCACAATTAATAATGAAATAAAGAAAGCATGATAAATCATGTGCAACTAATAACAAAGCAACAAAGAAAAAGAAAATGTGACCCAAAACTCATGCCGCTGTCCCCGGCAATGGCGTCAAAAACTTGTTGGATTTGAGTGTAAAATAATGCTGCAAGTATACAACTATCACCGTAGTACTTGAGGGTCGTCTCCACAGGGACGAGGATGAGATTAAGGTCATGGAAAAGAGCTTATCTAATCATACATTATCTTAAAGCGGATAAAACATACTTAAGGCTATTAACAAAAGAAAGAAAATTAATCAATATCAAACAACCAGCAACCAAAGCAAATCTAACCTAATAAATCTATAAAAGGCCAAAGCTATTCACATTCTCAATTTTGATCTGATTCGACAAACAATCTCAAACCCAGAAATTCGACACAAATTAATCAGAGCATAGCAACTTAAAGCCAACAGAAGGGGGTTAGAAACAGGGAATAAGGGAAAAGATTGAGTGCAAATTCAGTCATGAACAAAATCTTATGAATCCAAATAAATTTAATCAAACACTACTCCATTAATGGCACACAAAACTAACTCAACAGGGGAGAGGGGAGCAGAACTGAAAGAAAATAAAAGAAATAGGGCTAGGAAAAAGTGGATTCGATATCCCAGATTGCACAAGAGAGTGAAAAAGAAGAGTAGAAGTAGAGCATTGATATGAGCAACAACAAAATTAGCTCAACCCATTCATAATCAAAACATAAATCAACACAAACAGAACAAAACAAACAGCCAACTACCTCAGAATATTAATTAAAGGAGGAGAGAGAACCAAAACTGGGGCAGTGGAGGTGGAAACTGAAATTGCTCAAACATCAAACCCAAAACGTTTCGATTGCAACCCCAAACCATGAATGTCGACTCCAAATTAACAAAACAAAGTCTAATTACATGATATTGAAAGCTATGAACGGATCCAAAACTGAAATAGATGAAATGAAACAAGAACCCTAAATTAGTGATACTGAAATTAAAACGAAAATACCCTAAAATTAATCCTAAAACTTGAAACTAAAACCTATTCGATACCTAGCTGCACCGCATCTTTAATTTATACTTGAACTCGGCTTTATCTCACCCCTTGATTCGCATGGTATCATGGATGGTCGAGATGGGGATGACAATGTGGGGGTACTAACGGTGCATGGAGCGTCGATGGTGGTGAGGATGGTGTTGCGCTATCGGAGAGAGAGAGATGAGAAGATGAGGTAGAGAAAATGGATAAAGATTATGAGAATCTGAAGAGGGGATGTTGGAGGGGTCTGTTTTGCATGGGAGTCGAGAAGAGAGAGAAAGAGTGAGGGCAGAGGGGCATCCACATGAGACGCGGGTGGGGGGGGGATGAAGTCACGTGCCAGGTGCATGCAAGGCTAGGGTTTAGGTTTTCCTTTTATTTCTTTTCTTCTTTTGGGTTATAAAAGATAATGGGCCAAGGAAAGTTGGTCGGGTTTGAGTAGATTTGGCCCACTCCTTCCTTTTTGGCTTTTCTTCATCTTTTTCCCGTGTTTTTTTGCCAATTTATTCAATACCTACAAACGAAATAAAATCAAATAAAAATCTAAAATAAATAATTATTACGAGTATAAATTAAGCACAAGGGTATTGTAAAAATAGCATATTTTTAGCACAAACACTTAGCTTACTTGGTATTAACAATTGGTATCAGAGCTAGTTACACCTCTTGTTACTTATTTGTACTTATTTGTTAAGTGAATAAAGTTCTATGTCTTCCTTGGAAATATCTGAGATCAATCAAGTTAGATGTGTTTTTAGACCACTTTTATTCTATGGATCTAACTTCGCTCTTTGGAAGAGACTTTCACAGATCTATCTGAGGGATAAAGATTATGAGATATGGAACATAGTGTTAGAGGGTCCAATCCTAATTATGTATATGATTGGCACTGAATTCTATAGTAGCCTATTGACTACTACACCTCTAAAGAGCATCAGAGAGTGCAAAAAAATTACAAGGCACTTAATGCTTTTTACTATGCTTAGATGCTAATGAGTTTACAGAATCTTTGCTTGTAAAATAGTAAAGAAGTGTGAGATACCTTGGTGGCCACATATAAAGGCACAAACCAAGTCAGAGAATCAAAGATGAGCATCCATGTACACCAATATTACCTTTTCAACATGTTTCTAATGAAGGTGTCAAGTATATGTACATTAGACTGACTAATGTCGTCAATAATCTCAAATCTCTTAGAAAAGCTTGCCTACATAAGGAGATGATGATGAAGTTGTTAAGAAGCCTCCCAAGAAACTTATAGGGAGCCAAGGTCATAGCCATTGAAAAGACTCAAAATGTGAAGACCTTAAAGCTGAGGGATCTAATAGGAAAACTCCTTATATATAAGATCTTTTCCAATAAGAAAAGGAAGGAATCTCAGATGGAGCCGTAGCCTTCAAACATCTATTGAGGACCTCAAAAGTCAAGATGACTCATAATCTAATGAGCAAGAAGATAAAATTATCATGTTAGCCAGAGGCTTACAAAATGCCCAAAAAGATGATCTTGACTTGTAGAAGTTTTGCACAGGTTGTCCTCTTAAAGCCTTGAAACTAACATTGTTGTCCACTCCGGTTGTGGCCAACAACGGCACATGATGAAAGATGACTAGTCCTTGAAAAATAAAGCTATAACACCCTATCCTTAAGCTCTAACTTCATATAAAATTTTTAGAAATGATTTGGTGGACCCATACTAGTTTATATGAACCCATTCGAAAAATACTCACTGTATATGAGTCATTTAATTGAGTATGTTATAGTGAAAAATGATATTTGATTTCTTTTTCAATAATTGTTTTCCCATAGAATTTTATAGGCTAAGTTTTTGTGCAAAATTTATTACACGTGGTCCGTACAAAGTATGGGCCTTACAACTTATAGAATGAGTTGACTGAAATACATTTGCATGTGGAAGCATATTTGTAATTTTGAAAGAAATTATCTACAGGTAAAGCATGCATTATTTGCCCAATTTCATAATTTACATGCCTAGCAATTACAAGAGAGGGATGCCTAAGGTTTCACTTTAAGATAAAAAGATCAGGAAGTCATAGGCATGTGTCCATTTCTAAGCAAGCGACTTACTTACATGAGCTTGAGCCACCAATTTGAATTTCCTACATGAGTAATTTTTTAAGTTCACTATGAGGCTTTATCTTCTGCAATTTAACAATTACTAATTAAAAGATTCACACTTAAGCTTGAGGATAAGTTTTGACACTAGTAAGTCAAGCACCCATTAAAGATTTCACCCATTGAAGATTTAAGAAGACCAAAACCGAGCTAAATAGCTAGCAAACCATTGATGGACCAAAAGGGGTTGTTTGACACAGTAAAGAAGAATTGAGGTAAAAAGACCTCATGCAAGAAAAGCAGGAAAGAATGATATACCATATGGGCATAAGAGCTTCATTAACACCTCAAGCAAAGCTAGTGCTAGCCTTACGCTCCTAAACCCTATGGCGAAAGCTAGAAATGTCTAACCTTGCATCAAAAATATCAAGTGAAGAGGCTTGTTTGATTTGCTACAATGGGAGAATTTAAGGCTTGTCTTCCTCCTTACTCTCCACATTGAACACTTCTATTCATGCGCTATATCTTTCCTCCCTAAACAAACAAAGAGGAACAGTGAATGAAGGCAAACTGAGGTTGGCTAGAATAACCTTACCATAAAAAACAAAGTAAGGACAGACCAAGTGCACTATTGAGGAGTGAAATGGTTTTCCTAAACCATCGAAGCTAAATAGCCCTAGCAAGTTTAAAGAGGGAGAAGAGATATAAGTGTGGGATAAAGAAAGCTAAGCCAAATTGGAAACTACCCAAAACTCTCATTCTTCTTTTGCTCTTAAAACATAGTGAAGGTATGAGACATTTCCTCCTTCTTCTTTCCAGAGGTAGAGTAATACATGTAAGAAGGATTTGAAAATCATAGTTTTACTTAGAGTAAGATCATGAGGATCTAAGGTAAAAAGGATCATGGATTAAACAATGAGATTAACATGTAAGAGATTAAAAGGACATAGTTTTTATAGCATATATAGATAGATCATGGACTAATTTATCTAGTAAAAGCATAGTAAAGTGGTATAATTTAAGTATATAATTGATTTGTACAACTAAACTTAGACTTATACATGCTAAGTTATTTGTAACCATAGACTCCTGCCTAAAAGTTATGTTGATACCTAGCTACTCGGTAAAATAAACTAAGGTTATAGGCAAAAGATTGAAAGAGATGGGAATCTAAGAAAACCAAATCAAGGTACATTATGATTTGTCCCTTCACATATAAATAAAACTAAGTATTTTAATGTATTTTTCTAAAGCTTTTATTGCCCAAGACCTAACTATCACATGAATTATATGTATATGTACATCGGTCGAAAAGTGATTATGTTCAATAATTATTGGCTAGCCATGACTTAAAATGTCTATCATGATTGAAACATGCACCTGTCGGGCTAGAGCTTAATTATGAGTACCTATATATGCTTTGGTAAGGGTCAGATGGCTATTGAAAAGGTTTTCTTTGTGCTGAAGTGTAATGTAAAGACCAATTAGCATTTTCACATATGCCAGCTCAAAATCTCGTTTAATACTCATTTTTTTACATGTACAAGGGTAAAATGCAAGCTTATACTAATCTTAATGGTGTTAGGCTTGTGTCCAAACTTGATTTATGGAAATCAAGGCAAATGCAAGGAGAAAGAGGGTCGATGATACATTTCCCCTTGAATTACTATACACGCAAAGTCCCAGTGATTAAGCTCAAGTTGGCTCTCAAACGGAAGTGGCTTAGGCATAGGGATACAACTAAGGTACTTCTATTTGCAATCTACGAACATGGAATGAAGCTTCAAAGCTGAATACTTGGTTCAAAGTTTATGTTTAAGTAATGAATAAAGAGACTAGCATGGCCTATGTCTCGCTCATAGTTTGGTACAGAAAAAAATGTTTTCAGCCTTTCTTGTCCATGTTGGAAAATGTCAGTAACACCCCATTATTAATCAAGTCTACTGCTACCATATCTTACTTAATTCTCCCAATCGATGTTGGAAAGCAAGATGATAATCAAGGGATGTTACAAAGTCTTAAAAGAATAAATTCAAGGAAAAAGGCAAAAGGCCATTTGGTTGGAGTGACAGTGACTCTTGTGGCAGTGAAAGTGAAGATGATGATGTTGCGAACTTGTGCTTTATGGCTAATAGAAAGGAAGCAAAGCAGAAATCTAAGTTTTCAGGGTACTGGAAATCAGCACTCAAGGGGGTTGAATGCACTTCCACTCAACACCTAAAATCACTTTTCTCTGAAATGTCTAGGGATGATTTGATTGAGATTATTATATAGGGTGTTCATGCCAAAGAAGAGTATCTTTCTAAGATCAAGTCCCTTATTGAAGGAATTGTCCTTTTAAATATGAAAAGAAAAGTTTACAAAATAAGAGTGCTTATTATTATAAAAAATGCAAATCATTGAAAGATGAAAACAATCATTTTTAGAATTCTGTGATAAATTTTACAAGAAGTGGACCGACTCTGGAAAAGAGGCTGAAACTCATAGAAAAGAACTAGAAAGGTAGAAAAATGAAAATGGGCATGTTTTCAAATAAACTCTTAGCTAACAAGCCTCACAAAGCTGAAAATGAAATGGGCTAATAGTTCAGTGAGGATTTTTTTTCAAAACTTGCTAAGAGCCCCGAAATAAAAAAAAACCTAAGGCAAATTACTTGACTTTCGATGTGTGTCATTTAATAGAGAAGGTCTTGGGTATGATCATAGCAATAAAAGCAAATCATACCAAAACTTCTTTACTAAAGTAACACATCTTTGTAAAGGTTAGATAGTTTGAGGCACCCCCGAAAAAGCTTTTCAAAAACTCTCTCATTGTTCAAGAATGAGGAAAGGAGACCAAAGTAACTCTAACTAGAATTGATGATCAAGAAACTTTGTGTGTCCTAAAAATCACACTGGAGGCAGTCCTAGGACCTAAGGGCACAAGGCCTTGAATATGATAATGGGCCCTGCATACCGATTTTTGGTTGAGCAAAGAAAGGTTTGATGTCTATTTTGCAAGCATGCTTCAAGTCGAGCATTAATCTATGCTTTTAGAACTTGAATAATCCAATCAAGGCAAAGTGTTTTTTTGACGATAAAAGAATGGAGAATCATTAGAGTTGGAAAAGGCCGTAAAGATCCTTCTAACTCAATTGAGAAGGTCTACTTAGTTGATGGTCTTAAATTCAATTAGCATAGTATTTCTCAATTGTGTGATAATGAAAAGAAAGTTACCTTCAACTTTATGTAATGTGATGTCTTCAGCCTTGAAATCGAGGGAACTGCTTTATTTGGATCAAGAGTAGGAAATGTATGTGCGATTAATGTTGATCATACTGATTTCAAAAATCCCTCATGCTATAAAGTTGTTAATGATGATGCATGGTTGTGGAATAGAAGATTAGGTCATGCTAGTATGCATATTATTGAGATACTGTCTAAGCATTATCTGTTAAGTGGGCTTCTTAAGCACAAATATGACAAAGATCACTTTTTCATGTGCCTATGACAAAGGTAACAAGTTAGGGATGCATTCAGGCCTATAATATTTGTTTCAACCTCAATGCCCCCTGAATTGATGCATATGAAGCTATGTGGTCATATTAGATTAGGAAGTCCTTATGGCAGTAAATATGTATTTGTCATTGGTAGTAGTTATTCCAAATTTACATTTCTTTATGAAGGACAAAATAAATTCTTTTAAAGTATTTTCCAAGTATTGTAGGTTGGTGCCGAACACTCAAGGACTTCCAATCCAAATAGTTAGAAGTGACCATGGATTTGAGTTCAAAGCAGAATTTATTGAATCGACTTGGAATATCACATGACTTCTCACCACCAAGGACTCCGCAATAGAATAGGGTGGTTAAAAAGAAAACCAAAACCTTGGAGGACATAGCTAGAGCAATACGATGTGAAAGTGAGCTTCCAAAGTGCTTCTGGGCTGAAGTGGTAAACACAACTGACTATGCTCTCAACAAATGTTTAATTAGACCAATCTTGAAGTAAACTTTCAAAGGAAGAAATGCAAAGATTTCATACTTAAAGAAATTTGGCTACGAATGTTTTATTTATAACAATGGTGGAAAGCTTAGAAAATGCGATGCTAGAAGTGATGCAAGCATCAAAGCATAGAGAGTTTACAAGAAGCGAACCAAGGTGAGTAAAGAAAGCATCCATATGGTATTAGATGAAAACAATGTTGGAAGTGTTAGCTTAACTTCTATCAAAGATCTCAGACTGGGTAGATATTATGATGAGGAAGAAGATAAAGCTGAATATAACAAAGCTAATACTCAGAGTCTATCTCAGAGCACCTTGAATCATCCTGAAATAACTGTTAAGCCCCTAAAATAAATAGCTCTGAAGATTCTAAAGCAAAACAAGAAAGGCAAGAAAGAAGTGTTGACCAGAATCTCTAAGAACTAAGGAGAGGGAAATTCATCACACACCATCCTATGAATGACATCATTTCAGATATCAACTCAGATGTAAGGAATCATTCTTCTCTTAGATGTGGATTCTCTGCATTTATTTCTCCCATAAGACCCACAAAACCCCTCATGAAGCTCTTGTAGACCTTATTGGACCTGAGCTATGCAAGAATAATTTAACCAATTTGAAAGAAACCACGTTTGGTGCTTGACCACCTAATGTAAGAACCATCTAGTTATTGGAACCAAATGTGTTTTTAGAAACAAGCTAGATAAGCCTAGGAATGTGGTTAAAAACAAGGCTAGACTGGGTTTGAACATGGTCTTCGGTTTACCTAAAGCATGCTGACTTGGCATAATCATGTGTCTAGGTGGACTCACACATGTATTCTATGCCTAAAGGATGAATGCATGATGTATGGACCGTGGACTTATGCATATGATGCATCGTTAG
>JAKOGI010000831.1:2500-242500 GCA_029747015.1 Carnegiea gigantea | reverse complement strand
ATAATTGGATCTTCGCATTCTTTTTGTGTGACTTGTGTAGATGTTAATTGGAGCTTGTGTACGTTGGTAAATAGTGAGAATGTGGGTTGCTAATTACACTTGTTTTGCTGCCATTTGTTTCTTTTTTTGTAAATTGTATTGTGGAAACGGAAGAGGAGGAGTGCCAAACGCCTACTAAATGGAAAAGTCCTACACATATTTCCAAGGAGTGGATACCTTTTGCGAGGATGAGTTGAAACCACGAGAAGGATTGGAGTTTGCAAACTTAGATGACTGTGAGAAATTCTATAAAACTTATGCTCATCATGTCGGTTTTAGTGTTCATAAATCAAGGTCTAAAAAGACTGAAGAAGGTTCACATAAATATAAGTACTATGTTTGCTCTAAACAAGGATTTAGGCAAATATCAACAAATGTGAACACTAATCGGAAGGTGAAGTTAACAAGGGAGGGACGTAATGCAATGGTCGGGTTTAGAAGAATGAATAGTGGGAGATATACACTTTTCAAATTTCATGAAGGCCATACACATTTAGTTGCCACTCCTAGAAAGCTTCATATGTTAAATTCTAACAAGGGTATAAGTAGTGTGCATAGGACTTTATTTAAGTCACTTGTCGGTACTAATATTGGTCCTTCTAAAGCTCACCGCATCATAAAGGATCACGTTGGTGGTTTTGAAAATGTTGGGTGTAGCAAGCAAGATTTGAAAAATTTTCAGAGAGATTTAAAAGCTTTTATCAAAGATTCTGATGCCCAAATGTTTATAGAGAATTTTAAGAGAAAGCAAAAGCTTCACCCATCATTTTACTTTGCATTTGAGTTAGATGTTGGTGGGACACTTAAACATGTGTTTTGGGTGGATGGCATAACAAGATTTAATTATTCACTATATGGTGATGCGGTGTCTTTTGATGCAACATATGATACTAACAGATATACAATAATTTTTGCCCCTTTTACTGGGTTGGACAACCATAGATTGTGTGTTACATTTGGGGCTGCATTCTTGGGGCATGAAAAAGCAGAATCGTTTATGTGGTTATTTGACAAGTTCTTCGATGCAATGGTGGATCATGTGCCTGTATGTCTCGTTACCAACCAAGATCCTGCAATGAAAGTAGCAATACGATCAAAATTTCAGTCCACTACTCATAGATTTTGCATTTGACATGTCATGAGAAAACTTTCTGGGAAGGTGGGAAGCTCTTTGAATAGTGATAATACTTTTCTTACTCGATTCAAGTGTGTAGAACTCAGAGACTCCAACAGAGTTTGAACAAGGTTGGAAAAGTGTTATCCATGATTTTGGGTTGGAAAATAATTTGTGGTTATCTCATTTGTTTAACATTCGAGATATGTGGGTTCTTGCTTATTTTAGGGATTTGTTTTTGGGAGCAGTTTTGAGGGCCACATCACGGTCTAAAAGTGAGAATAATTTTTTTAGTCATTTCACAAACCCACATTTGAGCTTAGTTGAGTTCTGGATGCGATATGAGAGTGCGGTTGAGTTACAAAGATATGGCTAGTTGCAAGCAAATAACGAAACTTCTACTTCAATGCCTGTACTGAAGACTAGCAAACATCTTGAGAGGCATGCAGCTAAAACTTATGCTAATTTTTACAAGTTTCAAGATGAACTTTGGAATGCTTATATGGACTGCGAGATTGAGGAAAGACAAGCAATAGATGAGGGGTTTGTAATTACTATAGCCGATAATAGTCGAAACAGGGCGACAAAAAGACAAGTTATATACAACCCCTCTAATCATGAGGCACAATGCTCTTGCAAGATGTTTGAATGTAAATGTATTCCTTGTTGTCATATGTTGTGTGTTTTGAAGGGAAAGTCTTTGCATGAATTACCATGCTATTATATCATGAACCGGTGGACTAAAATGGCAGGAAGCAAGCCAATTTTTTATGTGAATGACATTATTTTGGAGGGCCTCCCAAATGGAGCATGAGGACAAATTGATTTCAAGGAATTGGTTAGATTTTTTGGATTGTATGCAAGTAGCAGGAAGAGACCCAGAAAAGCTAACTCTAGTTAGCAAAGGAATTAAAAATGTTTTCAAAGAAGTGAAAGAATTGAATGGTGGTACAAGTGACAGCAAAATGAGTGAGTTAGAGTCGTTTATTAGATCAAGTGCTCCTGATGAAGTTGACATTCTTCCACCTAAACAATGTAATACCAAAGGAAGCGGCAAACGAATTAAAGTTGGAAAGGAGAAAGCATTGGAACAACAAGGCAAAAGGTTGAGACTTTGTAAAGCTTGTGGGCAACAAGCTTACCATGATAGCCGTAATTGTCCTACTAAGCTCTCCTCCTAATCCAAGGTAAGAAAAAAGGGCTCCTTTAATATATTTTGTATAAGCTAAAGTTGGTTTTTTAATGTTGTTTATTAATTTATTCTAATGTTAAATTTCTTGATATTTAGGTACATATGAAGATGGACCTGTGATATGGAGAAATGCAACTTCAAAGCTTGCAAGGAGCAAAATGACTTAGTTACAATGAATGTTGAATGTATTATGTATTGGTGGAGATGCTATTTGAACAATGTTTTTAGTTCATTACTTTGGACAATGCTTCTAGTTTGTAAATATTGGTTGTGAATGTTTATATATTTTGGTTGGCATGTGGAGGAATTGCAAGGGCAGTTTCCAAATGACATTTCATGGCCAAACCCTCAGGCCTCATGCAGGATCATCAGCCCATGGTTCTGCTTATTCTAGTGCTACCCAGTTCCCAAATTGTTCAAAAGACACCCACAAAGTATCTTGAAAGCAAATTGCAAGTAGAGGATGAAACAATACAAAGTGGTACTTTTATAAACAGCCTTTATACTAGGTGATAGTCAGAATAACATTATGCTTGTTATAAGAAACACTAGATGACAGTGAAATAACGTTAAGAAATATGCACACTTTATGTCCCAAACTTTCATTCACAAAATATGCTAGTGGAAGAGAATGAGATCCCAAACTTCATTCAGTAAATATTACATGTACATATTTGTCTATTCTGAAGTCTCCACTCCTGCATCACAGAGAACACATACACACACTTCATGACCTCTTTAACCTATCTTTTGTTTTCAGGCTGGCTAACATACTTGGCCAACTAATAAAGACAGCTTGTCATAAAAATTAATTTGTGATAAATGAGACTACTCTTTCAAACTCTTTGTATTATTTTCGGTTAATTTATACAAGAAAAACACTCAGGTTAGGCATTTTATAGCCTATGTAGGATTTGAACCTACATTGTTGTGCAATTGCACAATGCTCTACCATTGAGCTAATAGGCTTCAAGAAACCAATCTCTGTAGGACACACGGCAAAGGCTGGCATTAGTTGATTAAGCTACAAAGTCATAGATTACATGAACCTTGTGAAATCACAGCAGAGTACAATGAGAAACAGAGGGCAAGATAAGGTAGTAAAACAGATAGAGATTATGGATATAAAAAATTACATTTGCTTCCTATAATTTGGAATAAATTTAGGGTCCCTAAATAATCCTTTATTAGATGCCTTTGTACGCATCTCGGGTTGCAGAACATTGATTGGTGAAAAGGAGCTTGAGGATTTTGATTTTGCAGACCAAGTTCTGGGTTGGAATAATTAGACTAGCAAGCTTTCTAAAATGGCTCTGTAGTGTTGGTCTTGTGTGCACCCATCTACCTAAAACTAGCACAAGCACGCTTTCTACCAACACAATCACAATACCAAAAATACAATGTGGAAGCAATAATCACAATCATGACAAGAATACCATCTTTGGCCAATTCAACAAACCATGTTTATCACGTTCAATGCCCAGAGAAATTGAATTAAACAAACAAATAATTCAACAAACAGAGAAATTGAATTAAAGAGGAAGCGATTCTTTGGACACCAAATCAATTGTCTGGCGGCTATTAGAGACAGAGAAACAAAACTAAATTCAAATTCTCCTTATCCAACCAAATTGCGAAGTGGAAATTTGATTAAATCTCCCAAAAAACGCAATTATGGAGTAACATAAAGAGAGCTAGTGTACCTATGCGTTCTATGTCTCGAATTTTCCAGAAACCCTAATCTTGGGAGCCCAGTTTCCGGCGACTGTCGCCAGCGTGAAGTGAGGAGGCCGGCGTGTCGAGAGAGAGAGGGCGACTGTCTGGGCGGCTCTGCTGGAGGCGCAACGAGACTGGGCAGCGAAGGCCGGCGTGTCGAGGAGAGAGAGGAAACCGAGAGGACAGAGATGATGAACAACGGTTTTCGGCTAAGGCTAGCGGTGACTGTGGCGGCGACTTCCACCGGCGAGACGCGCCGGGAATTGCGATGAGAGAGAATTGGAAAGAGAGAGATGCGAAGGAGAGAGAAGGGTTGAGAATTCATGAATGTCGTGACTCGTGAATGAAGGCCTCAACCCCCTAGACAATTTCATTTTTCTTTTTTTTTGTGGTATACAATTTTGGCTTTTAATCTAAACCCTTAAATTATAATCAAACGGTTGAGATATGAGGTTCTCACCTAAAGAGAAGTGCTCACCTAAAGAGAAGTGTTCACTTGACTCCTCCCCTATATATATATATATATATATGTATATATATATATATATATATATATATGTATATATATATACATATATATATATATATATACATATATATATGATATATATATATATATGATATATATATATATGTACATATATATATATATATATATCATATATATATATATATATTATATATATATATGTATATATGTACATATATATATATATATGTACATACATATATGTACATACATATTTACACACATATATGGAACTACTCCGGCAAGATAAAGTTTTGAATCGGATTCGTAGGTAAGGTGATCAATGGATCTTGCTTTAGTGATTATCAGAATTATGTTTGGTGATCAGCACACCTATTTAAGAGGACATTTACAATTATGTTCAACGTATGTTGATCACCAAATATTTTTCATGATCATATATGTATTTGGACCCACATCCATGAGCACCATGGGTTTTAGTGTGACATTTACTAGGCAACTCCAAGACACCAATTACATTAGGATATGACCAATTACAAATAGCCTATGTGGGATTTGAACCCGCATTTATATAAACTGTCACACGGTGCTCTGCCTTTGAGCTAAGAGGCTAGTAAGATAAACTAGAGGATGTACCCATAGGTTCGTGTTGATGAAACAGATTCACATATCCAACTATCATGCAAATGTCAGCAACACCTAATTTAGAAGGCTACTCACTATGTAATTAGAATGGCATGTACATGAATGTTAAAATCTCATGTGCCCGTATTTCAATTCTTCCATCGCATTTAATTACAAAGGGAAACAACCTGCATATTTAACTATCTCAAGTTCAACCAATGATACTATTTGAAGTTCAAGCAAGATTTTACAAAATTAATAATCAAGGAATTCATCGTTGGATCGCAAGTTTTGCAATAACATAGGTAAAATACATTGCATTTCCAGACATCATAATTACTACTTCTTTGACTAGCTGGTAAGCCCTTGAGATAACAAATATAGTAAATAAAGAAATTTAACCTCCCACCCAGCTGATTGTAAATGACCTCAAACTTCTGATCATAAAATGACCTCCAATGTACTATTTAGTCTGGAGCATTTTTCCCTTCATTCTCCATTGATCTTAAAAACTGTATAATCAAAAAGCTCCACGCCAGAACAAAAGCCACCAGATCACTCAGCACATCGATAGTGCCATCCACAATATGGAGAACAAGAAGGTTAACCTACATCTAAAATTCTATACAAAAAATTCGAAACAACACCCACGTGACAGAAATATAGATGAAATTAAAATTTCCAATTGAAAGAACAGTAAATTCTGTATCCAAATCACGTAAAAAATATATAATTCAAACCTCTAGATTCGAGTTGGGTGAGGAAGGAAAGAAGAGAACCTGCCTTTGATTATCACGGCCGTATGACATGGAAAACATATACAAAGCAAATTCACACTTATAGAAACCAATCCAGCAAACTTGTGCTAGGTTTGGAATCTACCATTTATGCAAGAAGAAAGAAGTTTTCCGCCATTTGCCTCCAGTTCGTTGAGAGTGAGGGAGACCAGAAAAGGAATAAAACATGCAATGGACGAGTTTATGGATGATTCATGAAGCCGCCGTGAGTCCAGCATTGTGATTAGTATACAAAAGAAGAAAGAGGGGGGGGGGGGGGGGGGAGATGCTTGCTCATAGGAAAATGAGAATCCTAACTTCTTATTTGTCCAAGTATCCTCAAATGACGTGCCCTTTCACAATACTTAACTTCTCCTTTTACAGAGGAGATGGAGTACATAAGATGGTCTAATGGCTACAATACACATACTACTATAAAATGCTTTCATATAGTTACATTAGACTGTATTATTTTACTGGCTTGACAGTTGACAAGATAACACATAATAGTGCAACAACTTTTCATAGCACTTAGGGCATGCTCTTTTTTACGATAAGATGTAGCTGTAAGCTGTAAGAAGCTGTAAAAAAATGTAAGAAACTATTAGAAGGTGTAAGACGCTATAAGAAGATGTAAGGAGCTGTAAGAAGTTGTAATAATAGATGTAAGGAGCTGTTGAATTATTAGAAAGTTGTATAGTATAACTTTTTGATATGTATGCATAATGTTGGTCTTTAATGCATGAGTTATGAAAGAAAATATTTCATAAAAAGAAATTACGTCAATCACTGATATTTATGAAACAAATTTTATAACATCACTAAACAAATTATATTTTAACATTGCAAAAAAAAATTATTTTTCTACAACTATTGTTTTGGATAATAAAAATAATATTGAAATAACATAATTTATAAAAATAAACCGTTGAACAAGTCAATTAAATATCAATAAGATAATTCAAGTCGACAAACATGTAGAAACAAAAATATGTTTTATAATTGAGGTAATTTTTTGGTATTAACATTAGTTTCACCTCCATATAAGCAAATTGAAAAAATAACAATTTTTTCAACAAAATTGAATAGAACCCTACAAATGAAATCCTATTTAAATTAAACATTTTGGAGTTAACTTCAATATAATGTTCAACTGTACACTGATAGCAATCAAGTTATCATGGATAAATTTATAGGCAAAATAGTTATATATGCTTGCATGATTCACATCGAAACTCAAGCATAAATGCGATTTTCGTATTACAATTTTAAAACATGTTGAGTTATTTTCTCTATACTGTTATATATGCTTCATGTCGAAACTCAACTATTAGTTCACATCGTTAAATTCTGTTTTTATTTTTATACAAATATTATATTCATGAAAAGCCTGTAAGATTTTTCATATTTGTGGTATATAAAAAAATACATACATATTTCTATATAAATATGAGAATAAAATAGATGATAAGTTGAAGGTTATAAAAAATATATAAAGAGATTTAAGATATAAGAAGATGTAATAAGATGTAATAAACTGTAAGGAGATATAAGAAGCGGTAAGTTGTAAACCAAATCTTTCCCATCGCAAAGAAGAACAGGACTTAATGCGAACAAGACTAGTCATCAATATTTAAATTATGCATGCCTTTATCTCCAATAATTTTTGCAAGTCTATCATTATCCAGATAAGCATCAAAATCTTCATCAAATTCAAGATGCTCAGGATCCCATTTTTTAAATAATTCATGTAGATATCTCTTTCCTTTTTCTAATAGAAATTTTCCAGCTCCAACATCAAAGAGAGAATCAAAGACATCTTTTGAAATAGCTCCTTCTACCTTCATATATTTGTTGAACTCATTATGATAAATGAAAGTAGTGTTCCCACGATGCATTAGAGTTCATCCTTATTCAATCAATGCCCTCATTTGATAATAAATATTGTAAAAACCAATGGCTCTTAGCAAAGCAAGATACCTAACTACTTCTGGTTGTTCTAGAAACCATTCTTGTCATTGATCATTGGAATATTCTAGATCAATTAATTTAACAAGATAATGGGTTGGTTTGGTCTTTCCTTTTTCATACTTAACTAATGCGCAATGTACCTTGACATATAGACTTCTATTGTACGGAAATTTTGTTGGACGATCAAGAAATGTTAGAATCCAGTAGATGCTTTCAAACATACACTTTTGAAACTTAGTTAATCTTGAGAAGAATGGGTACTTCGGATCTAGGATTTCCATGAGGTAAGCTATCATTCCATACTCCCAGACTTTCATGACGGGTCATTTATAGGGATTGAATTTGTTGAAAATTTAACAGCACCAACTCCAGATCAATCAGGGAAGAAAATTGTAGTACTCCTGTGACTCTCAAATATCATAAGAATAATTATGATAGTAGTCGATGTAGACTGCGTACTAGCTGTTGAACTACTTTTCTTGAACATGGGAGCCTACTTTTTCTTAAACATCATAAGGATGCCTTAAGTAATTCATTTGTAACTCTAAAAATTGAATCTTTGTACAATTAGATAGGCAGAAAATAGCAAGTCCAAGCGTGATCTACCTTTTATATAAAATTCCAGAATATCCATAAGGATTCTACTAAAAGGCAAAACTCCTATTCTAGCAGTAATGAGATTGCATTTTAAATTTCCTCCTTTTCCAACAAGAGTAGTGCTTTCATGACCACCATTGACAAGCTCATGAGTTAAACTATCTACTAGAGAATTCTTCGATCCCTATATATATTCAATAGATAATGAAAACTGGTTAAGCCATAATTGCCAATGTAGGAGTTACCCTTACGCTTGCGTATTTGATAAGTGCTTTTTCAAAAAACCAAATATCACTTTGCAATCAGTTCAAATAAGAAAAGGTTTTGGGGCTAAAAAGATTAAGAGTTTTTCAATTTTCCTTATGATTGTAAAGATTTCTTTTTCCATCGTGTAATGGTTGCATTCTGCTTTATTAAAACTTTCACTGCAATATTTGTAGAGTTTTTCTCCTTCTTTGATTTTCAGTACTGTACTCCAGTGCTTATTACCAACATTTGTCCAAGAATTAAATAGTCTTCTTCATTAAGGAAATAAGGAACGAGAAGATTTTTGCACATCTTTTTTAAGTTTTGAATAATCATTGGATCAGAAGGGTTTGAGGTCCAACTTACTTCTTTTTTGAGCTTCTGCTGTAATGGTTTTCCCAATTCAGCTAAATCTTTAATGAAATTTGAAGCTTATGTAAGACATCGTAGAAACCTTTCTAATTACTTCTTATCTTCAAGCTTCTCTGGGAAACTTTTTATTTTTTTCATAAAATGTCGTTTTGTAGAATGATTTGTTGAGTTTTTACTCCTAGATCTAAAAACTTAATTTCTTGTTCAGGATAAATGCACTTGTTCTTATCAAGAATAATGCCATGATTACTGCATCTTTGAGTGATAGCTAGAGTGTCATCCTTATGTTATTCTAAGATCATGGAAAAGATAAAAATATTATCGATATAAACTGGACAACAGTGATTAATATCTTCAAAGATATTATCCATTATTCTTTGGAATATTTGAGGTGCATTTTAAGGCCAAATTACATTACTATCCACTTATAATGTCCTTTAGGAGCGCTAAAAACAGTTAAAGGTAGACCTGGAAAAATTCTGAGACCTGAAACATAAACCGAATGACCCGGACCCCATACCCAATGCGACATCTGAAATAGGCTCACCTGAAAGTAGACCTAAAACCGGAATTCACCCAAACCGAATCATACCCGATACGAAATTTTCTATAAAGTTGCTTTTTTTTTCATGACAAGGATATTGAACCAAAAATCAATTGACCTGAACTCGACCCGAACTGAAGTTCATCCGACACAAACCGACCCGATTCGAAATGTCACTTAACCCAAAGCATAACCCGACCCAAATTTAACCCGACCCAAATTTAACCCGACCCATACCCAAACCGAATGACCCATTTGCCAGGTCTCGTTAAAGGAATGCTTGCCTTGTCCGTTTTTTATCTACCAGTATCCACTTTTACAATCCATTTCCGAGAACCAAGGAATTCCTTGAATTCTATTGAAAAGACTTGTTAGTTATGAATATAAGAACCATCGAAGATAGTATTATCATTAAGCTTTTATAATTGATTACTATTTAGCTTTTTCTCTTTTTTCTACAACGTTGTTTCTCACCATAAAAGTGAGGACTGCTGTGAGGACTCTTACTATTTCTGATTAATACTTTGTCCAAAAATTCTTTGATTTGCTTATCAAATTCTTGGATATCCTAATGTGTAAACACCATTTGTTTAACTCGAATAATAGTATTAAGGTTTAACAAAGTAATTTTTGCAAATGTCTTATCTTTGTCCAAAATTTAAGATGATTATTAGAGTTGGGTTTTTTTGCATAATTGCTCTTGTTGTTCAAAAATTTATTCTTTAAGAGATAACTATAGTAGTGAGAATGTTAATGCTACTTCACATTTTGCCTAGATTACCTTCTTATCATGGCGGATGTGTGTAAAATCAATCTTCTAATGAATGTATGCTTTATTTAATTTATCAATAGGAATCGAGTGACCATTTGTTGTGAATGTGATTCAGCTTATGGTCTGCGTTTGAAAATTATTTCCAATAATTATATTATGAAAGGGTTGATCAGTAGCCTAAATAAGTGATATAATGCATTTGACTCCTATTGCTGTGGATAATCAATCTATGGCTTCGTTGTGGCTCATTATGCTATGATCAACTATTCTTACTTATAAAAGATCCTTTGCTTTTTCCACATAAAATCTGAAAACAAAGATCTTTTTTCAAACCAGATAGAGCAATCACTATCGATGTAAGCACATAATTCATATCTATTATATCCATCCAAATATAAATTTATTGGGATATAAATGCTCTTAGGATTAAAGGTGACTTCATAACATATCTCCATAGTCATATTTTTTGCTAATTCATCCTCGTATGTTGGTTCGCTAACAGTCCTCATTTTATACCCATTAACTTTTCTATCTAGACTTATACTTCGGTCTGTACTGTGCCGTGAGCTTTTAAAACTCATTCTACTTATTTAACTAGTCATACTAATGGTATCACCTTCTTTAAGCTATTCTTTAGTTGTCGAATATCCTTCTCCTTAAAGGTCACTAAGACTAATTGAGTTACTTTCCACCATATGACTATTTTTTCATAATACTTTCTTCATATTCATCCTCCATTACTATTTCAACAATTTTTTTGTTCTTTTTCAGGGCTAATTATAGTGTTTCTTCTTCACTAAGCTCAAAACAGTCTAAACTTTCCAATGTTTCTATAAGCTTACTCTTTTCTCTATTTTTGCATTCATTTGCATAATGATCTACTTTTCCACATGGCCAACACTTGAAGTTGTTTTTGCCTACAGGGCAATAAGTAGCTTTTCTAAAAAAAATCTTCATCTTTTGTGGATCAGCTTGTTATGATACTTTCTTTTGTATTTTTCTTCCTTTTGCTTGTTGAAACTCTTTTTCTTATAAAACTTTCTTTTTCTTCTCTTCATACGTTTATTTCTCCATTGATGTGGAGTATCCCAATAAGCTAGAAATTGTTTCTTTATTTTCTTTTATTTTTAGAGATTAAGACACTGATCATTTACCCATTTTCTTAGATAAGAAATTCTTGTACCCAGGGTAGCGATGACATCTGCTTTTTCAAGCCATGCAATGTATTTTTCTTTGATTATGGAATTTATCAAATATGGTCGCTTATCATAAAACATACCAAGATCAGTTTTCTTACACCCAATTTTGTAATAATATTGACCAAATTCAGCAATATAATTTTGTAAACATCTCATGTCCCATAATTGTGTATTATTAATTTTTCTTTGCCACTCTCTTTCTTTTTCTCTGGAATCAAGTTCCAATTCGATAAGTTTAGTTTCGATTTTGTCACATAATGTTTTGAACATAGCAGCTGATGTCTCCATCATTCTTAATACATTTTTAGCTTCCACATTCAATGAATCATACCAGTCAGCTGCAGTGTCAAAAATACTATACTGATTATAATTTAGAAAATTTCCACCAGTCTATGTGGTATTCAAGTTCAAGACATTATTTATACCTTTTTTCCAATGTTCAAATATTTTTTCTCTATTACGAGCTTCATCGATATTTATGATGTAATCCGTTTGGCTAATTGGCGTAAGGATAATCTCTTTAAAGGATGTGATTTTCCTTAGGATGAACCTAAAGGAAAAGTTAGTTATACCTCCTGCTGGAACATATCTAGATCTCATAAAATAGATGTTTCTTCTAGAAGGTTCATCCACTTCTTCAGGTTTCAGAATAACGTTGTTAACTAGGTTAGATTTGATTTTATCTATGTTGAGTTCTTCTCCAATGAGCTCATTAATTTCACAGTCAACTGTCAATATACCATATTTTCATCCAATTTTCTCCTAATTTCTTCTGAAGGAACAAAATTAAGATCCTCTAGTTTAATTAGGTTCATCTGTTGATATATTTCTTTTTCTAATTGAACATTTTTTGTCTCTTCATTATCGTTAGATAACACTTCTTATTTTTCTACTATTGCTCCCTCGATCTTATTTAATTCTTCAGGATTTTGTTCTTTATCAAATACATTTTGTAATTCCTTGAGATTCTACTGCTTATTTTCCATCCTATTCTTCTTTCTCTGCCTTTTTCGATGATTTTTCTCCTACTTTTTTTTTATTTTTATGTCTTGCAAATGAAATATATTTTTGTTTTTTAGGTTTTGGAAAGGAAATTTATGTTAAAATGGAGTTCTAATACTTAAATCAATTTTCCACTATGTCTAACTTAGTTGATTAAAGAAGGATAGGTATAGATAATTGCTTTTTTATGTCCTTAATTAATTTCAGTCTTAATTTTTGCTAATTTTGCTTTCAATTCTAAAACTATACCAATGATATAATTTAGCTATGGTGCTACTGAAGTGGTTCCTTTTGGCGAGTACACAATATGTGAACAATCAGGAGCAGTGCAAGTAGATGATTATTCAAGTATTAAACACTACTAATTAGCTTAAGTAACTAGTAATGAACTTAATTATTTTAATTATTATTTTTGGTCACGTGACTGTGATAACAGTTTATGGGGGCTTCAAGTAGTACTTATGAGAAGAATATCACATGCACAAAATAAAATTTTTGAAAGTGAGTTCATGAAGAATAGGATAAAATTTGCAAATATGAAAAATCTGGGTAATGTAGTTTTATACAACTATAACACTATAATGCTTCATAGTTCATCAGTGGCGGATCCAAACATTTAGGATAGGGTTGTCCATAAATTAATATCATTACTAATATACACTATTTTATTTTTTTTAGGGGTGTTCATAAATCAAAATTATTACTAAATTAACCTATTTTAAAATAGATTTTTTTTTTTTTGGAGCTTAGGGGTGTCCATGTACACCCCTAAGGACAATGTGGATCCGCCAGTGTAGTTCATCCTCATCTCACAACTTTACCAAATAGTCTATATTACTTTTTTTTTTTTGGGGGGGGGGACAAGATTGTCTTCTTACCTCTAGTAATTGTGTATGTATCACATGTCAAATGCTTCATATATATGCTCTCGAGTACTATCATTTGCAACTCTAATTCCTACAGATCCTTGCACCAAATTGTTCAACTTGCAAGCATTGCCTAGTGACTACACGCATGTTTGCGTTCTTTGTATTCCATAGGTGCCCCTTATCAAGGTTTTAAATATTTATTCATATATATGCCATGCATAGATACAAAGTGAGGATGTCATAAGCTCAAATAATATGTTATCATATGAAAGGGAAGCATACAAAATCCAAACTAATGATCACATAATTAATTATTGAGGCAGAGTAAGAGCCCAAATCACCTTCCTAAGTTGATTATGTTCATAATTCACTTGTTATAGGTGGATTACGTCAAATAAAGTTTTTAGTAGAAGTTGTCCAAAATTTTTAGTTTTATAGGTCAATTTTGAATTGCTTTTTGGATGACCAAATAAGCTCTAGGATTTGTATTTTAGCTATGGGTGGATAGCCCTAGATGTCTACTTTCTAACAAGTTATAGGCCTCCTTCAAATTCCAAGTATTGGACAAGTTATGGAACTTAACAGAGCAAGGGTCGGTGAAGGTATGGATATGAACGGTTTTTATTAAGAGCTTAATTGAGTCATCGAATGGATGATTGAGGGATTAAGATTTTATGGGAAGTTACCTCTATAAAATTTTCATTTGAATATCTTTCCCAAATTCCTTCATATGGGATAGTGGATGATGCCACCAATCAAGTGTAAGTCCAGCAAAATTCTAACTTTGCATTTTGGACAACTCATCACTAGCCTAGAAGCTTCTAATTTTAATATGCTTAAATTGTTATCTAAATGTTATTGGCTAGAATGGATGCTTGAATCTTTTTGGTCCACACCAACCCCTATAGGTATCTAATTTCTATTGGCCTTTTTTTTGGTAGCTTGGAGAAGGGGACACTAATTTTTGTGATTATAAATTAGACTCCTTGTATCCACTTAGAGATAGACTTGATTTGAGTAAGTTAGAGTATTTTTCTCTCCCACAAAGAAAATCTCTCTCTTTATTTCAAATACTTGTGTATGTGGCTGATGATTGAGTCAATCCTTTAGATTAATTCTTGGTGTTTTGATTTAGAGAATTAATTGGTGGATTGTTATGCTAAGTGGTGGGTTGAGCATTTATCTTAGTGATGTCCCTTTTTATTAGCTTTTCTCCCACATTTAAAAATCCACTAAAAAAAATATTTTTCCTTTTGTTACTCAAGGGTTAGCTTGGTTTAAAGGCTTATTACTTGGGTGTTGATTGATGGCTATTGAAGTTTAATCACTCTTGTAGTTAAGGGATTTCTTCCCATCTGCTTCAATTATATGAAGATAGTACTTTAGAATGGAACATAATTTATCTTTGGTCTTGCATTCTAGCCTTGTCTAGCACACAAAGAGTACACTGCTATGTTTGGAATTTAACAGAATACAATCCAAAATTTTTATATAGTAGAAGGATTAGGTATAGTAGCAGCATTAAGGAATTAAGTGATCACCAAACAAAGGACAATTGGGCAGCCATGGATTACAGAGTTAGGCAAAGAATTGGCGATAGAGATAGGGAGCAAATAGTTGCCAAAAATCCAAACCCAAAGAAAAGCATTTAAGGAAGCTTACTACTCCATAATCAGTGTTTAGATTGAAATGGCATTGCAACAATGGTTAGAAACAGGGATGGAAGTGAAGAATAATGAAGTCATTCATGGCTCACAAAGGAAACGTGCTAAACTAAACACATACACATACACATTTGTAGTTTATGCCCTAGGGGTTGCCTTCAATGCAATTGTAGTCCAAGGATCTAGGGTTGACAAGAATTCACAGACGAAACAAAGAATGTGTAAGTATAGAGCAGGATTTGGCATTGAAAACAACTTCAAAGAAAACACAACATAGTAATGGAGAATAAAAAATGTGCCGTCCAAACCCTCTAGGAAGAAGAAGAAGAAGAAGCTTCAGCAAATTAATTCACGACATCGAATCTAACTTGAGGCGCACACAAAATCAATAGAATGAAAATAACACAAGAATGCGACTACCAATGTCTTGTCATAGACTCAGGCAAAATCTAAAGGTAGACCACATATTCGTATATTTGCACAGACGAGATCAGTCCAATTTATGCATAGACAAAAGAAGCACTAGTTACAGGCAAATACTCAAGAAGCAATAGAAAATTTCTAACTCAGACGTGATTTCCAAAACTAGCACTCCAAAAATGATTGACATGCCATACCACGGAACCCCTTCTAATTTTTGACTTAAAAAATAAAATCCCCTCCCCAAAAATTCTTTAATAAAAAGTAAAATCAAGGCATTTCAAAAGCTATACACTAAGACCCAAACACCCAAAAAACAAAAGATTTACGAAAACATGTACAATTGACAAATAATTTCACCTTCTTCGCCTCCACATAGAGTCTTGAACCCTTTGTTTGCACAATTAGGTCAAAAATGTTGCACATAAAAGAGAAGATATAATGATGGGAGAACTTATCCGCCTTGTTACATTAGATGAATCCTCCAGTAATGCTTTGTACTCAAATCAGCACCCAAAAAATCATTGAACAAAGACCTACAAAATCAGAGATGACATTCAGCAAAATTACAGCCCCAAAAAAAAAAAAAAACACACACACACAAAACAGAAAAATCCAGATAAACAAAGATAACAAAACAAAAATTAAAAACACTCATAGAAAGAACTTCAACAAGAAGACAATGCCCATTATATCATTGAAGCATCAAGCATGCACCATTGATAAACAAGAAGAAGCAACGGAGATAGAAAAACCTAAAATTACACCCAAAAACAATGATAACCCCAAACAAATGAAACTCAGCATATTATTACTAAAACTAAGTAGTAAAATTACCCTTTTTTGGAGGGGCCATAGTAGGCAAATATGATGGCAGACAAATCTTACATTGATGAAGCACCTCAAGCAATGTGATGGAAAATAATGTAGGAGCAGAAAATGAGGAAATTTTGGAGGAAAAGAAATTGACCACTGATTTTGAGAGGAGATAGAAAGAAATTTGCAATCCTTTGATTGTAGCTATGACTCATGGACATGGGAGAGACTATGAAGATAGAAGGGGAAGGGGAAGGGGAAGGGGAGAAGGGAGGAGTAACATGGGGAAGTGGCATTGTGGAGGGCATGTCCCAAAAAACCGCTTCAGAGAGAAGAAAATATGTTGAATTTATATGTCCGACTTTGTTTTTTTATTAATTAATTTAAAATAATGTATACGAATGGTGTAGATGCACCTGGTGTTATCATCAATGGTCATGGTTCACTGCTTCTCCAAAAAATGCACTTCCTTCATAAATTGACAGTTATTAAGTGATTGTCATTATGTATAGTAATAGATTAGTTTTGAATCGCACACAATACTTGCATAACTAAGTTCAATTAATAATTTCTATTGCATTGAATTTATGATGTAGTATATCTATATAATACATAATAGTAAAGTTTTAGTAACTTTCATTTTCTTAATTCTCATTAATTTGAAATTTTCAACTGTTAGATCAGATGGTGAGTAAATAACAACCGTTAGATTTATACTATTCTCGCAATTAATTTGCTCCGAAAACATCAGGCTCACCAGCGTTTATCTTCTCTTTCCTCCTTATTTTGCTCGCCATGACCCCACGCGTCTGGTACAGACCGAACATTCGAGACCCCTCTCCACTGCTCCTCTCTCTCTCTCTTCCCCTGTCTCAGCCACGCTACTCCTCCCCCTGTTCCACAATGAAAATCATGCTTCTCTCTCCTTCCCTGTGTCTGCCTTGTCCGCGTTGTTCTTCGTTTTCGCATTCACAGAGAAAAGAAAGGAGATCGAAGTGTGCTATCAATGGAAGTCAGACCTGGGTAGTTCGAGCAAACATCCCTCTCAAACTTCCAATGGCATTCTTTACACTCTCCCCGCCTCCATTCACACTGCTATTGTTTCTCTCTCCTTCACAAGACCGCCTTTTTCCAAGTTTTTTACACAATTACCCATTTGGGTGTGCTTAATTTCCAGAATATCTGCAAAAAAACACATGAAAAATGGCTATAGAAGGGTTCATAGTCCCTGCTGAAGAACAGGTGGCTGTAAAGAAGAAAACTTTGGTTTCTAGCACTTGGGTGTTGTTCAATCGAAATGGGGAGAGAAAATTCTTGGATTTGGATAAGTATTCCATACTTAGAAGACTCAGAATTCATGCTACTCAAACCTCCAATGGCATTCTTTACACTCTCCCTGCCTCCATTCACACTGCTATTTTTTCTCTCTCCTTCACAAGACCGCCTTTTTCCAAGTTTTTTACACAATTACCCATTTGAGTGTGCTTAATTTCCAGAATATCTGCAACAAAACACATGAAAAATGGCCATAGAAGGGTTCATAGTCCCTGCTGAAGAACAGGTGGCTGTAAAGAAGAAAACTTTGGTTTCTAGCACTTGGGTGTTGTTCAATCGAAATGGGGAGAGAAAATTCTTGGATTTGGATAAGTATTCCATACTTAGAAGACTCAGAATTCATGCTAGGGATCTTAGGATTTTGGATCCCCTGCTTTCCTACCCTTCTACTATTCTGGGCAAAGAAAGGGCTATCATTGAAATCAACAGCAATGAAAATTGGGGCTAAATTGGGGCAAACTCGGAAGCCTTAGCATTCAATCCAGATATGTTTTCACAATCTTTCTTTTATTTGACCTTTGATTTTTTTTTTTAAAAAAAATCTTACTCAGTTTTGCACAGCTCGCTCGAATTGAAGGTGAACAGAAAGAAGCCTCAGATCTGAGGGTTGAATCCAGATATGCTGCTTCGGATTTGCAGATATGTTGCACAATTTCTCTTTTATTGCACCTTTTATTTTTTAACATATAATTTGATTCGGTTATGATATGCTTCCCCACCTCCCTCAGACTCATAAGCACTCACAAACTCCTCCCCTCTCTCCAACACAATCACAACTTATAACTGCTCATTGCTCAGTCCTCACGTTCTCCTGAAACGGCTAAGTGGTTTTGGTTTTACAACTCTATCAATTCCCCCAGTCCCACATCTGATCTCATAACATCCTCTCCATCTCATATATCTTTTGCAATTAATCAACTGAATTCTTCCAAATATATTTCCAAAGGATTCTGATCTTGCTAGGTATGCATAATCCTCACGTTCTCTTGATGGTGTTTGCTTCTGATTTTTGTTTTTTCTTTGACTTCGTTCTTTGCATTCTTGGTTCTGTGGGTTGCTTCAATTTCAATTACGCATAATCCATATAATGTACGCATAATCCTCACGTTCTCTGAAGTTGATTATTTGTTTCACCTGAATCTGTGCATTCTTGGTCCTGGGGGTTGTTTCAATTTCAATTTTTCTCCCACAACATCCATCGACCATATGACCAAGCGAAGACTAATGTATTTCAATTTTTCTATTGCAGGATACTTTGGAGCTCATCTTTTCAAACCTGTATTTAAAGCTCAATCCCCTCTAACTGTATGTATTGGCCTTTCACAATTCGTGATATATTCGCAATAGGCTAATTCCTGATGTAAAACCCTATTGGGAAGGGGGATTTTCTCAATGCGTTTTGCTTCTGATGTTTTGAATTCTGCGCATTCTTTAAAGTGCTGTGAGGCTCAAACTTTGTATTGAGATTAGGTAGTAGTGTGATGCTTGATTTGTGGGAAGGCCCTAGTGGGATGCTATTGAATTCTTTACTGATTAAATGTTGTGTTTAGGGATTGTTGTGAAGTAGGGTTAAATTTTGAGTTTCAAAGTCCAGGAAACCATGATGGTTAACTGGTGGGGGAGGATGCACTTTAACTATCATTTTTTGTTGGGAAGAAACCTTTGGGACATCACTTTCGACATCACTTATCATGGCCTTTGTGGATGTTTATTATTTATTTGATGTGATCGAATTAAATGACCCAATCATCACTAATGTTTATCGATCTATTTGATATTATCTATGTTTTAGGCACATAGAAGGTGAGTCACTTTCAAAGGACCATATAGTCATTGCTCTTGCATTTATATATAGCAGGGTATTGATGAATTTTACTTTCTTTTTCCTTTAGCATTTTCTCTGTTCTAAATTGGTGAACTTGGTGTGTTCTTAGTTCGTAATTAGTTTCTGCTTCATGAAAATCTATGGGAGGGGGTTGCTGGGGGGTACAAAACTGCTTATTCAGTTTATTCGTCCATTGCTTTAGCCCATCTTGCGATGACTGTGCACACAGTAAGGTTTACCAAGAATGTTTACGTTATTGTTGATTATGGCTTACTGATACTATTGAATTCTTTATTGAGTAAATGTTGTGTTTAAGGATTGTTGTGAAGTAGGGTTAAATTTTGAGTTTCAAAGTCCAGGAAACCATGATGGTTAACTGGTGGGGGAGAATGCACTTTAAATATCATTTTTTGTTGGGAAGAAACCTTTGGGACATCACTTTCGACATCACTTATTATGGCCTTTGTGGATGTTTATTATTTATTTGATGTGATCGAATTAAATGACCCAATCAATTTTATTTTTCTCACTTATGTTTATCGATCTATTTGATATTATCTATGTTTTAGGCACATAGAAGGTGAGTCACTTTCAAAGTACCATATAGTCATTGCTCTTGCATTTATATATAGCAGGGTATTGATGAATTTTACTTTCTTTTTCTTTTAGCATTTTCTCTGCTTTAAATTGGTGAACTTGGTGTGTTCTTAGTTCATAATTAGTGTATGCTTCATGAAAATCTATGGGAGGGGGTTGTTGGGGGGTACAAAACTACTTATCAGTTTATTCGTCCATTGCTTTAGCCCATCTTGTGATGACTGTGCACACAGTAAGGTTTACCAAGAATTATTGTTGATTATGGCTTACTGCTTTAACTATCAGTTAATTATAATATTAGCATTTAATGTCCTCATAAAGTGAGTGATGCATAACCTCAGTAGCTAAGGAGATTGTTGCAAAGATTGCGAAATAAACGACTTCTCAGGCTCCTAGCGTAGCTTCCTAATTGAATACGAAAAGATGACGAATGTGTTGTTGGGCTTTCACTCATTTGTAAATCAAATTCTAGCTACTAACCAGTTCACATTCAGAAGTCATATGCACATTCCTGCATTGCTCTTGCATTTATGTATAGCAGAAAAACTTTATTCAAGTTTTGCTCTTTGGAAGTAATTGTTCAACTGTGCGTATACATATCGAGACCTCCATTCTATAGGTCCAACCACGTCTATACTAATTGCAATTGTAAAATATATACACTACATACAAGCACAAATTATAGGCAACTTCATATAGGATTGAGTAAAAATTATTATAAATTTGAGTCTATGGGATGAGGAAGCTCACTCATTTTGGTGGACATTAGTTAGTGTCTCTTTGGGGATGGGGGAATTTAGTTTTTTTTTAGGGGGGATCATGCAAACAACGCGTGGAGTTAAGAAAATTAACATAGATTAATATATATGCCACTTCAATTTCATAAATTTGAGAAAACCATATAAATTGCATGATTTTGGGGATAAAATTTTAAATAAGTTCTCTACAACCATATAATCTGCATATTTTTGGGGCTAAATTTTAAAACACTGATAAGTTCTCTTACTTTGTTAGCCAATTTTGTTCTTCATTTTGTATCTACATACCACAGATTCAAAGCATTCATTGTAGATGATTGTGTACATATATTACATATTAATGACGGTAGGCAATGGGTTTCACCAGGCACTTAATTTAGCCCCTTCTCCATTACAGGTCCTTCTGTAGTACTTCACATTCGATAATAACATTAATCTTTCTATTCATCTTTACAGTTGATATAATTTTTATTTAGACAACGGGGTCTACGTTATTGAATACTGTGATGGTGGAGAGTCATGTGAATGTTCAAAATTTCTGACTTCACTTTTAGACTATGTGCAATTTCAACTATGTTTCATCTATGTTGGCCAATTTGTTTGTGACGTTTGAATATGTTGTTCATATTAATAAGCAACAAAAAAAAAAATGAATTTACATGTTAATCCATAATATTCACTGGCAGTTAATCCTATTCTATCGATGGTTTTAGATAAATATATATTTATAATACATATACATCAAGACCCCGCAACAGCGGTACCCACACTGGGAGTTGTTGTATAATACATATACACATGCGAAAGTTAGATATGTACAATAATTTATCTTAAATTCTGTATGGTTAGATTAATACTGTCGTTGTCCAACTTGAGATCTCAGTGCTGAGAAAATTATCTTTGTTGTGTTCTGTTTTTTCTTTGACAAGCACATAAAATAAAGTTTGCATTCTTTTCTCGCAGGCGTGCCCTCAATATTGATATTTGTTGAGGTTAGCTTATCATATTACTATACTCATTACGTTCCCGTGTTCTCCTTTGTTTGTATTCCATTGCTTTAAAATTTCCTTTTGGGACTAATATGCACATATGGTGCGTTAATATTTGGATACTATTATGCACATATTTGTCACCAATATATGAAGTATAGTATTCATGATAAACAAGATATCGATATTAACATTAGAGCTTTCACCTGTTTTACAGATAATCCATTGTGTACATGTTCATATGAATTGAAACCAACAACTGATATGTATTGTTGTAAATGTTCATAAATTCATATTTATCCATACATTCATAAATAACCACATTGGTATTGTTGTAAATGTGTATTGGTATTGTTGTAACAAGGGAAGTAAATTAATAACCACATTCGTCTATAGAAGTTCATTGGGGGGAAAACATGTTACTATGGCTCTGATCTTTTTGTGGGTAAATTTGATAGGCAAAAGGTTGAAGTGGGTTGAAGTAGGCTCTATTCTTTTATTGTTTGATTTTTTCCATTTTTTATTTTATTTTCATTTTCTACTTTCTATCTTATATTGTCTCAAATTTAAAATATTTATTTTGTAGTTCCTTTTTTTATTTGTTGTTTTTGTTTCTTTATTTTTTTATTTTTTTATTTCTGTAGTCCTTTATTTTTTTTAATGTTCACTTTTGTCCTTATTTTTTTGTATGTTTTTATTTTCTTTCTTATTTTGTAGTTTCTATTTTTCCTTATTTTTTATTTTTCTATTTCTGATTTCTCTTTCCTATTTTGTAATTTTAATTTTTTAAATTTCAAATTTTAAATTTTAAATTTTAAATTTTAATTTTGAATTTCATTTCTTTGTTTTCAATTTATTTATTTTTTTGTTTCTTTATTTCTATAGTTCTTTATTTTTTTTAATGTTCACTTTTGTCCTTATTTTTTTGTATGTTTTTATTTTCTTTCTTATTTTGTAGTTTCTATTTTTCCTTATTTTTTATTTTTCTATTTCTGATTTCTCTTTCCTATTTTGTAATTTCAATTTTTTAAATTTTAAATTTTAAATTTTAAATTTTAATTTTGAATTTCATTTCTTTGTTTTCAATTTATTTATTTTAATTTTAATTTCAATTTTGACTTTAAAAAACAACAAAAATAACAAATAACAAAATAACATTACGAATAAAAGATAGAACATAAAATTAAAAACCCTAAAAAAAATTAAAAACCAAAAATTAAATATAAGAGTTAAAAACTCGAACAATAAAAATTAAAAATATTATTGTAAAATAAAAACAAAAATAACGAAATACAGAACACAAAAACAAAAAATACAAACTAATAAATAAATACACAAAAATAAACCAAAAAAATTAAAAATTAAAAATTCAAATAATAGAAACAAAAATTAAACACACAAAACAATAAAACAATAAAAAATAAAAATAGAAAATCATTAAACAATAAAAAATACCCAAAAATGAAAACAAAAACAAACTTTTGAAAATACAAAATAAAAGTTGAAAATAATAACAAAAAATAGGGTTGGGTTGAAGTTGGTTGAAGTGGATTGATGTAGGTTGCAGTTGGTATTTTTTTCCAAGTGGATTGAAATAGGTTGAACTATGTTCAAGTGGGTTGAAATGGGTTGTGATTGATAAATTGTAATTGAACTACGAAAAGGACAGAGCCAAAATACCCTATTTGTGCAATTAAATCTGCTTCACCGAGCGCCATAATGATAAAATTTTAGCTAATAATAATGCACATAATTCGTCTGAAGTAGTGATGGAAACCCCAACTGGAAGTGGTGACATCACTGTAAGAAGGCTTCGAGCGAGACTTGCTCGACAAAACGCAAGATGGAGGCTATTTAGCCGGCGTCATCCAGATCACACCCAATCGCACTTCATCACAGAACGTGAGCAGTATCAGTCACAATCTAGAGAAATTCAACTAGCAATTGCACGTAGCACTCCACCTGCAAGAAGGTTCGTAAACCGTTGGAATTTCATGGGAAGTTTGGTTTCATGTGGGCACTGTCGCGCGGCCATGTGGTTGGATGAGAGAGTCGGAAGAGGTAGTGTTTCACAACCTCGATTCATGCTTTGTTGTCAAAGTAGACGTGTTATGTTACAGGCGTTGCCCCCGCCTCCTCCACTACTAGACACATTGTTGAATGACCCCAATTTTCTTGACAATATAAGAATGTATAACTCTATATTATCATTCACATCAATGGGTGGGTCTATCGATTACTCAGTAATGGATGGGCATGGTCCTTACTCCTTCAGAATAAGTGGGAATAATTACCACCGAATTGGATCTTTACTCCCTGCACAAGGACAACGACCCAAATTTGCTCAACTATATGTGTATGACACATATGCCGAAGTGCGAAATCGATGCAGCGCGTTAAATAGACAACAAAGTGAACGAGGAGTTGATGAGCAAACCTTACAAGATTTACAACATATGCTTGACACTGTGAACCCTTATGTGAAGGTTTTCCGCAATACACGTGATATATTTGAGGCTGATAATGTGATTAATTTAAGCATTCGCATTATTAAAGCACGTCCTGGAAGGCAGTATACATTGCCCACTGTGGATGAAGTTACAGCGCTCATAGTTGGAGGTGACGTTGGAGACGAAGAGCACCGGGATATTATTGTTCAAAAAATAGGCGGAAGTTTACAGCGAGTATATGAAACCCAACCATCGTATATGCCTCTTCAATACCCACTGTTATTCCCATATGGAATAGATGGTTGGGCAGCTTACATTGCATATGTGGGGGGATCAAGCACTGCTCGAGGAACGGTGACAATGAGGGAATTTTATGCATTTCTCATACAGTTTAGGGTTGATGAAGGAAACATTCTACTTCGATGCGGTAGATTGTTCCTTCAATTTATAGTTGATTGTTATGCTGCGATTGAGGCTTGGAGGTTATTATATATAAAAACCCACCAAAGTACACTTCGTGCAGAATTATACAGCGGCTTGCAAGATGCTATTACTGCTGGTGAAAATGATGCCCATGCAGTGGGGAGAAGGTTAGTATTACCTGCTTCATTCACAGGTGGGCCCCGCTATATGAGACAACATTTTCTGGATGCAATGGCCATTTGTAATCAAATGGGCTATCCAGATTTTTTTATCACATTCACCTGCAATCCTAATTGGCCGGAAATCTAGGAAGCTTTAGCACAACAACCAGGCCAACATGTGAATTACAGACCAGACATTGTTGCTCGAGTATTTCGCTTAAGGCTAAAAGAGCTAAAGCGAGACTTCAAAGAGAGAAATCTTTTTGGCAAAGTCATAGCAGGTATTGTTGCTATGTAATTATGCCATGTACTTTGGAGATTCTAAAATCTCAATCATACTTTATTCATGGTCATTTATTTAAATCCTCATTACCTATACTCCTATATTGCATATGTAGATATACATGTTATTAAATTTCAAAAACGGGGATTACCACATGCCCATATATTATTAACCCTTGCAAGTGAAGATAAGCCCACATGTGCCGAAGATATCGACCGTATAATATGCGCAAAGCTCCCTGATGAAAACACGGACCCCCTCGCATTCGAAACTGTTACAAGACATATGATTCATGGTCCATGTGGCACTAACATCCCGTACGCTCCATGCATGGATGGTAACACGTGCACAAAGCATTACCCAAAGACTTTTTGTGATACGACTATTGTTGAAGAAAATGGTTTTGTGAAATACAAGCGTCAGGATGATGGTCGAAGTGTAACAGTTCGTGGTAAGAGAATGGACAACAGATGGGTAATACCATATAACCGTGATCTGTGTGTGAAATATGATGCACATATTAATGTTGAGCGGTGTGCACAGAAGAAGGTCATTAAGTACCTTCATAAATACATGCATAAGGGAGCTGATAGAGCAACCATAGTCCTCGAAGATAATGTCCATAACCCTAAACATGGAATTGGTCCTTCTAACTATGAAGATGTCAATGAAATTAAACAGTACTTGGATTGTCGTTATGTGTCACCGGTGGATGCTGTTTGGAGAATATTTGAATTCGAGATCACACAACGTTATCCATCTGTTGAACTATTGCAGTACCACTTGCCGGGGCAACAACATGTTGTATTCAATGATCATGATGAACTTCATGGGGTTGTGGAAGAAGGAGGACATAGGGTTACTATGCTTATAGGATGGTTCATCGCGAATATTGAAGATACCGAAGCAAGACATCACACTTACGCAACATTCCCTTCTTATTATGTATGGAATAAAGGAATGAGGAAATGGACTAAAAGAAAACAAAGGGTATGCATCGGTCGACTGCCCTATGCTCACCCAAACATGGGCGAGAGATACTATCTGCGAATGTTGTTGCACATTGTTCAGGGAGCTATGTCATATGAGGATTTAAGAACCGTCAGCAAAATCTTATATTCAACTTTTAAGGAAGCTTGCTTGGCACGAGGACTGGTAGATGATGCTAATGAGTGGCATGAGGCACTAGCAGAAGCATCCCTATGGGCAACAGGGGCTGAACTTCGAAGTATGTTCTGTTCAATGCTAATGTTCTCAGAAGTGTCTGACCCCCATCGATTGTGGGAACAACATTGGAAAGACCTCACTGATGATTTACAGAGACGAATACAAAGAGATCTCAGAGATCACAGTTTACAGATTAGTGTGGAACAACGACAAGACCTTAGACTTTACGAAATTGAGATGATTTTGAATAAGAATGGTAGATCTTTAAGGGACTTTCCTCCTATGCCTCTGCATTCACCTAATCTGCTGCATCAACTTGGTAACAAACTTATCAGAGAACAGCTTGATTATGATTAAGAACAAGAGAAATATAACCTTGAAATGTTGCTACCAACATTGAATGCAGATCAAATGCGAGTTTTCTAATATGTTATTCACGCGGATGAACATGGAGAAGGAGGTTGCTTATTTATTTATGGCAGTGGGGGGACTGGGAAAACTTATCTTTGGAAAATTATTGTAACACATTTTAGATCAAAAGGCTTGATAGTGCTATCCGTGGCATCCTCAGGAATAGCTGCATTATTATTGCCATTTGGAAAAATAGCTCATTCGATGTTTAAGATACCAATTGATGCAGATGAGACATCTACATGTTCTATTTCTAAACAGTCTGAATTAGCACAGCTAATTAGGGAAACATCACTTATAATATGGGATGAGGCTCCCATGACCCATCGCTACATGGTAGAAGCAGTTGAGCGGTCTTTACGAGATCTATGCAATTGGAACCAAATATTTGGGAGGAAAATGATCATTTTTGGAGGTGATTTCAGACAAATACTTCCTGTTGTTACAAAGGGCACTAGAGCAGATATTGTTGCATCTTCAATATCAAGGGCAGCATTTTGGTCTTACTGCAATATTCAACATCTTAGAACCAATATGCGGTTCATGCATACAAATTTAAGTGACAATGAACATGAGCGGTTGCGGAGTTTTACAGAATGGACTTTGAATATT
Source organism: Carnegiea gigantea (assembly GCA_029747015.1). Lineage (NCBI taxonomy): Eukaryota > Viridiplantae > Streptophyta > Magnoliopsida > Caryophyllales > Cactaceae > Carnegiea > Carnegiea gigantea. The sequence goes on along the minus strand of JAKOGI010000831.1, from coordinate 215,066 downwards.
GGTGATGGTCGTGTGCGAGGATACTCATTTCTTAGTGGTATTGAACTGGATTGGATAGAGATTCCAGAAGAATTTCTCATTAAGAATGACACCAACGGCCTCAAAAACTTGATCGAATTTGTGTACCCAGGTTTGGTGGAAAGATACAAAGACGAGTCCTACTTTCAAGACCGTTGCATATTGGCCCCCTTAAACACTGATGTGGATAAAATAAATTCCAAGATTCTATCAATGGTTCCTGGTAGTACCCGTACATACCTGAGTTCTGACACATTCCTGCCAACTAATATTGATTCCGTTATTGATGACATTAATCCACCAGAGATGCTACATGGTATGAACTTTTCAGGATTCCCAAATCATAAAATACAGTTGAAAGTTGGTGTCCCTGTTGTTCTACTGAGAAATCTTGACCCATTGATTGGGTTATGCAATGGCACTCGCTTGATTATTGAAAGACTTGGTACTAAGGTTGTCCAAGCCAAAATCTTGACCGGAAGAAATATTGGGCAAGTAGTGACTATCCCATGAGTTGACTTAAATCCTTCAGCTAAGGACTCACCATTTGCCTTGAAAAGAAGGCAATTCCCTCTGAAATTGGGTTTTGCAATGACTATTAATAAAAGTCAAGGTCAAACATTACATTATGTAGGAGTTTATCTTCCAAAACCTGTATTCTCCCACAGTCAACTATATGTAGCTATATCTCGTGCCACCTCTCCTTCAGGGTTGAAGTTCTTAATTTGTAACAAAAGGAATGTGCCTCATAATATGACTAAAAATATTGTCTACCGTGAAATTTTCAATTGCATTCCTGATGCTTGGTGAGTCCCTTTTCTTCCATATAATAATGATCTTATCTACACTCATATAGATTTCATTTCCTATGATGATGTGTTCACTACATTGAATGATACTAATCTATTTTCTTTTTGTATTAATGGTTACAGATATGTCAGGTTTAGTGCATCCTGCTATGCCTATATGTGCCATCAACCCTTGCAATAGATCGGTCATCCTAATTGTTCGCCTCATGCGATCAATGATGAATCGAGTATATGAGCAACGCACACTGTGGAAAGTTATATTCATGCACTATCAGGTATTGGTTTATTGAAGTTGCTAAAAATTTTCCCACCATGTACAAGTATATTGCTTATCAATGGAGTTGATTGTTTTATAGTGTGATGAGATATTCGCCAGCATAGAAGGCGATGCTGAAATTAACCAATGGCGATCTATACTCAATACTGGCAAAGTTTACCACATCTCCGGGCTCTTGGTTGATGCTGCGATAGATGGAGAAAGGAATGTGGCAAAGAACAATTTGAAGTTGGTTTTTACGCCGAGATCGAGACTCCTTGCTGTGATTGAGGATTGTCCTGATATTCCTTACTAGCACCTACCACCTTGTGTGTCATTCATTGATGTCCCTCGACGTCTAAGAATACGTGACAATGTTGTAGGTACATATAACTAACACAGTGAATTTAAGTACCTATATTTCTATATGTATTTGCTCTCAATTATCTATAACATTTTCATATCATTTTGTTGTACAGACGTCATCGGCATGGTAGTGGCAATATCGCCGTTAGAAACGACAAGGAACAGGGGCACTGCAAGGCGCGAATTATTACTTTCTGATATGTAGTACGTATTTCCATAAGTATAGATTTCTCATTTTCTATTAATACATATTACTCTCCCTAATAATATTAGTACATCTAATTCTTATATGTAGCATGCGCCCGTTGAGGCTAACTTTATGGGGAGATTTCGCGGAAGTTGAGGGCACCCACCTTCAGCAACATTTGGGTACTGAAAATATACTTCTTGCTTCTAAAGTGCACATTAGAGAATATCAAGGTACCATCACATCCAATTCATATACTTTCACCCCATCAGATTGGTTAACATCACTATGATGGTATACTTTATTAATATGTTTTATTGCATAAAATATACTTTTAGGAATATCGGTTTCTACTTTACCAATTAGTAGATTGCTGATTAACCCGGACATTCAAGCAACAGAAGACTTTGAAGGATGGTATATACAACCAACAACAACATTTTTAATTTCCATTTCTCTTATAAGTTATACATACTTGGTCTCACACATGTTACCCTCCCTACATATATTAGGTTCTCAGGCACTAAAGGTGTGATGACCCATTTTGATTTCATGCGTAAGAGAACATTACGTATGTACAATTTAGAGAAGTTGTTCGAAGCTCGAAGGATTAGATTATATGAATATGCATCTACGCGAAATGTAAGCTAGAAATTTTCCTTACAAATGTAACTTTTTACTTGCATATATTCTTTTAACAAAACCTAATCTTTACAGTTCACAATATGCAGGTCAGATATTGCCGACTTTTTGCATACGTCATTGAAATTCACCCGTTGATTTATGATGCCTGCACTAATTGCAAAAAAAGTAATCACTCTTACGTTTTCGCTCTGAATATACCTTACTGTACATGTCAATCTCAAAATTTGACACAAAAGAGGTTTGTGTAGTTCATTGCCAATAGTTATGTACTTTCTTCTACCTTTCCAAATATGCATTATTATAACTGTCGTCTGCAATTTAAATTTATAGGTATATCTTCAGAGTTCTCTTGCAAGATAATACAGGTTGTAGAGAGTTTACTGTTCTTCATGAGGATGCTCGAATTCTCTTGCATACAACGACTGCGCAATTAGATGTGTATGCATCGCAGGTATTACAGTTTTCCATACGTATCACAGTTAACACAGTTTATTCTTTTACTATTGACAATCTTATGTTAATATTTTCTACAGCCATATGGACATCTATCGCTTTATGCGATTATAGATGATTACATAGGTCAACCATGGGTATTTTTCATGGAGCCCCCACGTCACTATGAAGTAGAAGTTCCTATCGCTCTGATTGCACCAGTTCATTGGGAGGAAGAAGTTTATTACTTACGAAAGATCGATGCTAGGTACATCAGGTAGATCACATGTAAATATAAACTTCGAACCCATCATTGTTATTCAAATTATTTCTAAAACTTTATTTCCTCTGTAGGCATAGAAGGCGGAGGTGGATTCTTCGTCATTGGCGTGATACATTGGCTGCTCATCATATTATTTAGCGGGTTTTTTTGGTCATAATCATTATCTACTATTTCTATCATATTGTTATAGACCTTTTTCTAAGTCATGTGGTTTTTAGTAATTCACCCCAATGATTATATATCAAGCTACTATCCATACATATTTTTTATTGATTATTCTATCTTCCCTAAATTATAATATTAACTCTGTCTACAATAGCTACCGATTCATTACTTGCATAGTATACATTATGAAATGTCTACTTTAATATGCACCGTGCATAGCACGGGTCCAGACTAGTATTAACCAATGAGGTAACCACGACCAATTAATATTAGTTAGAATAATGCGTTTGTAACACTTAGGAAAGAGCAAAGTCCTTAGGAGTATAGGTATACAAAACCGGTTAATTGGAGTTTTGATTAATCGAAAATCAATCAACCTGTTTTCGGCTCAAGAAAATTCTGAACCATAACCAAACTGATAATTTTGGTTAACTGGTTCTTGGTTAACTGAAAATTTTGGTTCTCCAAAACCCGAACTGTAACCGAACCAAAAGAAGTTAGTTAATCAATTATTCGATTCAGTTAATCAATTTTTTGGTTCGAATACCAATTAACAGTTCACAAATAATAAAAAAGTATAGTTTCTTACCTAAATGTTTCACTTGATATGTCTTAATTTTTTAATACAAATTAAATTTCAGTTACTATTCATAAATAATAAAAAAGTGCACTTTATTACCTAAATTTTCATTTTTTATGGATGAGTTTTTTAAATGAAGCTAATTTCAAATCAGTTAACCATTGGTTAACTGAATTTCAAACTGTCTGAACTGTAATCGAATCAAAAACCGAAAAAAATTTTGATTAGGTTAACCGAATCGATTTTATTTGGAAAATATGTTCGGTTAACCGGTTTTTAGTTTGATGTTCGGTTTCGGTTTTTTTATACACCCCTACTTGGGATAGTAAATGTTGCTTGGGCTAAAATATTTACAACTAAAACAAAGAAAATAGAATTAAGAAATATTTAGTCCATATATGGACTCACATTATGTTGCAAGAAGAACCAAGAACAGAAACTATGTTTCATGGGCTAAAATATTTGCAAAAATAATAAATAATTTAAAATAACATATGGACATGTACTAATATTTAGGTCAAGTATGAACTCATATCTTGCATTTAAAACGTCAATAACATCCCTTAAGAACTCTGATGTTACAATAATCAGTAATTCGGGTACGCTTCTAATGACAGTTTTATCCCTCTCAGTGGCAAAACTCTAAATATCTCCCTAACAGATACCTTCCATCCCCTCGTTTCCTATTCCTGTTTATCTAACCCCATAAATTGAAGAGAGAGAGGGATAGGAGAGCCCAGCAACAAGGGCATGTTCTTTTTGACTTATGAGAAGTACTTATTTGTACTTCTTGTTGAAACATATTAAATCATATTGAAACATATTGAATCATACTAACACATGCTAAAATATGGTGAATTATACTGAAACATGCTAAATTATGCTGAAATATGCTGAAACTTGTTAAATAGTTGAAAAAAATATAAGTAGGTATTTTCAATAAATACTTCACAGTGCAAATTGTGCTGAATGATTCTAAATTGTGTTAAAAGTTATTGAATTATACTGAAAATTGTTAAATGCTGCTGATAAGTACTTATGATAAGTCGAAAATAACATGTCCGAGGATAGAAAAACTATGGCGGTGGCAAGGTGGCAGCTGAGATAGTTCCGATCAAGGGTTGAACCTGACTCTCTCTTACTCACTCTCAGTTTTCTTTTCTTTCTTTTTGTTCCTTCTTCATTCAGACATCTTCTTTTCCTTTCTATGATGTATAGCTTGGGCTGAGTGAAAAATCGATGCCCAAGGTGTTGCTTCTTCTCTCCATGACCAACAAACGATAGTCCCCTCAGGGCTCACGTTGAGTTCTGATTCCGAATAGCAATCCGCAACCCGATTTAATTTCATCGTTTCCTTTTTTTCAAGTTTCAATTTTGATTCAAAATCTTGCAATGTTGTTCCATCGCTTTGTTGGGCTCTAAAATTGGTTTTTCCTTTTGATTCTGGATATGTAAACATGATAATTTGATGGAATTTTTATGGAGTCATATCCGCTCCTTTTTCATTTTTTCCGCTGGTAAATATGTAAAGAAAGTGATATAGTGATTCAAGCAGTTGAAGGGCGCTTTTGGTCTTCTTTTTTATGACTTGCATGTACAATTTACTTTACGCAAGCCTCTAATTTTGAACCATTTCTACAAATGTTTTGATGTGTTGCTCGTCATTGGTAATATGTTTAATTAGACCTACTTTTTCTAGGCAAGTAAATTTTCTTCAATTTTGTATGTAGCAAGAGGTAAAGGCAAAAGCTAAAAATGAGATGGGGATAAGGATGACGTAGATATTGATGGCGACGAATCTGATGAGGTATGTGATTGCAATTTGAGTTTTATTTCTTGAAATGTGTGCTTCCTTCCTTCCATTATTGTTAACTTTTACTCTTCTGATTTATCAGGTGATATGTCTCTATATGCTTGGTGTACTAAAATGGAGTGTTTTTCTAAGGGTGCTTCTATCTACACTTTTTTCTTTATCATTTTCACAACAAGAAAGTTTTGATTAAAAAAGGTTGGGTTGGTGTGGAATCTTACCAGCTACCACTAATGAAGATGGCAAGCTCTACTTGCCAAGTAGTAGGAAACAACGACCTTTATCTAGGCATAACAGATTCTCTCATCCAAAATTAATAAGTATCTAAGCACATTCACTAACACACTTATGCTTTGCCCTCTTTAATTCGAGCTTTAGGTTTCTTGTCAAGTTGGAATAAGGGGTTTTGTAAATTTAGTCAATCATTCGCATATTATTTGTGCTATATCCATTCCACACTGTTTTGGCCGCTTGCTCTTACCAAAAAATTTGATGGTTTTGGAGCATTTTAGGTAAAAATATAGCTACTATTGCCAAAGTCTATCTTAGCTGGAGCGAATGATGTGATTTTAAAAATGGTATTTCTATTTTATTTTAGTTGGGAGTGCTTGACAAACCTATTTTTTAAAATCTTTAAATTGCTCATAATTGAATTTCATTATAATTTGGAAGATTATTTGGCTAGGGAATGGATCATTGGTTCATATTCTTCTAGGTTACTACAGTTTTTTTTGGGTGTTATATCAGTGTAAAATGACATTATCATATTCTTGGATTGTTGCCCATTTAGTTTCCTCCTTCTAGGATGGATGGATGGGAGAAGGATCCCCATCCAATGTTTGTTTCTTGACTGTAAGACTGCATTTAATTTTTGTTATTTGTAGCTTCAAAATCCAAGATCTTTGACTTCATTAAAAAAAAAAAAAACATAATGTATATGATTCTAATTGTGAAAAAGATATATGGTATTTATATGACCTATGATCCAATGTTTCTTTTCAATCCTTGTTTTTAGAGACAGAAAGAAAGAGGCGAATGATGTTTAAACAAGCCTTAGTTTGCTTGTACAAGTAGAGACCATACTATATCTAAGTTTGATGTTGTGTGGTTGCGGCTTATCATCACTGAGTTGTTACAGGGAGTTTTAAAGCGGATGTGAGACAGAGAAATGGAAATTTTTCTCAAGTTCTAGGGGCAAGTTTTAGCCCGACTTGTATTTTGTTCTTCATCTCCAAGGTTTAATGGTGTTTTTCTATCTTCTTTAGTTATAGCCAACAGGATATCATGTGACTATTTTCTTTTATTAAGTACATATTGCTTCTAAAATTCTCTTTACAATTACTTTTCAATTTGTGTGTTCTTATCAGTGACACTTAGAATGCTCTCGCTTATTCAGTGTTACCCGGCCATACCGTAAATGGCAAATCATTGATTACCTAAAAAGCCCCTTGAGTGGTTGATTTTGAAGAATTTCATTTCCTTAGGTATTGGCCTAGTGATAGAGATTGGGTAGAGAAAAAGGGAAGAAAGGGAGAAAATTAGAGAGAAAGAGGGAAGAGAGGGATTGGCATCTCTGTGCTCTAATCAATATTCATTCAATATTCAATAGTGTATGATAGATAATAATCACCTAAGACAAAGCATCTATTTATAATAGTCTATAGACTTCATAGAACTAGTAGAAAAGTACCTAAACCAAAGCTATGTAGAATAGGAAACTCAATATTATATAAATACTCCTAAATATCATTATTTTGACTTATCTAATATAGCCTATAAATAAACCTATGAAAATTACATAAAAATATCAAAATATGATAAGTTTCCAAATATTAAAATAAATCCTAGATTCTTGATATTAGACATATTCTCTTTCTTTTTCTTCCATAGCATTCTTCCCTGGTTGGAAAAAACTCATCCTCGAGTTTTATAATGGTTTAGAATAAGAAAGTTGAAGCATGTAACCAACATCAAGATGTAGGAAGAAACAGCACGGAAATCTTTTTGAGATTTCTCCATGAGAAGTAAGCCAGAGAGAATTGGAAGTATGTCTTTGACAACCAAGAGATAGGAGTTGATGATATAGTTAATAGAATGAACATCCCTGTATGTTATTGCATGGTCAATTTCTTTGTTCACGACTTGACTTTCTACCTCACAGGTTTCTAGAACTAGAGTAAAACTATTAACTTCAGCAGTTTCTGTAGTAGTTTTAGTGACCTCTGATAGAGTTGTGGAAACTAAATCAGTAGGGTTTTCTTTTATTTCTCCCTGTACTAGTACCACTTCAACACTATCTGGTTTAGCATCAGTACTCAACAAACACCTAGCATTCATTCTTTTAACAAATTCTAAAATATCATTTTTCAATACCTTTATACAATTCCTCCAGTTTCTTGTCGAGTTTTTCTAGACTTCATTCTCCCGCTACAAAAATTTCAGTGTTAAATTACTCTTTCCCAACCTTAGTACCTAGATAAAAGTTTTGCATATCAGACTCAGATTCAATTATGACTTCCTCCTTCACGTTCCAGTGGATCTCAAGTTGTGTTAGTGGACTATTAGCTCCAAGACACTTAGCACCAGGACACTGCCCAACAAGATCATAAGAAGCAACCTCATAGGTTTTAGATTTTAAAGATGCATTGACTAAATTAGCTTCATAGGCTCCAAAATTAGGGAGATTTCTAGAGTGTGCAGCCATAATTCCAACTCACAGTAATTATCATATATACACTTCCCTTGAAGTTCATGAAAAGCTCTCCGTGCATCTCTCCTTAAGAAAAGCTTGATATAAGCATGAAAATCAACTTATCGCTTATATCTCATGACCTCTTCCACGTATCCATATAATGAGAACACTTTATAAAGAATCCTGTTTGTTATCGGATATAATTGATGATGAATAATCACATATATTGAACATTCTATGTCATCATCATTCATGCTTTATATCAAACAACAGTAAAAATTATGCAGTAGCAATAGATAATCTAGCATGAAATAGCTAAGCAAGCATGAGCAATGTAGCAGCAAACACAAGCTACAATCAACAAATAATCTAGAGTTCTAGAACAATTTTCAGGTAGATGTGATTTTTTTTCCTTTTTCCCTCCTAGGGGTCAAAGATCAAAACTTTTGAGGCTAAGCATTTGCTGTAAGCAGAATATATGGCTAGTGGCAGTGATTGATGGCAGCAGTGGCAGGGTATGATGGCTCTGATGAGGCTGGTGGCTGTGTATGGCGTGGATAGGGGTTCGAAGGCTTGAAACAGCAAAAAATATTTTCACTGTATCAAACCCTTGGTTTAGTTGTCAACGGAATTTGGGATGTGGGTTGACTTAGAATTGAGAACTTGCTTTGATACCAAGTTGATAGAGATCGAGTAGAGAAAAAGGGAAGAAAGGGAGAAAATTAGAGAGAAAGAGGGAAGAGAGGGATTTACATCTTTATACTCAAATCAATATTCATTCAATATTCAATAGCGCATGTTAGATAATAATCACCTAAGACGAAACATCTATTTTTAATAGTCTATAGACTTTAGAATACTAGTAGAAAACTACCTAAACCAAATCTATATAGAATAGAAAACTCAATACTATATAAATACTCCTAAATATCTTTATTTTTGACTTGTCTAATATAGCTTATAAATAAACCTGATTACATAAAAATATCAAAATATGATAATTTTCCAAATATTAAAATAAATCCTAGATACCTGATATTAAACAGATTCTCTTTCTTTTTCATCCGCATCACCTAGTATTCAAGATTCATACACCAGTGTTTCTAGAGCTATTAAATTTAGTGAAACTTAGTTTCCATAATGAATAATTGGTTTTCACTCGATCATCTCATTGTTTTAAGCCTTTGAAATCGTCTTTTGGCTTGCCTTTGGTGTTACTTTTGCTACCTTTAAAACTTTCTTGATTACTTTGTACCATGAAGTTTTCCTAGTTCTCATTATATTTGCAATATGGGGTTTTAAGCAGTGAATCAGGTGAGATATCTCACTTACATGCAAACTTATAGAAATGCTAATTGATAAAGCTTGTCTCAGCCAATAACTTAAATCATTGGACTTCATTTGTAAAATCACAACTAACTCATAACTGCCATCCCCAACTACAGTTCACTCAAGCTTAAAGGACTCCACTGCTTTGCAATCTAAGAGCATTAACAACAAATCTTTGTCTGATCTCCCCAAGACAGTCATTTCTCTAAAGTAGGAAAAGTAGTGGACCCTTGAAAAGGAAAATAGGTCCTTTATGACATATAGAAAACCAAATATGAATTTCAGGTTATTTTGCCTCTTTCAAGACATATAGCTAGATTGTGAAGGGCATAAATAATAATGGATTTTAGTTTTGATGCATGATACTTGCATGGTGATTATCGACACTAAAATATTTACGTGCCGTACCAAACTAAAGTAAAATTAATTATCTGGGCCAACCCTTTTAATCAATTTAATCAGGCCTAAAAGATTGCTGTAACAGACTTTCAAGTCAAGCCATGACCTAAAGCTCAATCGACTTTCAAGTCAAGGCCTGGTTTAAATCAAGTGAAAGCCCAAGTCAAAGGTCAAAGCCTAAACCGACTCCCAAGTCAAAGGTCAAAGCCCAAACTGACTTACAAGTCAAAGGTCAAATGACTCTCAAGTCAAAACCCGGTCAAAGCTCGAAGCAACTTCCAAGTCAATATCCGACCCAAGCTTGAGAGACTTCCAAGTCAAAGTCAAAGTCAAAGTCAAAGTCAAAGTAAATGACTTCTAAGTCAAATCGACCCAAGTTGAGGTCCAATTGAACGTCTAAATTGAGGTCAAAGCCCATTTTGACTTTCAAGGGAGAGGGGGAAGCTTTCCTATAAATAGGCCCCTACCTTGCCTTGATTGAAAGGTTGGAAAAGGTTGGAAAATTTAAAAAAATCATTCAACACTCAAACACTCTCTCTTTTACGGATGACAACAAGCACATCGGGCGCGTGCCATCCTCACTTGAAGATCAAAGACTTACCTTGATTGAGATTAAGCCTTCAAGGTCTTCTTTCAAGTCAAAGTTCATTCAAATTCAATAAAGAGATCGAATCAGAGGATCATACTCATTGTATTCAACAGAGATTATGCCCACACATTCAAATCAATACAAAGATTTAATCTTGTACCCAAATTCCTATCTAATTCATTTTAGACTTGAGATTTGTGTTTACAAATTTAGCATGTCGGTGGGACCGCTCTACCTCTCATCTCTTTCTCCTAATGATCAAGACTTTTAAGTTGCAAGAACATCACCTTCAACGAAGACATGGCCATGAAGAACATTGCCGTATAAGCTTCGAAGAAGAAGAGCATGGAATCTCTCTCTTGTAGATCCTGTGAAGCGAGCATCACTTCTAGCAGGCGAGCATACATAATAGGGACAAGGAGCATGACGAAAGCTACTGCGCTGACCGCCACCAAGCAAACACTGCCGCCCTTATCCAAACTCCAAGGGTTGAGGACGCAACGAAAGGCATCGTCTTGGATGGATGAAATTCAAAACCTCCACCTTCAATCTTCTATCTACGAGGTCAAAGATTACTACAGTAGTAACTCTTCTTTGCCCTCACCGAAGGGCGCGCGCTTGTTAGAAACTAAAGCAGAGTCCTCCAAAACTATTGGCATGCCAGCCATGATGACAGGCTCAACCACTCTAGAAGAGGAGATGACTAACATGAAGGCCTTCCTAGAAAAACTCACCAGGGAAAGCGAAGAAAAGAAAGCGCACACCAAGCTTCGAGAAGAAAATATTGGTAAGCTGGCTAAGAAGTTAGAAAAATAGTCAGCTCAATCTTCTGCAAAAGACCCAGAAAGTGATGACTCAGAAAGAGTGTCTATCCACACTAAGGCTTCTAATAATGAGAAGCAGCCAAAGAAAGGCACTACTCCTAAAAATGTCAAGTTCTCTGGATTAATGACCATTCAACAAATCCAAGACTTGATAGCAAATGTAGTTGAGGTGCAACTAAGTGAAGGTTTGTACAGAACTCACATATACAACAAGCCTTACACTAAGAGGATTGATGTTCTCCGCATGCCCTATGGTTATCAACCCCCTAAGTTCCAAGAATTTGATGGAAAAGGTAACCCAAAACAGCGTGTCGCACATTTCATTGAGACATGCAACAATGCTAGGACTGACGGTGACCTCATAGTGAATCAAGTCATCAGGATGTTGAAAGGTATTGCCTTTGACTGGTATACCGACCTAGAGCCTAAGTCCATCGATAGTTGGGAACAAATGGAGCAAGTGTTCCTCAATAGGTTCTACAACACTCGGTGTAGTATCAGCATGACTGAGCTGAAAAACACAAAACAATGGAAGAATGAGCCCGTTCTTGACTACATATCAACCGCTGGCGCGCACTTAGCCTTGAATGCGAAAATCGGCTATATGAGGCTTCTGCTACTGAAATGTGCCCCTAAGGCATGTATTGGGACTCGCTGTACGTCCTACAAATGAGCAAACCTAGGAATTTCCAAGAACTAGGAACCAAAGTACATGACATGGAGGTGACGATAGCTAGTCAGCGTGGCAACTCCTTCAATTCTACTGAATAAAAGAGGGACAAAGTTGAGTTCAATAAGAATGTTAAGTTTTCGAAGAACACAATCAAAGCAGAAATGTCCACCTCCACAAGTCAGACAGTTCGGATTATGGGAAAGCCCAAACTAGAGGACAAGAAGATCCCATCGTTTAAGGATGCAACAAGGAAGTGCCCCATGTTAAAGGAGCTTCAGGAAAAGAAGTACCCATTTTCTGACGCAGATTTGTCAAGCATGCTGGATGACTTGGTCGAGAAGGGTGTCATCGAATTGCCTGAGCCGAAACACATAGAAGAAGCTGGAGGACCACCGACCCTAAATACCGTTGATACCATAGGGTCATTGGTCACCCTCTTGAAAAGTGCATTACACTTAAGGAGCGTATCATGCGATTGGTTAGAGAAGGAAGAATCATTCTAGATTTGGATGAAACAGCAGAAGCTAGCCACATCACAGAGCAAGAGGCTGATGAGTTATATTCTAAAATAGATCTCACTGAAGCACGAGAGGCCTCAGGAGAATACTTCCCAAAAAGTTTCTTGGATAGTGCGGTTGTCTACACAACCTCATGTTCCGAATCTGATGATGATGAAACAAATGAAGAACTAAGTGTCCCTCCCAAAAGAGATGATAGGGTCCTCACTATCCTAGAAGCTTTACCAGTACACATGGGTTTGCAGTAAATTTTTCACATGCCAGAAGAAATGCGCGAACAAATTGTTGTTGCCATTCGCCAAGCAGAGCTATATGCTGACAAGTTAAAGGATGCACCACTTACACGTAGTCCTGTCCAATGTGCCACCTGTAACACGGTCGTAACATTCACTGATGATGACTTGTTGTTGGGTTCTAAACCATACAATTGTCCGCTATTTGCTACTGGATATATTTGGGGGTGAATGATTAATTGAATCCTTGTAGATGGTGGTTCAGCAGTCAGCATCATGCCAAAGTCTACTATGAATGACTTGGGTATTACTATCAAAGAATTGTCTAACAGTCGAATGATGATACAGGGGTTCAACCTAGGAGGGCAATGTGCGATTGGCATGATCCGCTTATAGTAGACCATTGGTGATCTAACAACATCATCAATTTTTCATGTGATAGACTCCAAGACTTCATACATGTCGTTACTTGGACGTCCCTAGTTACACGAACACGGGGTGGTAGTGTCGACTTTGCACTAATGCCTCAAGTACTATTGGGACGGCGAAAAGAAGATAAATGGTGATGTTAAACCATTTACCATGGCCGAATCACACTTCGCTAATGTAAAGTTCTTCAAAGAAGATGCTGCACTGAAGGAAATTACCCAGCTAATATAGCCTCCACAGGAAAAGGGAGTGTGAAGAAGGCTAAGGAGACCCACATCCCTCTTGAAGAAAGTGGTGATGGCAGCATTAAGCCACAACAACTATGGAAAGAAGAGAATAAGAGGACAATTTCAGTTTCGTCTATCAAGCAAGCAAATGTCGCGGTAAATCTAGTGGTGCCAGTCTTCAGGTACATTGCTAAGTCCCACCACAAGGATGGACAATCACCATTTAGTAAATGTACAAACCCTAAAAGCACAACCAAGGTTAAACGCTAGTTCGATGAAGCTAGCTGGCATGTTCTTAGAGAAAAAGGTGTGCTTCCAGTTCATAAGGCGAACCCAAGCAAATTGACCGAGGCTCCTCTCCCTGGTTTTGTCGCCTTTTCTAAGGGCTCGCTCCAGGAAGAAAGCGAATTGCCAAAAATGCACACCAGTGACGGGTTTGATCCCAATGCATATAAGTTAATGAAGAGATCTGGCTATGACTTCAGCTAGCAAGCATCTTTGGGGCATGTAATCGAGGCTAAGCATTACGGGCTTAACAACACACAAAGGGTCATGCAGAGTCAAGGGGGCAGTGTTACATTGCCTAAAGTTGCCCTTGGTTACATACCGTCCCAGCCTGTAAGAATTTCGGGACAACGTAAAGATAACCAATCCCTCACACAATATGTCACAACCGAGGAGGGTAATGATCGTGAGGGTGAAAATGCTAAAACCAATTCAAAAACATCAGTGTTTGATAGGTTGCAGCCATCTACGTTGCGACAATGCCCTTTTGTGTTTAACAGGATTGCAAATAGCAAAATCTCGAAACCTTCTATCTTTCATAGGTTGAAGAAAGATGAGCAACCTAAATCCTCGATCTTTGCCAGAATCAAGATAGGTGAGGTGTCATGAAGCGTACTACCCTCACAAGAGAAGGATTCAGTGTTCAGCCGCCTCGGGAAAACAAATGAAGTCCAAAGTTCAATTCCTGCATACTTGAAGCGTGTTTCCACTTTGGACGTAAAGGTGGATGACTCGCTAAAAGTAAAGAGACGTGTCCTAGTTCTCACTGGCCATTGCACTAAGGCCGGCTCAAAAGAAAGAACTAAGGAAGAAGAGCAAGCTTCTTCAAGTCGCATCACAATTCATGAGGTCGGCGACTTCCATTAAAGAGATGTTGGGCTCGCTCCCGAACAAGAGCTTAAGCTATTCACCACAAAAAAAAAAGAAAAAAATAAGATAGCGCCCGAATAAGAGCTTAAACTATTCACATACTCAAAACAAGACAGCTCCCAAACAAAAGCATAAACTGTTCACACATTCAGAAAGAAAACTCCCAAACAAGAGCATAAACTGCTCACTTAAACCGAAACAAAACAAATTCTTTGTTCTATTCTTGGCTGCAAGAGTATAAACTATGAACGGAAAAATAAATGAAAAAAGAGTGCTTTGTTGAACTACGTGACGACTTAATCATATTGGGAATTACAAGTGCCCATAAGTACGTAGGCAGCTTGGTCAGTAAATCATCAAGTGCAGTGAAACAAATCACACACACAAAAAAAAGAAAAGGGGGCATAAAAGAAAGGGGATCAAAGACATCAGCTTTTTGCCACCGAGTTACTCCTCGCTGCTCGTACCACTTTTTGGCGTGTAGGTTTCCGTTTTAGGCCTCAAAAGGCCTAACGGTAAACCATTTCGCAAGTGATTTTTCAAATCCTCACGCCACTTTTTTGGCGTGTACGATCCCATTTTAGGCCCCAAAGTGCCTAACGGTAGATCGCGTTTGCAAGTGGTTTTTCCAATCTTTATACCACTTTCAGGCGTGTAGGTTTCTGTTCTAGGCCTCAAAAGGCTTAACAGTAAACCATTTCGCAAGTGGTTCTTCAAATCTTTATATCACTTTTAAGCATATAGGCTTCCGTTCTAGGTCCTAAAAAACCTAACGGTAAACAATTTCGCAAATGGTTCTTCAAATGGCTTGTCAACCCGCAGAAGTGATTGCACATATGCAACAACAAAAAAAGAAGGGTCTTAGCATTAAAAAAACAGCACAAGTGACAAAAATGCGATCTTTCAACAAGTAAGCATGACGTTGCGCCGACAAAAATGCGACCTTTCAACAAATAAGCATGACGTTGTGATAATAAGTGAGCGTGACGTTACGACGGTACAAGGAAGCATGAGAAGAATTTTCAATCCAATAAAGTGGCTTCATTTGGATTCATTTTAGCCAAAGTTACCACCTTTATTACTCATGGTCATAAAAAAAATGGCAAGCCCTTCAAGGCACAATGTTGCAAATTTCAATAAAAGGCCAAGTTACAAGCAACATATCA
Organism: Carnegiea gigantea; assembly: GCA_029747015.1. Lineage (NCBI taxonomy): Eukaryota > Viridiplantae > Streptophyta > Magnoliopsida > Caryophyllales > Cactaceae > Carnegiea > Carnegiea gigantea. The sequence goes on along the minus strand of JAKOGI010000831.1, from coordinate 199,281 downwards.
TTAAATAAGCATGAAGAAATTCATCATTTCTACACATAACATGGCCATAAACAGGAAAAAAAAAAAAGAGAAAATTGTTGCATTTATTCCTAAATATTGGTACTTGGTGTATTCAAGTTACTCAATCCACAAACCATTGACCTTCACACACACACACACACACACACACACACACACACACACAAAGTCGAACCCAAAAAAAAGGGCCAGTTTCAATCCTTTTTCTCTCTCCTCAGCCCATATAGCACTGACCTAGAAAAGAGCATGAAGCATCCAATTCAAACATAGACAGAACCCCCCCCAAAAAAAAAGAGGTCAAAGTTATCACCTTTCCTTTACAAAAAGGAGGGAAAAAACTGCCCTCACGAATGATGATAACGAAGCAGAGATTGTGCAAGGAGGAAGGTGGTTGCTTGGCCCCTTTAGCTAGTTCACAGGAGCAGCAAGAAGGGGGGAAAAAACCTTCAGACGTCTCCCACAGACCTATCATATTCAAGCCACACAAACGAAAAATTTAGTCACAAGTTCGACTAATTTGATGAAGTCAATATGAAGAACTTATATTTAATCTGAAAAGGCTGATATTTTATGCTTAGGCAAACTAAGTCACAGCAGTAATGGTGGAGAAAGCTTACTCTTTCCCCCCAAAAAAAGGAAGTGAAGTCGAAAGAAGAGGAAGGACTTGAAAAGTTTGTACCATCAGCTAGCCACAAGCACTCGAACAAGACAAGGTATTGACCAAGAAATTAGGTGGCATAAAGATTAAGCCTTGGGAGAAGCTTCCATTGTCAACCAGCAGCAGCAATAGAGGAAGGGTTCTGGCATCGGGGTGCAACAGTAGAGGTTTTGGACCTTCTGGGTGCAGCTGGGAACGAAGAAGAAAGGGGAATAGGAGCCTCATGTGAGTGGGGTGTGCCATTTAAGTGAAAAAAAGAAGGAAGCTGGGCTGGGTTTAAAAGGAAAAGGGGGAAATGAAGGCTGGTCCAAGCCCACCGAGAAAGGGGAAGAAAAATTAAAAAAAAAGGGCGCGAAAGCAACAAAAGAAAGAGGGTCTCGGCGGGCCGCAAACTGAGAAAAGGAACGGCCCAGCCCGTGAGCAAAAAAAAAGAAGAAAAAAGGAAGCTGGAAGTCACGAGCCCCCGCGTGCTGTTTAAGTAAAAAGAAAGGCTGGGCTCTTGGTCAAAAAAGGGACAAAAACAAGAAGACCCCATCCAAGCCCTGCACAAAAAAGAGAAGGGGGAAAGAAATGGGCTCAGCTTGCGCAAAAGAAAAAGAAAGAAAGTAAAAGAAGAAGGAGAAATGAAGCTGAAGCAAACCTGGGCTGAGAAGAGAATAAAAAAAAGGGCAGTCGAAAAATCTGGCCCAGCCCGCAAGGAAAAGAGAAAAGAAAGGGAAGGGAAAGAAAATGAGTCTAGGCCCAGACGCTTGTCTGATGCCTTTGGGCTGCCAAGACTGCCCAACCTGGGCCAGCCCGCCAAAATGAGAAGAGAGGCTGATGTTAGATGAAAAATCAAGACGTCTGTCACGTTCAAACGATAAGTCTTGTACGTGATCTAATCTCGAGATTGCAATCTATAGGCACTAAAATATTTATATATCATACTAAAATAAAATAGAATTAATTATCTGGGCCAACCCATTTAATTAATTTAATCAGGCCTAAAAGACTTTCAAGTCGAGGCTCAAAAGACTCTCAAGTCGAAGGCCAAAAGACTTCCAAGTCAAGCCACGACCTAAAGCCCAAACGACTTCTAAGTCAAGGCCTGGTCGAAAACAAGTCAAAGTTCAAGTCAAAGGTCAAATCCTAAACCGACTACCAAGTCAAAAGTCAAAGCCTAAACCAACTCCCAAGTCAAAGGTCAAATGACTCTCAAGTCAAGACTCATTCAAAGCCTCAGGCGACTTCCAAGTCAATGCCCGACCCAAGTCCAAGAGACTTTCAAGTCAAAGTCAAAGTCAAAGCAAATGACTCTTAAGTCAAATCAACCCAGAGGCCCAATTGAAGGCCCAAAATAAGGTTAAAGCCCATTTTGATTTTCAGGAGGGAGGGGGAAGTTTTCCTATAAATAGGCCCTATCTCCCTTGATTGAAATGTTGAAAAAGGTTGGAAAATTTGAAAAATTCATCCAACACTCAAATACTCTGTCTTTCAAGGAAGACAACAAGTACATCGAGCACGTGTCATCCTCCCTTGAAGATCAAAGATTTGCCTTAATTGAGATTAAGCCTTCAAGGCCCTCTCTCAGCTCAAAGTTTATTCAAATTCAACAAGGAGATCGAATCAGATGATCATACTTATTGTATTTAATAGAGATTGTACCCACACATTCAAATCAATACAAAGATTTAATCTTGCACTCAAATTTCTGTCTAATTCATTTTAGACTTGAAATTTGTGTTTACAGTGAGATAACCCCTACAGTAGATGCCTCCATTCTCGTGAAGTCTAAGTAGTGGTTCTTAGTTTCGCATGCACCGCCAAGACCAGGCGGGTCAACTAATTGATCCTTGGAATTTGATGGATACCCCTCAAGAAGAACGTCAGTTGTTTGACCATGTTGCATGCGACATCTCATCCTTTGTTGGTGAACTGACTGTTCCAAGGGCTCTTGCTATTCACTTGATTGAGCACGTAAGATTGGTATGCTCAACTTTGCTGCCGTCAAGATTGCCAATGCTACTGGCTCCTGACATGCTCACCTTGCTTTTAATTTCTTTTTTTTCCCTTTTTTGATTGCTTTTGGTGGTGAGGCTGAGATGGGAAGACTGGATCATCTAAAATTTAGTCGGATGCAAGAAATGGCCTTCAAGAAGCAGGGTGAACTTGAGGAGATATACAGGTTTATGGATATTATTTTATTTGATAAGTTAAAGTTGTGAGTCTTACATTATGGGGATGAAAACTTATGAGTCAAAAAATGAGCTCATGGGATGATGTGGAGGGGGTAGGTTTCCACTTGTGATTCAAAGTTTTAGCTCACCAATAATCTTCTTGATTATTTTTTTGGGGGGGGGGGGGGGGGCGGGGTGTTTAGCATGGCCTAAGTCATATTAGAGAGTTATTCAATTCATTTTATGCCCTCTCATTCTATATTTGGATCAAGAATTTGTTGAGTAAATCTGATCAATTTGGTGAGTACATGATATCCATTGTAAGCTTATGTTGTTCAACCACTTTGATTTGTTGAATGAAATTGAATTTGTTTGCAGATCTTTACTACTGTTATATTATCTATGCACTTTTGCTTATCATATGATTAATGATTTCCCTAAATTCTCTCTCTCTCTGTCTCTCTCTCCATTTGATAGATTTGGATCTGTAGGGAGCATAACGGCAAAAGTGCATACAAACTAATTTATCAAGAATTGAAATCTGATGTACAAATTCAAAAGATACAAAGGGATGCTGTACTGTTGGAAAAAGATTATCTTTCCTCTTCCACTTGTCTGATTTTTTTTTGGTTCGAATTGATGTACTAATTTTGATTGAATCCTGGTTGAGATTTAATGGAACCATAAGAAACATGAAATTAGCTACTTATGTTAAAGAGTTTCTTCTCCATTTGATTCTTCTTAGATTGATCTAGAATCCTAAATGGGCATATTCTCTCCTCGCCTAAAATAACGAAGTGCCCTCATTAAACAAAGAGAGGACTAAGAAGAGGCCTTGTTGGCGAGTGTCAACCACGTGCGCTATTGTCCACGATATGGCAAAAGCAGTTCTCTTCTACTTTCTGTTTGTGGGATGCCTGTTGCATATTTTTACTTTTACCTGATATGATACTTATATTAGGTGTCTCCCAAGTTGGATACAATAGGATTATGTCGTATCAGTTAAGATCTAGATATGTTGAAAATAATAGGAGTATGTGGCTTGATTAGAAATCCTTTTCTGACATTGTAAGTGGACTGTAAGACCTCAAGGGCTTCTTTTGATTTCTTTGTTCAATAGATACTTAATCGAGTTCTTGAACAATTGCATTGGAATCTGGATTCTTAGGTATCCTTTTGAATGTCTTGCAATTACAAGGATTATGTCGATATTTTAGAATTTTATTTTTGACTGATCTCTTCATTATGTTATATTTAACGTTTTATCATTTTATGGCTCAGCATTACATGAGATCTTTTCAATAGATATTAATGTTGTTACACGCAGTCCAACAATTGGTTTTTGTTAAAATTGAAAAACAAAGAGTTTCCTCCATTATCACTACGTAAGCTTGTCAACTAGTTTTTTCTTAACTATTCTTTTCTCTCTCTTTTTGTTTTCTATTTTTTTTTTTAGTGAGTGAATGTGGACTAATCAAATAAAACAGAATGATGATGGCCGTATTCGACAAAATTAGTTGTTTAGCTAACAGATAGTGGTTCAAGTAGTAGATACCTGTTCAGGTAGCAGATGACGTTCCTAATTTAGCTGTTAGCGGATAGCTGTTTAGATGAGTGGTTGAAACAGAGATGTTCGATAAATTTAGCTATTGGGTTAGCTAATTAATGTAAATTGACATAAAAGGCTATAGATAATTGTCAAAGATAAAATTTTCGGATGATATTTGTTGGCCAAACAAAAAATAAAACACTACTTTTTAATGCAAAAAGCTAATACTATTAGCTTATCAGAAATGTTGCTTAAAATGCTAAACCTTGTTTGAAATGCAAGTGAAAACACTAGGTTACCAAATTCTCAAAATTGACTGATTAGTGTATTAATTTGGTCAAAATGCTAAACGCTACCAAAAACGCTATTGCCGCACACGGCCGATCATTTAATATGGGCCTTGTTCAGCAAAATTAGTTGTTTGGGTAGCAGATAGCAGTTCATGTAGTGAATAGCTGTTAAGATAGTGGATAGCGTTTCAAATTTAACTATTAGCGAATAGCTGTTTAGATAAGCAGTTGAAATAAATGTGTTCGATAAATTTAACTGTTGGATTAGCTTATCAATGTAAATTGACATAAAAGGATATTCCGAAAATAAAATTTCCAAAGGATTTGTTTTTGCCACAAATATAAAACGCTACTTTTGAATGTCAAAAGTTAATACTGTTAGTTTCTCAGAAACGCTGCTTAGAATACTAAATGCTAATTAAAATGTTAGTCAAAATACTAACTTACGAAATATTAAAAGTTGACTAACCAATGCACTGATTTGATTAAAATATTAAACGGTACTCAAAATTTTGTTGTCGAATGTGGCCATGAATTAAAAGAAAGTACAATGGAATGAACAATACACGTGTTTAGATATTCCACAAAAGAATTTTTTTTAAAAAAAATGAAAAGGACAAACATTTAGAAATGCATTGATGCTAGAGTGGGAAAATAGGTCACGTTGGCTGGAATTCGAGTTTGTGTTCGTGTTTACGTCAAATTTAAATGGGTTCAAAATTCCTTGATCCGAACTCAACCTAGTTATTAAATTAGTTGAAAAACCTTGATCTATGCCCATTTACTTTAGGAAAATTTGTCTAATAGTGTTGTTTCAATTTACACTTTTCAGTTTGTATTCTTACTTAGAGGTGTTATTTTTGTCTGGAACAACTTTTGAGGCTATCATCACTTGTCTGCCTATAAAGACTTAAGTGCCCTTAATGAACTCGTGCCAAATGGGGAGAAAAGTCAGGTGAAGAAAGAGCTGGGCTTTGATAGCTTGCGAAAGAAGACTCCCACAAAGGAGACTCACCCATATTTGGAGCTTATACAACTCGATAATGACGGAGGAAAAGGTGGGTGTGGGTGGGCTGTAAATGGAGGTGAGGAAGGGAGTTTGTGTTGGTATATAGAAGATGCCATTTTCCCCAAGGATCGAAAGAGAATGAAGGGTTAAGGGTATTGAATACTGTGCATGCTGTGTGGGTGGTGAGCTATGGAAGGCTTCCTATTTGCATTGTACACATGTAAGTCAGTTAATTAGTTGTATTAACGTGTGTGTCAATTTCAACTTCGAATTGGGGAGATGGAGATTTAGGGGAGAGGGTACTGTTGCTTACTGGGTTAGGGGTTGGGTGCTGAGGTTGGGGAGATGGTGGCAGTGTACCTGTGGGTAATTAGAGTTTGGATTAAATTGATGTATGTAATTGTTATGTGCTTATGGTTTTGAATGTGTGATGCATGTGATCAGACATTACTTGTTTGGTAGGCATGTGCTCCTGTGTGCTGGTTATGCCGGATATGTCTGTTGAATAACCCGGGATAACAATTACAGTAGGGGTAGTTACGACTGTTCATGGGAAAAGTGGTTCAACCTGTAAATGTGTAATAAATAACCCAGTAAGTAAGAGTGGTTAACTCGATAATACGTATAGACTAACCCAGGTTAACCGCTTAAGAAGGTGTGGATAAACATGTTTGGAGTGATGGTCTCTACTATTAGATGTGTTGAATGCTTGTAATTGATGTGGACAGGTGTAGTGTTGGAGGGCCCATAAGTATGTGCGGTTACTAGCAAATGGAAGACCAGAGGACCATTATAAGCTGTTACCCTGTATGTGTACAGCTATTGTAAGGGCCAAGCCTGATTGAAGAGCATTTCGGTGCAACAAATAAATATCACAGAACATTTCCTAACCAGTGTGATAGAGGTGCAATATGGACAGTACCCCAAAAAAAGGTCAACCAACCCTAGTCACTAACCCCGGGTGTGCATAAATTTCACTAGTGGGATACTGCAACATGTCAGTATCCCACTTAATAAACGTCACTAACCCAGGATGTGGATGTCACAATAACAGGACAATTGTCGTGGACCACATCAGCATCCCACATAATAAAGGTCAGCAACTCGGGATGTGGATATATCTACCTGTACACCATATACGTCTAACATGTCAGTAACCCAGATAATAACGGAGAATAATCCGAGTTGTGGGATTAATGATAACAGGATCATTGAGGTGCATCAAATCAATATCCCAGCAAATAAAGGACACTAACTCGGGTTGTGGATGTGACAATAGCAGGATCATTGACATGCAGTAATTCAGTATCCCTGCCCAATACCCTCTGAAGTGTACTGCACCGACAGAAGCACTACAACTTACCCTATTTCACAGCTATTGTTCTGCATTGGGCAATGGACAATGCAAGGATGTCTGCCTACTAATTATTGCCTCACCTCCCGTTCCATTTATATAGCACAATATGTTGTACATTTAAGGTAGGTTATAAACGTAGTGTTCACCTCATTACAGGGTTCCCCATGTCGATATCCCGAGATACACAGCTGACTAACCGGGATCTCTATACGGCTAGTTCAGGATATGCTGTGCAAGTCAACGCCCAGAACACGTCACCAACTTTAAGCAGGTGATAATTTCCCCAACCCCCAATGTCACTAACCCAGGTAATTTATATAAGAAACACAGGAAACTACACTACATTGCAAGGCCCTACGAAGTGGCTTGGATTGAATAAATAAAAATTCCTCACTAAGTACACCTCAGAAGGTGCTCATGTCGGATGCATTTGTCACATACGGTATGGGTGACGTGGGAACAGGAAACCCCAATACTCATTTGGTTTTATGATGACTACAGTCCGTCACCCATGTTCATATCCCAACATAACCTGCTCACTATATGGGGTTATCCATTCGCCAATCCCAGGGTATGCTATCAATATCCCAAAAAATTGAGGTCAATAACCACGATTATTGATAAACAGGAAGGAAGGTATGCTGAAGTTTCTCATTAGTCCAACAAAATGACCTCAATATCCCAGGATTAGAGTGCATTTTGACATTATGATTCTTTAAAAATTAAATACTGTAACGCCCCCAAAAGCTAATGCTGCTTATCTTAGCTTAACCCTGAATTTATTAATCTGCGGTGGAAGACTTTTGTTTTGCAGGGAGGCGTTACCGCCGTTCCAGGTTGGAACAAGGCTATCTAATTTGGTAAACAACTGAAATTACCTCAGATTTCAAAGAAATAGCAATTGTAACCTCTCAGTTACTCACCTATCATCACTGTAAGCGCTGACTGGCTAGTAATCAGTAGATGTCTCTTGTTTTAGCGGCTTTCTGGTTTCTCAGGAGAATTACGGAGAATTGCTGTTTCCTTCTTCCCATTCCTAAAACAGAAAACATGAAAATATGCGAATGATGAGCCGAAGATCAGCACGTACATTCCTATGCGGTAAAATAAGTTGTGGTAAATGAGTTGGGCCGGCCACATTTCAAACCATTTTTGCTTTACAAACAGGAGAGAGAGAATGCGTAAGTAAAATGGATCTGCTGATTGTTATCTGAAAGTGGACCCCTTGGTCGATGTACATCTTGAAACGATCATACTTTGGGTGCTTACCCCGCCAGGCCGATCGAGAAGCCTGAGTTGATACTGCACGCGGGTATACTGATCGGCATAAGCCTTGATAATTGCTGGGCATAAGCCCTGATGATGATTGGCGGGGCCACTTGTTTATGTGACAAAACATTGAGAAATTGATTCATTAAATGAATCTTATATTAATTTTGCATTGCTGAGAACACTGTGAGTTTTTGAAGAGCACAGGCAATGTACGTACCTGATCTTTGAGATTCTCTCTCCTTTGTAATGAAAGCGTGCATTTGGAAAATGTGCATTGGCAGCTTGAAGCGGCAGATGTGACCTCGTTCCTGTTGTATATATGTGATTATCTTTTGATTAGTGCAAGGTTATGAAATTTGTTGGGATTCTTTAGTTTGATAGATAATTTGAATCCCTTGAGCCATGTGCTGATTATTAACATATAAAAGTTATTGACTTGACTTTATTTTGTTTTGCTGTCATCCCTGCCCTTAAACATATTGGTTTAATAGTTAATTTAAATTCGTGTCTTTTATACTACAAACTCTTGCTTAATGAACGTGATAATCATGTAATGGGGTAACGGCATTGTCATTACCTTATTCTAATAATTGGTATACGCTCGTTACTTATCATTGTTATTAATGTTATTTTTGCCATTGCATAACTTGAACTATGGCCATGTTCATCCGATCGAATTATTATTAATATTTTTAATACCAGTACTGGCTCTTCCGTTGGTCCAAAATTATGGTTCAGGCTTTCTATAAAAGAGGCTTAACTATATCTCGGCATCAACTCTTGTATCACTTATGCTTTGACAAGAAGATAACATAATGGCAGTCACTACTATAACTCATATAATCACATTTCATTAAACATAACATCTTAATCAAAACCATAAATCAGAAAATACATGCTTGGAATTTATCGCTTACAAAGCGTACCTCCAAATTCACGACTTTTTACCACAATTTTCCGATAATATATATTTTCTTCAGAAAAATTGTTACAATGTTGTCAAACCCAATAGCTCATAATAATCAAAAGATTAACCGCACTTCAGCATTAATTCTCAGGCAAATATTCCCCCAATTCATAATTTCGAACCCATAGTGAATGAATTCATATCATAATTAACAGCTTATGATACCTCCATCAGTATTGCAATTAACATGAAATTATACGATTAACTTCTACCGATTGACATTAATATTCTAATATACTAGATCATAAAATATCAAATGCAAGTCCTTAGATCGAGGAGCCAAGAATTACTCACCTTGAATTTGCTCCAGGACCCAAAACTTGAATCTCTTCTTCCGGCTCCTTCTCCTTTTTCTCTCCCTTTCTCTCTCTTCCTCCTTCTCTCTCTCTCTCTCTCTCTCTCTCTCTCTCTCCCCTCTCTTATTTCTCTCTCTCTCTCTTCTTCCCCCTCCCTTGCCGTGTCTGTGAGTGAGATGAGAGCCCCCTCTCTTATATATATATATATATATATATATATATATATATATATATATATATATATATATATGAAAAAAGTAAAAAAAAATCTAAGATTTTTTTTTTCCTTGACCGACTTTGACCGGTCAAAGTCGGTTTGACCGGTCGAGTCGACTTTGACCGGCGTTGACTTTTTTTTTTTGAAATGTAAAATTTTGAAAAACACATTTGGAATGTTGATGAATTATTTTAAGAGTAATCAAAATTCATTTCGAGGTTATTCTGTCGATTCAACCTGCAATGGTACAAAAATGTATATATATGTGTGTAGGAAATGCTGATTTGAAATGAAAAATTGCTAGATGGAAATGCGGGGCCTAACTTGATTAGTTTGTAATTACGATGATTTAATGTAATTAATATGAATATTATGGTCAGGCCGTTACAGCCTTCCCCCCTTAAAATAAGTTTCGTCCTCGAAACTTGCAGTTTGAAACGAACTTTTACTGTACTGCAAATAAATACGGGAATTGGCTTTATTATGGTAACGTGATCGGGATCTAGAACATAGTCCCTAAGCTAGGGGTTGTGAGAATATGCTGTACATGTCCATGAACTGACCTGCTTGCGTGTAAACTAGGTCGTTATTGTGTGCAGTGGATTGTTTATATTGTTTTTGAATTGCCAGTAAGATCTTATGAAGTTCAGTGGAGCATTTTGAGTTGGGTGATTCTTAGAAGCATTTCGAGGAAGTGTATAAGGAGCAATAATGAAGATTGAGTGGCATTGATCATGCAGTCATGTGATGCATCTTAGCCAAATCATTTAAGGAGAAATGAATATTCACGGATTTCATGAAACTTTTAGCTTGGGAAGAAAGTAACTACGTGAGCGCTTGTTTGTGAGTTTTGCATCAATGAGAATCAAGCAAATATCCAACTTGGTAGGCTTAATAGTTATATTGGATTTAATGACTCGCTTGGGGTGGAATTCTAAACGATATATGAGAAGTGAGGGAAAGTTGTGATGTGGATTGGGCTGGTAGGAGCTCCTGTGAAAAAGCCTCAAATTAATATGCAGAGCATACCCATGAACAAGAGAAATGGCGATGGTGGTGGTGTGAGTCATTGCCCAAGAAAGAAATAAATAGTGAAGTCAACACAATTAATAACCGATGGTTGTAGAATGGCTACAATAAAGATGGTCATGAATCTTCAAGAATCCAAGAAGAGGAGGTGAGTTATCACTCAAAAGTGGCGTTATGTCATGCCTGTTTGTAGCTTTTGAATATATGAGTTTGGGCCCCTTTTGTCTTGCGGTCGTGGATTTGATTCTTGGGAGCTTGTTCCTGTGTGGTTAAACTTTTGTTTTGGATATGTGGTTGGATTTTCATGAGTAATTGAATAAAAGTAAAGGATCATGCATGTTGGATGTTTGGATTGAATTGTGGATTGAGAGATTTAGAGTAGTGTGGTGAGTGAGAATTCGGAAAAATAATTTTAGCTTGGGAATGATGATTTATTGCTTGAGGCTCACTTTAGTGAATGATGAAATGAAATCAGTAAGTGATGAAAATTGAATGTATATGCCTGGTTATGAATGGTCATTAGGGTTTGGCGATTAAGGCTCGGTTTCATTATGCTAGTTTGATGATGTTAAGATCAAGTTGAATGGATATTTGGATAAAATTGTAGGCTACGTGCTGGTTATGTGATTGTGGCCATAGACTTGATAGAGTGGGGTTATCGCCAAATTGAAGCTTTAATTAAGTGTCAATGAGTTTCGGAGTAAAATGAGGTGACCTACATATACGGGATAATTGTTTCAATGTCATGGAGGTATTTAAGGTAGTGGGTAGGAGTTTGAGGTTACTTAAAGTAAACTTAGTGGAGCTATCGGGATATGGAATGGGATAATAAAGGATTGGAGTATCCAATAAGGTGCTCGTTTAACCGCCATTAGCTTGAATAAGTCACTAAGCGAATTTGGATGTGAATGGTTAGAGCATGAGATAGGCGCAATAAAACAAGCTTAGTTGTCCCATGATTGTTGTAGACTTCGGAATGAATCGTTTATGTCTAACTAAAGTTTTGATTCATGTTAAGCTTGAAAGGGATGAATAGTTAAGTTGGGATGGCATGAATGGGCTTAAATGTAACCTCGAATCAATACTTGTCTGTTTGACCGGATTATGCGTTTGAACAGCTCTGTGAATCATATTTGGAACGACGAATTAAGCATGTCTATGCTCCTTCACTTAAACATATGAACGTAATTGTGCTCATGCTTAGCCAACATAACCTAGCTCATCAGGTGCTTGTGTTTAAGAAGGTGTTGGGGAGGCATAATTTATCGTCTTAGGAGGTGACGAGGTGATGTATGTGGTTTAACAATTTCAAAGTCTGCTAGGCTCTTCCTTTCATCCCTAACCTAGGTGTGTTGGGGTTGATATAGCCAGGATACTATCATTTTCGGGTAAACAAAATGGTATTCTATGCCCCCAATAGGCATACTGCTTAGCTAATTAGTGAGTAGTAGTGGCGACGTGTTGGAAGGAAAGCAAGGAAATTGGTGGGGTCCTGAAATATGCATATATATATATATATATATATATATATATATATATATATATATATATATATATATATATACATCCCCAATTAAATCGAAAAAGGTGAAATACGGATAATTATATCCTTGATGTAACGAAGAAGAGAAAGATAGAGTCAAAAGTAAGGGAATGCCGACATCCGCTTAAAATTGAGCCAGGATGGGTTCAATGGTAAACAACAAGTTGCCAGGACAAAGCAAATAATGCCGAAAATAGGTATACACACCTTTAAAGAGGCCCAAATTTTCTAGGAGTATGAAATTAAGGAAGGGCCAGGTGTTATTAGTAAAAGCAAAGGTTACGGACGGAGCAATTAAATCAAATATAAGAACCGATCGGAACAACATCATTAATGCATGAGACAAATGAATCAGTAAGATTTCGTATATCCAGCAAGATCTGTTGAGCAGATGTTCGGGGCGAGGGGTGGAATGGCAAGGAAACGGTACTAGTACAAAAATCAAGATGATTAAGAATGAAGTAGATTAATGGCTAAATGCATCTGGAAATATTGTCGATGTAAGGTTTTTAATGACAGGAACAGTTGGCAGATTTGAAAGACGATGAATAATGAAATTATGACTGTGATGTAGATGGAGTGAAAACAAGTGATAAGTGTAAACAATTTGAATAATAAGAGCAATAAGAATGAAAGACTTGCAATCCTTGATCACATAGGACTCAAAGCTTTGTGCATTAATCCAAAACCAGAATGGTAGGAGCGTAGTTATCCATGTGATGATTGAAGGTTAAGGTGAAAGAAAAGATTACGTTAACATTGAATGAATGGTCTTAGCAATTAAGCTGAGCAAAGGTAATCGGTCTTGAGAAAATTTAATAGAGGGGGGGATAGGTAATGAAGTATTGCTACAACAATTGTATAGTTTGCAAAACTTGATAAAAAGGGGTTAAAATATGGTATTGGATATTAAGGGGGTGCCTAGTTGTAGGTGGTAGCCAAAGAGGTTGAGAAGGATGCTAACTTAGACAGTAATATCTGACAAGGGGCCTATTATCAATTGTGCAAAGGTTAGTGGACTCCCATTTGGTTCAATACTGGTATCACAATACTGAGATTCATGCTGATAAGGTTTTGAGAATTTGAGAAGATCAAAGGAAGGGTGCCTGGATTTTATTCGATACACAGTTATCTCATGGATTTTAATATTCCACAATCCATTGTTGTTTGAACGTGACGTTGTGTTACAATAATGCTTTTTGAAATTTGACATCTCATCCTCATAGAATCACTTGTAATACCTTCATAAAGGCCATGCAACAGATCGATATATGCATGCTTAATTCACCTTTTCAATTTCTTACCGACATATTCTATAATGCGTCAATAGTCTCCAAAGTTCAATTCTAATAATCATTGTACTTATTATGCTTCTCCAATGATTACTTGTCTCCCAGAATCTTATTTACTCTTGGCAATAAGGTCCAATGATTATGCTTTCACATTCAAAAACAACAAACCCATCGATATATTTGGTATATCCTCAAACCTCTCCCCTGCGGTTTCACTTTTGTAGATGATCGTCTTTTCCTGATCCTTGTTAATCCCAAAAGCTTACTTATTAAATTACCTGATGCTCCACAAGGCATAATCTTCCCCCCTTAAATTACTTTGCTCAATCTAATGAGTATTGCTGAGCCCCTCAACACCCATGACCTAACCCATCATAAGAGACATTATTGATATCGTCTCCTTAGAATCTCTTAATACTTATTGAACTTCAGCTGTCAACTCAAGTAAGCTTCTGTACATAATCAAACTTGTTGACCTCATTAGTCCTTGTGTAATACCCATAGAAATTTCTGAAAATATCTCCAAATCGGTGCTGCTTGATGGCCTGCATTAGAAAATCCATATCTTTCATTCCCGATCTGCAAAGAAGATGTAAAACCTCAATATGAAAAGATCATAATGTCCACTAAAACTTTTATTGAGGACACAAAGCATGATTCACATAGTAAAGTTCCTAAAATTAGGATAGAACACAGACGTGCACAATCCCAATTTCGATGTATTCTGCGTAGTCTTCAGTAAAGTGGCCATAACTTTGTGTACACAACTCAAAATTGAGTAATTCCAGAGCTTATTGAAAGCCAACTCCTCAAGCTATCATTAAACCAAAAAGCATGAATTTTTGATATGCCAATTGATACCAATTTTCTCCCAAAGTCACCCATGTTTCAGGTCTAATGATAGCGCAATAACCACATATTTGCAAACTTTTCTTCACATAACCATTCGCTAAAATCACTCTTGAACTCATGTAGATTGGCATACACATCTTGATATTCACTACCAATGTCAAAGATTACAAAATCTCATCATTACACCCTAAACTTGCATGATCATGAGCAACTTTAAACCTTAGTTGTTTTCAAGAGTCTTCTGAGATATGCCACCTAAAATTCATCCATGATAATCTCCAGGTACCTGTAGATTTTGATTTATCTCATATAATAGTATAGAATTGGGAATCTCGGAAGGAGTTCTCCCCACACATTCCCGATGTTTCCTATGTCTATATTGCCCAAGTTCAGGCTTACTTGTTTATATGATCTGGGTCAACGACCCAGATTACAAAACGTCCCCTAACATTCCAGATATAAATATCTCCCGTATCCTTCTGCCTTTGTTACTGCTAACCATGCTTCTAAGGTATAATGACTTGTCTGCACCTAGCAGTCGGTAGCCTACATAGCTTCACATACTCCACATGCACCTTAACAACAACACATTCTTTGTGTGACATCTTATCTTGATCCATACAATCAATATAGGATCAATTTACACCACATAAGCTATTGAATTGCCCAACAGGACTCCTTATGATTATTGTAAAGCATTCATGACACTGCGATAGGCCCTCTGCATTCCTAATAATCCAACCTATGAATATCGCTGCAAGGTACATTCCTCCCGTCTCACATGTATAATATAATTCAATACTGCCTTAGATCATACAAGCGTTTGCAAACTTTACCTTCTTGCAATAGTTGAAACCTCACGATACCCAAATATTATGTATTCAGTACATCATAATAAAACCAATTCTCTAGGTTGAAAGTCTCCTGATGACAAATAAGCGACCCAAGATTCCACAAGATTTGCTATGAGCTTAGCTTACTTTTCTGGACTACACACGTCACCAAGAAGTTGACTAAATGCATCCTTGCTCTAGTTTACTGGCGATAAAACCCCTAAAGAATTATGTAACTGTACCATTGATCTTATTATCAAAAGATTCAGGCTACGTAAATGTTTTCTAAAACATCCCCATGATGCACTTATACATATGAATTTCTGGTCACACATTCGTCTCACTGATCCAGCCTACCTCATAGGCATCCTTTTAGCTCACAGTGATGCTAAACCTGGGCTTTGATACCATAACTATAACGCTCTTAAAAGCTAATGCTGCTTATCTTAGCTTAACCCTGAATTTATTAATCTACGGTGGAAGACTTTTGTTTTGCAGGGAGGCGTTACCATCGTTCCAGGTCGGAACAAGGCTATCTAATTTGGTAAACAACTGAAATTACCTCAGATTTCAAAGAAATGGCAATCGTAACCTCTCAGTTACTCACCTATCATCACTGTAAGCACTGACTGGCTAGTAATCAGTAGATGTCCCTTGTTTTAGCGGCTTTCTAGTTTCTCAGGAGAATTACGGAGAATTACTGTTTCCTTCTTCCCATTCCTAAAACAGAAAACATGAAAACATGCGAATGATGAGCCGAAGATCCGCACGTACATTCCTATGCGGTAAAATAAGTTGTGGTAAATGAGTTGGGCCGGCCGCATTTCAAACCATTTTTGCTTTACAAACAGGAGAGAGAGAATGCGTAAGTAAAATGGATCTGCTGATTGTTATCTGAAAGTGGACCCCTTGGTCGATGTACATCTTGAAACGATCACACTTTGGATGCTCACCCCGCCAGGCCGATCGAGAAGCCTGAGTTGATACCGCGCGCGGGTATATTGATCGGCATAAGCCTTGATAATTGCTGGGCATAAGCCCTGATGATGATTGGCGGGGCCACTTGTTTATGTGACAAAACATTGAGAAATTGATTCATTAAATGAATCTGATATTAATTTTGCATTGCTGAGAACACTGTGAGTTTTTGAAGAGCACAGACAATGTACGTACCTGGTCTTTGAGATTCTCTCTCCTTTGTAATGAAAATGTGCATTTGGAAAATGTGCATTGGCAGCTTGAAGCGGCAGATGTGACCTCATTCCTGTTATACATATGTGATTCTCTTTTGATTAGTGCAAGGTTATGAAATTTGTTGGGATTCTTTAGTTTGATAGATAATTTGAATCCCTTGAGCCATGTGCTGATTATTAACATATAAAAGTTATTGACTTGACTTTATTTTGTTTTGCTGTCATCCTTGCCCTTGAACATATTGGTTTAATAGCTAATTTAAATTCCTGTCTTTTATACTACAAACTCTTGCTTAATGAACGTGATAATCATGTAATGGGGTAACGACATTGTTATTACCTTATTCTAATAATTGGTATACGCTCGTTACTTATAATTGTTATTAATGTTATTTTTGCCATTGCATAACTTGAACTATGGCCATGTTCATCCGACCGAATTATTATTAATATTTTTAATACCATTACTGGGTCTTCCGTCGGTCCAAAATTATGCTTCAGGCTTTCTATAAAAGAGGCTTAACTATATCTCGGCATCAACTCTTGTATCACTTATGCTTTGACAAGAAGATAACATAATGACAGTCACTACTATAACTCATATAATCACATTTCATCAAACATAACATCTTAATCAAAATCCATAAATCAGAAAATACATGCTTGGAATTTATCGCTTACAAAGCATACCTCCAAATTCACGACTTTTTACCACAATTTCCCGATAATATGTATATTCTTCAGAAAAATTGTTACAATGTTGTCAAACCAAATAGCTCATAATAATCAAAAGATTAACTGCACTTCAGCATTAATTCTCAGGCAAATTTTCCCCCAATTCATAATTTCGAACCCATAGTGAATGAATTCATATCATAATTAACAGCTTACGATACCTCCATCAGTATTGCAATTAACATGAAATTATACGATTGACTTCTATCTATTGACATTAATATTCTAATATACTAGATCATAAAATATCAAATGCAAGTCCTTAGATCGAGGAGCCAAGAATTACTCACCTTGAATTTGCTCCAGGACCCAAAACCTGAATCTCTTCTTCCGCCTCCTTCTCCTTTTTCTCTCCCTTTCTCTCTCTTCCTCCTTCTCTCTCTTTCTCTCTCTCTTTCTCTCCTCTCTTCTTTCTCTCTCTCTCTCTTCTTTCCCCCTCCCCTGCCGGGTGTGTGAGTGAGATGAAAGCCCCCCCTCTCATATATATATATGAAAAAAGTAAAAAAAATTTAAGATTTTTTTTCCGCATCCTTGACCGACTTTGACCGGTCAAAGTTAGTTTGACCGGTCAAACCGACTTTGACCGACGTTGACTTTTTTTTTTTGGGTTTTTTTTTTGAGATGTAAAATTTTGAAAAACACGTTTAGAATGTTGATGAATTATTTTAAGAGTAATCAAAATTCATTTCAAGGCTATTCTGCCGATTCAAGCTGCAATGGTACAAAAATGTATATATATGTGTATAGGAAATGCTGATTTGAAATGAAAAATTGCTGGATGGAAATGCAGGGCCCAACTTGATTAGTTTGTAATTACGATGATTTAATGTAATTAATATGAATATTATGGTCGGGCAGTTACAAATAGTTAATTAGGATTCCCAAATATTTACTATTTGGAATCATAGTTTAGGGTTTAGGATTGGGGTCTATTGGTGAGGTATTGGATTTGGGGGTTTGCTTGTATGCGTTGCGATTTGGATTTGAGTTTTATAGTACATTTTGACATTATGATTATTTAAAATAAGAGATTTTTATCTAAAGTTATATAACAAAATTTAACAGTTTTTTTAATAGAAGAAAGTGAGTTTATTTATAACAAGAGAAAATAATAACATAACTAAAATTCTTTAAATAATGTTACTCTCCACTGCCCTTTACATGCTTCATTTCCATGTACACATCCCACACACGGACCCTCACTCCCTGCCACATACAGGTAAGTGTACTCATCGTTCCCCTTCATCAACTTCTTAACATCACCATGTCGTCCCAATGGCAACAACTCAAATTGATTACACTTTAAACTATACCACATTCACCAACCCCGTACACCCTCCCCCATTACCTCCTCCACTAATCGCAACAACTCAAGCACACCCATGTTCTTCTTCACCCACATACAGTCTTTCCTCCCCCCCTCGTAACATAACTTTCTCCCCGGACCTTCCTCTAATAACCCCCCAGCATACATACAACGTCATCTACCTGCCACAACCACCTCCTCCAACGGCATTTTCACCTTCCATTGTGCTGTACACTAATGATCACCTGCAAACATACGCACACTTGTCAACAACAACTTCACATACACCACTAACTTGGTTCTAACAAATTATCAAACTCAAGTCCCCATTCAACTCAGCACATCAGACTGTCTTCCCTACATATGTCCTATCAACAGTTCTTTATCCATTGTTCCCCACCCTACAGGTAACCCAGGTTAGTCATGACCGATGCCCGGGTTGTCCACTAGTATGTCATTCGTTATTCAGTACACAATTACGGTTCACTAATGCAAATGAAGACACACACCTTGACCCATTTAACTACACATGCCCACCTCAATTATAAGCATTCTACACATCTATTACTGCAAACCAGCACTCCAAACATGTTCATGCACAACTTCTGCAGCGGTTAACCTGGGTTACTCAATATGTATTATCGGGTTCACCACTCTTACTTTCTGGCATATTCCATGCGCATTTACGAGGTTAAACCATTTCACATCAACTGCCTAACTAAATTAGTCATACTATAATTGTTATCCCGGGTTATTCAATACACATATTCGGGAGAAACACTACAGAGCATCATATATTCAGCACCACGAGCATGACAATTGCATACATCAATTTAGTCCAAGCCGTAACTACCCAAACGCACATAAACCCCACCTCCCCAACCTCATTACCCAAACCCTAAACCCTCTTCAAACGCACAGTAACAGAACTCCCCCCTAATTTTGACATTTCCAATTGCAATTATAAACTAACACACATAAGTTACATAACTGATTAACTCACTAACCTGTATTCAGTGTAGACAATAAGTCATCCACAACTCCTCACCAATACAACATGCATAGTGCTCCCCTGCCTCAAGCCCTTCACTCCCTTTCGATCCTTCATAAAAATGAGTTCATAATTTGTCAAGCTCCTTTCTCCACTTTCAGTTTACATCCCATCCATACCTACCTCTTCCTCCACCATTGACGACTTTGACAAGCTCAGAGAATTAGTGAGTCTCCTTTATGGTGTCTTCTATAGCAAGCTCTGAAAATCCCGTCTCTTTCTTCAGCTTACTTTTCCCCCTTTTGCAAAGACTCATTAAGGGCCTTACCGTCTTTACACACAAACAAGAAATGACCCCCGGAAAAGATATGTTAGACAAAAATAACACCTCTAAGTAGTCATAAATTGAAAAGTGTTAATTGAAACAACACTATTAGGTAAATTTTCTTTTACTTTATTAAACAGGTTGACCTGATTTTGACCCATTTAACTTATTTAAGATAAACAGGTCAAGTTCAGGTCACTTGATTGCCCACTTATCTAGTCGTTTACATTTTTAACTAATACATAATTACATAATATTTAAAATCAAGTTCACATACCAAATCAACTAACAACTGTTTAAACTCTCTTGATTCATCATAATTGATATTTTTATATTAATTTTTAATTTTTGCGCCCTTAATTATCAAATAAAAAGGCAAATGTGTAAATGATAAAATAGTAAACAGGTTAACCTATTTAACTCATTTACCTAAACGAGATAAATATGTATTTTTTCATGTCGCCTAAGCCTTTAAATCAACGGATTGAATCTATGAACCCATTCAATTAAACAAGTTGAAAATTAGTACCCAAGCTCACTTAACTCATGTCGAGTTCAATTCATAATCGTATAAGGTGAACTTCATCAAGTCTATTAATATTAGGCCACATACAAACCCACATTTTCTATATTGAAAATGAAAAACTCTACCCTAAATCCTAGGTCCGTGCAAAGCATCTCTTCCTCTGATCGCCGGTAGGGCTTTTTGACGGTTCAGGCTGCATCTCCGTGAGCAGGGATCGGGTCATCGGCGTGTGAAGTATTTTTTCCCTCGCTTTTGGGGTGTACAGCCGGCTGGGAGAAGCTTTTCTCTAGTCTGTTCTGAAACCCTTGTGCACTATGAAGCAACGATGGGCTCGGAGATTGAAAAAGCTATGGCGGAGATGAAGTTAAAGGCGGTGGAGGAAATGGTTGTGGAGTTTGAGGAGGAGGTTGATGATGAGAAAGTGGAACGGATTGCTTTGAGCCCAATTGGGAAGTTGCATACTACAAATTCTTTTAACGTGGGAGCCATGAAGGCAACTTTCAAAAATGTCTGGACGCCTAATCAAAGGGACTCCTTATCAAGGAACTTGATAGAAACCTATTTCTGTTCCAATTTTTCTCGAAGGCTGATAAGGATAGTGTGTTGAACGACAGTCCTTGGGCGTTTGATGGCCATACCTTGCTGCTGAAGGAATTGACAGGTTTCGAAAAATACTCGAACGTGGTGTTCGACATGGCGAGGTTCTGGGTGAAGCTTGACAATGTTCCGGGTATGAAACAAACAAAAGCTTTTGTTGAATGCTTAGTGAATGCAGTGGGGAAGTTTGTTAGTGTTGATGAGGACAATTCGGTGGGGTTAGACAAATCCCTCAATTTTGTGGCAGACATTAATATCGACAAGCCTCTTCGGAGGGGGATTAAGGTGAAAGTGCAAGGCAAGCCTGTATGGTTTGATATACAGTACATAAAATTGTCTGATTTTTGTTATGCATGTCTGAAGGTTGGTCATGTATATAAGGGGTGTGAATTGTATGATGAGAATATTCCTAAGTTGTCTCTCCCTTATATGCCAAAATTAAGGGCGTCACCAATCAAAACTAAAAGGCGGGGTTGGGAAGCTAAAAAACAGGAGGAGAAGATGTTACTATAAGCCTTTAGAGATAGCAGGAGGAGTAAAAAAGCTAACTCAAAGCTGATCCTTGATAACCCTGAAGTGGGCAAGGGGAGTAGGAAGGGAAACGCTCCAACTATGGGTGATGACGAGGTTATGCTGATGAACATTGATGAGGCTCGCAATATGACACCCGGGTCTGAGGTCTTCAAGAGGAAAAGCCCTGAGGAGGCTAATCCAATGGGCGAGGATAGAAGGAGTCGTGGGCTCGAATTGATGGAGGGGTAGAAAGCTGGAAAAAATGATGAGACGAATGTTGCAGTACAAGCCCGCCAAGGGCAATGAGTCTCCTTTGTTTGAACTGTCGGGGCCATGGTAAGCCTCAGGTAGTAAAAGGCCTCCGTTGTCTTGTGGAGCGTCATAGGCCGAGTTTAGTTTTCCTATCTAAAACCAAATTAAGTTCATCTGAAACGCAGACAATTTTTGCTTAGTTTGATGGTTTTACGGGTGTTGCTGCAGATAGTCATGGTAGGGCAAGGGGCCTTGCCATGTTTTGGAAGACAGAGCTTCAGGTATCGCTACTTTTGATGGCCTCGAATCACATTGATATCACTCTAATGGCTTATATGGATTTTGATTGTTGCTTCACAGATATCTACGGTTTTCTTGAAACTCACAATAAATTGAAAACAAGTGAACTAATAGCTTATTTGCACGGTCAATTCAACCTCCCGTAGCTGACTAGAGGTGATCTTAATTAGATACTTTTTAATTTTGAGAAGAAGGGTGGTCTAACAAAGCCTTGAGACTTTTCGAACAACATTAGAGGAGTGCGATCTGTATAATCTGGGATTTTGTGGGCACAATTTTACTTAGTGTAATGGGCAGGAGGGGGATAATTCAGTTGAAGAGATTCTTAACAGATTCTGTGCTTGTTCAGATTAGCCGGCTCTTTTCCCCTTTGCTAAGGTCTACCATGTTGATAGCGACATTTTGTATCACCTCTCCATTATCCTAAAATGCTTTGAATCTCACTAAGACAGAACAAGAGCTCACAAGAGGCAGTTTGAAAATATGTGGACACTTGACGATCGTTGAGTAGGGGTCATTAAAACGGTGTTGGAAGAATTGGTTGATGGCGATGTGACTCCAAGGTGTCTGCAAAAGCCGGACCCATGTATGGGTGAACTGGCAGACTAGAATAGAAGGGAGTTTGGGCACTTGCAAACTGAGATCAAGAGACGTTCTATGAGCTAAAGACTACCATTTTAGTGGTTAGATGCAAACAGATATTTGCAAAAATTAGGCAGTGGCAAAGGCGTGAAGAGGTCATGTGGTGGCAAAGGTCTCGAGTTGATTACCTAAAGTATGGTGACCGCAATTCGAGCTAGTTTCACGAACAGGCAAAAGGGAGGCGCACTGCAAATTTCATTACTAAACTGAAGGGAGCTGATGGAAGAATGTACTCTAGTCAACAAGATTTGGAAAGAATCATTACTGAATATTTTGCTAACCTGTTTACTTCCTCTAACCCCTTTCGCCTTGAGGAAGTTATTGTTCATGTGGAAGCTAGAGTCATCGAGGAAATGAATGCATCACTCTGTCGCCCCTACTTAGTGGATGAGGTCGCTCAAGCGCTTCAGCACATGAATCCTATTAAGGTTCCAAGACCGGATGGATTAAACCCATTCTTTTATCAGAAATACTGGTCTGTTGTTGGGAAGGAGGTGACAGATGCAGTTTTGCCTATTTTGAATAGAGGGCCTATGCCCTCCAATTTTAACCATCCACATATTGTGCTGATTTCGGAAAAGCAGAATCCTACTGAGCCTACGGATTTCAGACCCATTAGTCTATGTAAACTATGCTACAAGCTGGTGGCAAAGGTGATTATAAATAGGCTGAAGGAGTGTGTCCCCTCTATTATTTCAGAAAATCAGAGTGCCTTCACTCCGGGGCGTCTGATTATTGATAATATTCTGATCGCTTTTGAAATTTTCCACTCCATGAAGTGCCAGTGAAGTATGAATGGGAGTATGGCTATTAAACTGGACATGTCAAAGGCTTACGACAAGGTTGAATGGAGCTTTTTGCGTGTAGTTATGAAAAGGATGGGTTTTTATTTAGACTGGATCAACACAGTTATGACATGCGTTGAGACTGCTACTTTCTCTTTTATTATAAACGGGGAGTCCTGTGGTTTTATTCAGCCAAGTAGAGGACTAAGATAGGGAAATCCCATATCCCCGTACCTATTTCTTTTCTGCGCAGAGGCTCCTTCATGTCTACTGATCCAGGTGGCATCAGAAGGTTGGATCTCAGGCTATCGGGTATGTTCGAAGGCTCCTTCTATTTCTCATCTGCTTTTTGCTGATGACTCCCTTGTGTTTTGTAAGGCAACCTGTGAACAGGCTTAAGATGTGAAGAACATTTTCTTGCTATACGAAAGAGCGTCTCATCAATAGGTGAATTTTAACAAATCTAGTGTCGTGTTTAGCAAAGGTGTCCCTCAACAACGAAGAGATGAGATCATTATCACTTTGGACGTGCAAGAAGTATTGTCTCACGAGAAGTATCTGGATCTCCCTACACATGTTGGGCGTTCTAAGAAGAAAGCTTTTGGGGTGTTAAGGATCGTATTGAGAAGAAGCTTGGGGGTTGGATAGGGCGAAATCTATCTTGGGCGGGCAAGGAAGTACCTGTGAAGGCGGTAGCCCAGGCTATCCCTCCCAAGAGACTCTTGCCATGATCTTTACTCCTTGGTTAACCAGTATTGGTGGGGTGCAAAAGCAGGGGCTCGGAAAATACACTGGATGGGGATGCAAAAATTATGCAAAGCTAAGATGGATGGAGGAATGGGTTTTCACGACCTAGAAGATTTCAGTATGGCCCTCTTGGCAAAACGGGTTTGGCGTCTCATCTACTCAGATGGGTCTTTGGTATTTCGAGTCCTCAAAGCCAGATATTTCCCGAATTATGCAATCTTGGAATCCAAGTTAGGGTTCAGTCCTAGCTACACGTGGAGGAGCATTCATGGGGTTTTTTGGGTGATCGACTGGGGGATTAGGTGGTTAGTGGGTGATGTTTATTCATTGAATGTGTGGGAGTCTAAGTGGCCTCCAAGTCCAAGTTCTTTCAAGGTTATCAAGCCAAAGCGGGATGAATTTTCATTAATTCGAGTTGATAGCTTGATCGATAGGATACGGGTGAGTGGAGGACTTACATGGTCGATAATATCTTTTTGCTGCTGGATGCGTCAATAATTAAAGCTATCCTGCTTATTCTTTGTTAAATTTGCTTATCACGTTATCCGGTCGTTAATGTTAGAATGTATAAGGTTTTGATGATAACAAATCCAAGTGTTGTAGTTGTGTTGTTGTTCCAAACAGGCTTTACCAACAGAGTCTTACTGCTGTTTTTCAATATATTAAAACTACTTGACTAATGGTTTATCAAGAACAGGTACTCAAGTCAGCGATGTAAGAACAACCATGAGAAACAGGCTCTGTAAGGTGTTTGAAACATGTCCTGTGAAGTGTTTGAAGCATAGGATATAAGTGCAGCCGTGAGGAACAGGTTCTGTGAAGTGTTTGCAGCAGATTCGTCTCTCTACAAGATGACTAGTGGTTACAACAAGATGTCTTGATTTAATTTGGTTTTATATTTTTAGACTCTTGTTAATATGCCAATCAGAAACTCTTAACTTACCACTTACTTGAAACGGTTTTGTTTTCTTTTGGTAAATATTTCGGATCACCCTTCAGAACAATCCTGGAAACAGGGTGATCAGGGTGTTTCCAGAATAAGCTGCGAAAAACTGTTTTGCACGATTTTTATCTTTTGAATTTTGAGCAGCTTCTTCAAGGATTTGCAAGAAAGATTTTTTTTATGGAGTATCTTACCCCTTATCCTAAAAATGGTTATTAAAATCTAAGGGGATTTGCAAAATCCTTTTTGAGTAAAAAGAATATCCAATTTTTGGCAAGTGGATAAGGTTGTTGAGAAAAACATGGGCTAGTTGCTGAGAATCACCGCCTTATGCACACGGTTTAGGAAGTGTTTCCAGCTCATGTTTCCTCATCCCTTGTGGCTAAAGAATTCTATATTCTTTAGGGATTTTAGTTTCCAAAAATTTGAGGAATTGTTTTTCCAAGCACTATACAAAGTCGCTTCTTAGAATGATAGAAGCATCGGTTTTCAAAGAGAAAAATTTAGTATTCATGAGCTTAAAAGTTTGAAAAGAAAACCGTGTCTAGTGAGTGAGTTATTTGAGCTTTCAAAGTTGGCATACTAGGATTTCATTGTACCCTATATTAGCTTAGTTGAGAAGCATTGTAATAGGTGTTTTTTCTTTATACTCTTCTTTCACAAAAGTGAGTAGAGTGTGTGTCCAAATCAAGGGGATTTTGGACGTGGGGTAACCTGTCTTAAAGAAGACGGTTACGTGTGTTACAAGTTGTAACAAGGTTTGTTACTATTGTAACGTGATTAGCCCGTTTAGTGAAGTGTTTAAATCCTACACGAGGTAGGTCATGGTTTTTCACCTCGGTTGGGCTAAAGGTGTTTTCCATGTAAAAATCCTATGTCCATTATTTCCGCATTCAATTTTGTTGAATTTTTGCTTCTGCTTATCTCAGGAACAACCTGTGCGAACAGGGTCTCAGACTGTTTGTCAGCAACTTGCGAAAATCGGACACCACAATTCACCCCCCTCTTGTGGTTGTGTACTCTCTAAATCAACAAGTGGTATCAGAGCAGGTTCTCCTTTGAAAGGCTAACACCTTGAGAGATCCTTGAAGATGAGTACCCCACAAGGCATGCTTGAAGGTCAATCCATAACTCGACCACCATACTTCAATGGCCAACACTATGGTTGGTGGAAGAATAGGATGGAAAACTACATCCAAGCCGAGGACTATGAGTTGTGGATGCTCATCAAGAATGGACCACTCATCCCAAAGAAAATAACTGAAGATGAAAAGTCAATCCGCAAGGAGCCTAAAGAATTCAATACTGAAGATTACAAAATGATGGAAAAGAATGCAAAGGCCAAAAAACTCTTGTATTTTGGCCTTGGTCCTGATGAATATACTCGCATATCTGAATGTGAGTCGGCCAAGGAGATTTGGGATGCTTTGCAAATAGCTCACGAAAGGACCAATCATGTAAAGCAATCCCGAATTGAATTGCTTATGAGAAAATATGAGCTGTTTGAGATGGGTGATCGTGAAAGTGTGATGGACATGTACACTCGCTTCACTCACATAACGAATGAACTAAAATCCTTAGGAAAATCCTTCACCACCGAAGAATTGGTGAGGAAGATCCAAAGAATTTTACCTCATTCTTGGGAAGCAAAAGTAACGGCCATTCAAGAAGCTAAAGACATGAACAAGATCACCCTAGATGAGCTGATTGGCAACCTTCAAATGTATGAACTTAGGAAAAATTCTCAACAGAAAGATGAGACAAAGAGAGATCGAGGTCTTGCACTAAAGGCCTTAGAAGATGATTCTGATTCTGATGAGGAGGAGATTGCCATGATCACTCAAAAGTTCAAGAAGTTCTTCAAGAAAGTCAAAGAAAATAGCAAAAGGAAGGACTTCAGCAAGGCCAGGAATACCTCTCGGAAACAGTTCTCCGGGTGTTTCAAGTGTGGCAAACTGGACCACATTGTGAGAAACTGCCCACTGCTCAAGGAGGAACAAGAACCCGAACACTCTAGAAAACAGGGGAGGAAACAGGGTGTAAGCAGCTCAGCAAAAAGGTTCTCAAAAGCTATGCTCGCAGCCTGGGGAGACTCAAGTGAGGATGAGGAAGGGTCTCAAGCTGGGGAAGCTGATGTAGCACTTATGGCAAGAAGTGACACTGATTCAGATGATGGATCAACAAACAGTCTGACTCAACTCAAGAACAAGGTACGGGGTCTAAATAAATCAACTCTTGAGGAATTAGTGTACACTATAATGGATATATGTGCTGAATTAAAAAGGGATGTTCGTGATCTAGAACTTGAAAATGAAACCCTTAAATTAGAAAAACTTGAAGTTGACAAAGAAACTCTTACCTTGCATGAAAACATCAATGTGCTTAAAGAAACTCTACTCATGAAAGAAGAGACTTGTTCCACTAAATTGACTGAGCTGGAAAAAGAATCCCTTGACTTAAAAGGTAAGGTCGAGTCCTTGCTTGTAGAAAATAAAAACTTGCTTGAGAAAATGAAACAAATGGAATCAGACCTTGCCACAAACAAGCTCTGGAACAGGTCCTCACAAGCACTTGAATGGTTAAACACCCATCATAGTCGAAATAGAAGAGGACTAGGTTTTGTGCCTAAGATGACCTACCCTGTGAATAGAAAATATGTAGGATTATCTGAGAATATTGTATGTTATCACTGTGGTAAAACGGGTCATTACCGTTATACTTGTCCCTCAAGAAAGTGGATGACTACTCTCGTTTCACTTGGACTTTGTTTTTGGCTTCTAAAGATGAAACCTTTGAAAAATTTCTTGCTTTCATTAAAAAGATTGAAAAGAGAGTAGGAGATTCCTTGGTATGCCTAAGGTCTGACCATGGTACAGAATTTGAAAATTCGAGCTTTATTGATTATTGTAATGAGCATGGTGTTGATCATAATTTTTTCAGCTCCAAGAACACCCCAACAGAACGGGGTGGTAGAACGCAAAAATCGCACTCTAGAGGACATGACTAGAACAATGCTTGTTGCTAGTGGTCTTCCTAGAAACTTTTGGGCTGAAGCTTTGAATACATCATGTTACATTATAAATAGATGTATGATTAGACCTATTCTTAACAAAACTCCTTATGAACTTTTCAAGGGAAGAAAACCTAATATTATGCATTTGAGAGTTTTTGGTTGTAAATGTTTTGTGCATAATAATGGAAAGGATGCCTTAGGGAAATTTGATCCAAGGAGTGATGAAGCAATATTCCTTGGTTACTCCTCGCATAGTAAGGCATACAAAGTGTTTAATAAGAGAACCTTGTGTGTTGAGGAAAGTGTGCATGTGCTTTTTGATGAAACTAACTCTCTAAGCGAGAATGATGCACAGGAAGAAGACTTCGAACTAGGTCTTATTAGAAAAGACGTACTGCTTCAAGGTGAACAAGGTAAGGATCAATCGGAGGGAGCAAGGTCTGAGGCTGTTCTTCAGGAAGGTAAGCAAGGTGTGAACCAAACAGGGGGAAACAGGGTGGAACCCTGTTCGGGCAACACCAGCCGAATCCTTCTAGGATAAATCTTGGAACAAGCTCCCAAACAGGCTCGAGAACAGGTTTTGAACCTGTTTCATCGAGTATTCCAGCTAGGATGGAGAACGAGTCTGTGAACCCACTTTCACCACGATCATGGAAATACCAAAGTTCACATCCTCTTGATCAAATTTTGTTTGATATTAATGCAGGAGTTCAAACTAGATCTAGACTCAAAATTTTCTGTGCTTTCTATGCTTTTCTCTTAAAAATTGAGCCTAAGAATATTAATGAAACCCTTGCAGATTCAGATTGGGTCACAGCCATGCAAGAAGAACTCCATCAGTTTGAAATGAACAAGGTATGGCACCTTGTGCCACGGCCAGAGGATAGAACAATCATTGGAACCAAGTGGGTGTTTCGTAACAAGCTGGATGAGTGCGGAACAGTCACTAGGAACAAGGTCTGGCTGGTGGTTCAAGGCTACAACCAAGAAGAGGGAATTGATTATGAAGAAACCTTTGCACCTGTTGCAAGGATGGAGGCTATTCGAATCTTGATAGCATTTGCAGCCCATATGGAGATCAAGTTGTATCAAATGGATGTCAAAAGTGCATTTTTAAATGGGTACCTCAAAGAAGAAGTGTATGTCAAACAACCCCCTGGTTTTGAAAGTAATGAATTTCCTAACCATGTTTTCAAACTTGACAAAGCACTTTATGGTTTAAAACAAGCCCCTAGAGCTTGGTATGAGCGGTTGTCAAGCTTTTTATTAGAAAATGGTTTTACAAGAGGCAAGGTAGACAATACCTTGTTTCTAAAATCTAAGGGGAACATTTGTTGATTGTCCAAGTATATGTCGATGACATCATATTTGGTGCAACTCATCATGATTTGTGCAATGAATTTTCAAAAATGATGAGGAGTGAGTTTGAAATGAGCATGATGGGTGAGCTTAATTTCTTTCTAGGCTTGCAAATCAAGCAAACTTCAAACGGCACCATGATCCATCAACAAAAGTATATCAAAGAGTTACTTAAGCGCTTTAAGATGGAGTCAGCCAAGCCCATTGATACTCCCATCTCTCCCTCAACCAGGTTGGTAATGGATGATGGTAGTCCCTCAGTTGAGGAGAAATCCTATAGGGGCATGATAGGGTCACTCCTATACCTGACGGCTAGTAGACCTGACATTGTTTTCAGTGTTGGTCTATGTGCACGTTTTCAGTCTAACCCTAAAGAAACTCATCTTAAGGCTGTAAAAAGGATTTTAAAATACTTAAAACATACACCTGATCTAGCCTTATGGTATCCTAAAGGTTGCAACTTTGATCTTGTTGGGTATACTGATGCTGATTATGCAGGTTTCTTGGTTGATAGAAAAAGCACCTCAGGTATGGCTCACTTTACTGGACCTTGTTTGGTATCTTGGGCAACCAAGAAACAACTCTTTGTTGCCTTGTCCACAGTAGAAGCTGAATATGTGGCAGCTGCATCTTGCTGTGCTCAGTTATTACGGGTAAGACAACAACTTAAGGACTTTTGTGTTAACATAGGATGCATTCCTATTTATTGTGACAATACAAGTACAATTAACATTGCCAAAAATCCATGTCAACACAAAACAACAAAACATATTGACATTCGTCATCATTTCTTAAGAGACAATGTTGAAAAAGGAGTGATCTCAATGAATTTCTGTGCCACTGAAAATCAAATTGCTGACATATTCACCAAGGCATTGAGTAGAGAACAATTTGAAAGGAATAGACTCGAACTAGGTTTAATTAGAACAACCTGACCATCCTGTTCTCTCACCCTGTTTGCAAAATTTAAAAGTTACGGGTACAACATGTTAAAATTTTTTGTTTGCAATCAACTTCTGTGCTATGTTTAGCATATGTGAGGTTTGCAACCTGCTGACACTTGTTGAGGTCTAATGAGATTGCCTTTATTGTCCCATGTTACCGAGCAAGTAACCTCAAGAACAAGCACCAGGAACAGGTATGCCTCTTGTTTGTCAAATATGTGCAACAAATTGAAAATTGCTAATCTCTTCCCAAGGCGTGCGCGGCCTAAATAAATGCAAAAGCCCATTGCAAAACGAGCAAAATTTTTTAAAGATTTCGCATGTCTCTCTCTCTCTTTAAAGCTCTCTTGCTCAATCTCTCCCCTCCACCGAAACTCTCTTGCTCTGAAACTCTATTCAAGAAACCATAATCTCTCTCCTTCCTCTGAAAAATGGCATCTCCCATTAGCTCCGAGAGCTCCTCGACCTTGACTCAGGGCAACCAGACACAGGGCACAGCCTTGCAAACAGCCAAAGCCCTGTTTGCACCTACACAATTTTTGACGGCCCTCATGGAAGGTAAAATTACTGAACCTTCTCGACCTTTGTCTATAAACCTTTTGGGTTTTTGAAAAGCATCGACCTTAGAACAGTGAATCTGAAATTGGAAGACATCCCTTACAAATTTGGGTGGAAATTGATTTTGTTTGGAGAAACAGGGGCATGTAAACCCTAAGAACCTGTTGGGGCATCTGAAAGAGAAATTGGGCCTTTAGATGAAATCTTTCTGTTCGATCATGGACTAGATGACATCAGTTCGCTTGGGCTGTTTCCCAGAGCAGGAAACAGGGCCGAAACAGGGCCTGAAGTTTTTAGGGATGACCTAGGGGAGGATTTGTCAAAAGAAGAAGGGGGAAGTAGTGGTCAAATGGAGGAGTCTCCTGTGAAGCCTGAACAAGCCACACCGGTACCACCAACCGGTGAGAAACGTAAACGATACAAAATTGTGGCTAGGCGTACTAGAATGCCAAGAACACGACCACCATCAAGGTCTAAAAGCGGCCCGACTGGAGAACCCTCAAAAAGTGAAACCCCTGTCAAACCAAAACCACAAATCCCCTCTTCGTCCAAACCCACAAACAGGCCAACTCGAAAATCAGCCCGAATTACTTTCCACTCCACACCTCGTCCTGCCAACCAGTCATCCCCTGTTGTTGAGGAAATTGATTCCTCCTCTGAGCCTTCATCAGATAGCGATACTGAGAACACCACCTTCAAACAGGGCACTCCCGTGTTCTCAGAGTTTTCAGAGAATAAGCCTCTGCCTGCACCAAAATCGACCTCCACTTTACCCTCCAAACCATCACCCCTCAAAACTTCCAAGAGAAAAGCCTCTCTCAAACACGCCTCCACCCAAAACCCTCCTACTGAGCCTCAACCTAAAAGAGCCAAGAAGTCTACCCCGTCTGCAATCTCAGCCAAACTGACCCAACTGCTTCAGAGACGAGTAGTCAGGGGCAAAATTATCAAGGTAAAATATTTTGAGGAACAGGGCTTGGGGGTGTTTCTGCACAAGTTGCGTGCACAGGGGTGGCATGAACTTTTACAAACACCCAGCTGGGGTGTTCTATACATGAGTTGGCAGAGTTCTATGCCAACTGCACTGTCACCGAAGGAGTGGTGACAAGTATTGTTAATGGGCAACAGTTTCGCTTTGATGCGAAGATATTAGGGAAAATTCTGGGGATTCCCTCCTCGGGCTTTGATATATATGTGAGAGAAGACAAGACTATTCTAGAGACAGCCAGGCTACTGGAACTCGCCCAAAAATTTAGCCAGCAATCAAGCCTCCAAACACCCAAGTCCGTGAAGAAAGGGGACATGACATCGCTCCATCAATTGATATTCTGGTTTATCATCAAGAATGTCATCCCCAGGGGCCAGGGTCGCAATCTTGCTGATGCCATGGATCAATGTTTGATGGATCTGATGGACAAGAAAGAGCAAATCAACCTTCCTGCCATCATGATTCGCTACATAGCAAGAATTGCAAACACCTCCAGGGAACATGACCTGGGATACGGCTTCCTCCTGACTAGTGTGTTTGAGCACTTTGGGGTGATTCTGCAGAAGAAGGTGGGTGCTCAGTTCATTGATGAGATTGGGAGTAACACCCTTATGGGGTGTGGATACACTTTGGTCGAAGGGTCTGCCTTAGAACAGGGGACCAGAACACCCCGTCCTCCTGTTCCTGGCAGTTACTCAATCAAGCTTGAGGCTGCTTTGGAAGAAAACTCTCGACTCAGTACTGAGCTTACTGCTGTAAAGGCTGCCCTGGATGAGGAAAAGGCATTGAGTAGAGAACAATTTGAAAGGAATAGACTCGAACTAGGCTTAATTAGAACAACCTGACCAACCTGTTCTCTCACCCTATTTGCACCATTTAAAAGTTACGGGTACAACATGTTAAAATTTTTTGTTTGCAATCAACTTCTGTGCTATGTTTAGCATATGTGAGGTTTGCAACCTGCTGACACTTGTTGAGGTCTAATGAGATTGCCCTTATTGTCCCATGTTACCGAGCAAGTAACCTCAAGAACAAGCACCAGGAACAGGTACGCCTCTTGTTTGTCAAATATGTGCAACAAATTGAAAATTGCTAATCTCTTCCCGAGGCGTGCGCGGCCTAAATAAATGCAAAAGTCCGTTGCGAAACGAGCAAAATCTTTTAAAGATTTCGCACGTCTCTCTCTCTTTTTAAAGCTCTCTTGTTCAATCTCTCACCTCCACCGAAACTCTCTTGCTCTGAAACTCTGTTCAAGAAACCCTAATATCTCTCCTTCCTCTGAAAAATGGCGTCTCCCATTAGCTCCGAGAGCTCCTCGACCTTGACTCAGGGCAACCAGACACAGGGCACAACCTTGCAAACAGCCACAGCCCTGTTTGTGCCTACATAATTTCTGACGGCCCTCATGGAAGGTAAAATTACTGAACCTTCTCGACCCTTTGTCTATAAACCTTTTGGGTTTTTGAAAAGCATCGACCTTAGAACAATGAATCTGAAATTGGAAGACATCCCTTACAAATTTGGGTGGGAATTGATTTTGTTTGGAGAAACGGGGGCATGTAAACCCCAAGAACCTGTTGGGGCATCTGAAAGAGCAAATTGGGCCTTTAGATGAAATCTTTCGGTTCGATCATGGACTAGATGACATCAGTTCGCTTGGGCTGTTCCCAGAGCAGGAAACAGGGGCCGAAACAGAGTCTGAAGTTTTTAGGGATGACCTAGGGGAGGATTTGTCAAAAGAAGAAGGGGGTAGTAGTGATCAAATGGAGGAGTCTCCTGTGAAGCCTGAACAAGCCTCACCGGTACCACCAACCGGTGAGAAACGTAAACGATACAAAATTGTGGCTCGGCGTACTAGAATGCCAAGAACACGACCACCATCAAGGTCTAAAAGCGGCCAGATTGAAGAATCCTCAAAAAGTGAAACCCCTGTCAAACCAAAACCACGAATCTCCTCTTCGGCCAAACCCACAACCAGGCCAACTCGAAAATCAGCCCGAATTGCCTTCCACTCCACACCTCGTCCTGTCAAACAGTCATCCCCTGTTGTTGAGGAAATTGATCCCTCCTCTGAGCCTTCATCAGATAGCGACCCTGAGAACACCACCTTCAAACAGGGCACTCCTGTGTTCTCAGAGTCCTCAGAGGATAAGCCTCTGCCTGCACCAAAATCGACCTCCACTTTACCCTCCAAACCATCACCCCTCAAAACTCCCAAGAGAAAAGCCTCTCTCAAACACGCCTCCACCCAAGACGCTCCTACTGAGCCTCAACATAAAAGAGCCAAGAAGTCTACCCCGTCCGCAATCTCAGCCAAACTGACCTAACTGCTTCAGAGACGGGTAGTCAGGGGCAAAATTATCAAGGTAAAATATTTTGAGGAACAGGGTCTGGGGGTGTTTCTGCACAAGCTGCGTGCACAGGGGTGGTATGAGCTGTTTACAAACACCCAGCTGGGGTGTTCTGTACATGAGTTGGCAGAGTTCTATGCCAACTGCACTGTCACCGAAGGAGTGGTGACAAGTATTGTTAATGGGCAACAGCTTCGCTTTGATGCGAAGATATTAGGGGAAATTCTGGGGATTCCCTCCACGGGCTTTGATATATATGTGAGAGAAGACAAGACTATTCTAGGGACAGCCAGGCTGCTGGAGCTCGCCCAAAAATTTAGCCAGCAATCAAGCCTCCAAACACCCAAGTCCGTGAAGAAAGGGGACATGACATCGCTCCATCAATTGATATTCTGGTTTATCATCAAGAATGTCATCCCCAGGGGCCAGGGTCGCAATCGTGCTGATGCCATGGATCAATGTTTGATGGATCTGATGGACAAGAAAGAGCAAATCAACCTTCCTGCCATCATGATTCGCTACATAGCAAGAATTGCAAACACCTCCAGGGAACATGACCTGGGATACGGCTTCCTCCTGACTAGTGTGTTTGAGCACTTTGGGGTGATTCTGCAGAAGAAGGTGGGTGCTCAGTTCATTGATGAGATTGGGAGTAACACCCTTATGGGGTGTGGATACACTTTGGTTGAGGGGTCTGCCTCAGAACAGGGGACCAGAACACCCCGTCCTCCTGTTCCTGGCAGTTCCTCAGTCAAGCTTGAGGCTGCTTTGGAAGAAAACTCTCGCCTCAGTACTGAGCTTACTGCTGTAAAGGCTGCCCTGGACGAGGAAAAGGCTCTCAATGCAAAACGCCATGAAGATATCCTCGCCCTTCTCTCTTCCCTCTCAGCAAAATTTTCCCCTCCTGCTCTCTGATCACCCCCATCTGTTGTTCTCATAGCCTGTTCTCACTTCTCTTGGTTATCCTCTCTTGCCAGTTTGTACTTTCTGTTGCACTTGTTTGGTGAATGACAGGTTATCTTGTTTTTTGATTGGCTTTGCCTTGCTTGCTTTTGTTGTGAATTGCTTGTGTGTGACTAGGATGGCCAATCTCATTACCGTACCAACACACTTGAGTGTATCGCCTGTTGACTTTCCTCCATTACCCAAGTGGTGGTGATAGCAAACACCCTATGTTTGACTGTTCGCCCCTACTTTTTAATGATGCCAAAAGGGGGAAGATAGGTTGACCAATATTGTTTTAGTTTTGCCATGGACGAGTTAAATTTCTTATACTTTTTCGATACTAACTGCTTCATGTGAATTGTCGGTCCTATAAATAATTGGCACTAATCACTTCAATTGTCCTTAAAAGTCAATATGGTCACTTGGTTTGTCATCATCAAAAAGGGAAAATTTGTTAGAATGTATAAGGTTTTGATGATAACAAATTCAAGTGTTGTGGTTGTGTTGTTGTTCCAAACAGGCTTTACCAACAGGGTCTTACTGCTGTTTTTCAATATATTAAAACTGCTTGACTAATGGTTTATCAAGAACAGGTACTCAAGTCAGCGATGTAAGAACAACCATGAGAAACAGGCTCTGTAAGGTGTTTGAAACATATCCTGTGAAGTGTTTGAAGCATAGGATATAAGTGCAGCCGTGAGAAACAGGTTCTGTGAAGTGTTTGCAGCAGATTCATCTCTCTACAAGATGACTAGTGGTTACAACAAGATGTCTTGATTTAATTTGGTTTTATATTTTTAGACTCTTGTTAATATGCCAATCAGAAACTCTTAACTTACCACTTACTTGAAACGGTTTTCTTTTCTTTTGGTAAATATTTCGAATCACTCTTCAGAACAATCCTGGAAACAGGGTGATTAGGGTGTTTCCAGAATAAGCTGCGAAAAACTGTTTTGCACGATTTTTATCTTTTGAATTTTGAGCAGCTTCTTCAAGGATTTGCAAGAAAGTTTTTTTTTTTTTTACGGAGTATCTTACCCCTTATCCTAAAAACAGTTATTAAAATCTAAGGGGATTTACAAAATCTTTTTTGAGTAAAAAGAATATCCAATTTTTGGCAAGTGGATAAGGTTGTTGAGAAAAACATGGGCTAGTTGCTGAGAATCACCGCCTTATGCACACGGTTTAGGAAGTGTTTCCAGCTCATGTTTCCTCATCCCTTGTGGCTAAAGAATTCTATATTCTTTAGGGATTTTAGTTTCCAAAAATTTGAGGAATTGTTTTTCCAAGCACTATATAAAGTCGCTTCTTAAAACGATAGAAGCATCGGTTTTCAAAGAGAAAAATTTAGTGTTCATGAGTTTAAAAGTTTGAAAAGAAAACCGTGTCTAGTGAGTGAGTTATTTGAGCTTTCAAAGTTGGCATACTAGGATTTCATTGTACCCTATATTAGCTTAGTTGAGAAGCATTGTAATAGGGTGTTTTTCTTTATACTCTTCTTTCACAAAAGTGAGTAGAGTGTGTGTCCAAATCAAGGGGATTTTGGACGTGGAGTAACCTGTCTTAGGGAAGACGGTTACGTGTGTTACAAGTTGTAACAAGGTGTGTTACTATTGTAACGTGTTAGCCCGTTTAGTGAAGTGTTTAAATCCTACACGAGGTAGGTCGTGGTTTTTCACCTCAGTTGGGCTAGAGGTGTTTTCCACGTAAAAATCCTATGTCCATTATTTCCGCATTCAATTTTGTTGGATTTTCGCCTCTGCTTATCTCAGGAACAACTTGTGCGAACAGGGTCTCAGATTGTTTGCCAGCAACTTGCGAAAATCGGACACCACAATTCACCCCCCTCTTGTGGTCGTGTACTCTCTAAATCAACAGTTAAGCTATTCTAGTGAATCGTCTAGTGATTCCTCGAAGGCGAGGAGGTTCTGAAACAGCATATGGAGTCTAAATCTACCTTCGAAAATTAAGCTCTCTGCGTGGAGAGCTACCAGTGCTGCACTGCCAGTGAAGGAGGCATTGGCGAGGAGGATTCTTGGGCTAGACTGTGGTTGTGCTATCTGTCAAGAACAAGTTGAGACCGACAGACATGCACTTTTTGATTGTGATTTGACTCAAACCTTGTGAAGGGAAAGTAGTTTTGGTGAGTTTTTGTGGAGGAGAGAGCTGAGGACGGTGATGGAGGTGTTTGAAAGGGCGAAACTAAAGGATGAGGAGCGATGGGAAACTTTTATTGTGATAGCCTAGGCATGTTGGTCTGTGAGAAATAAGAGACTATTTGGGACACTTGATCACAATCCGTCGACATTGGTGTAAAAATCCTTGGACATAGCGATTGAGTTCCGCACCGTCAATGAGAAGCTTGAGCCTATTTGGGTTGTATCGTCATCGTCGTGGGTAGCGCCGTGCCAACGATTGGTAAAAGCAAATTTTCATATAGCAAAGCTGGAGGAGTGGCATTATGGTTTGGGCATGGTGATTCAGGGTGGGGATGGGTCAGTTTGTCTGGCTGGGGTGACACAGGGGCCGCGTTTTATGGGGGTGGAGTTCATTGAAGCTATGGCCTGTTTGTTGGCAATGGAAACGACTTTAGCTCATAGGCATCAGATGGTAGTTGTGGAGGGTGGTTGTGGATTCTTATTGCTAAGCTAAAGAAATGTGAATGTCCAAATAATGAGCTAGGCCTGGT
Organism: Carnegiea gigantea; assembly: GCA_029747015.1. Taxonomy (NCBI): domain Eukaryota; kingdom Viridiplantae; phylum Streptophyta; class Magnoliopsida; order Caryophyllales; family Cactaceae; genus Carnegiea; species Carnegiea gigantea. The sequence goes on along the minus strand of JAKOGI010000831.1, from coordinate 161,241 downwards.
GATATCCGACATTTTGAGTTTGTCTTGTTGCTTTCAGTTTTGCGCTTTCTATCATGTAAAGAGAACGGGAAAAAGGGTAGCGCACACCCTAGCTCATCTTCAACCTTATGAATCATCTTCTCGGGTCTGATTGAATGAGGGACCGAACCTTATCCTGTGTCCGATTGGTGATGATATTTGTAATCAGTTGTATGTTGAATGAAAGAATTTCCCATTTTCCTATGAAAAAAAAAATAATAAAACTTGCTTTAGCAATCGCCCTCCCCTTGGAAAGCGGTTATTCTTCTTTACCTGGTACAACTAAGGTAGGAGCCTAAACCAGAGTTGAAGAGGAGAATGATCATTTTGCTTCATTCATTCCCTTTGTAACACCTTATGTCGACTCTCACCTCAGATCAGGAGCCATGTAAATACTTGTAAATCAAATATCAAATCAAAATCAATAGGACATAGGGATACATGATAATAAATCAAGCATTGTTTCATGGGGTAATCACATTTACGTACCCTCAAGTTTTAGTTATTAATATTTTCAACCCTGTGTTTTTGGAATTAATATTCTAGTACCTCGATGTTTAAGTGATTTAATTTTTAAGTATCTTTCAGCCCCAATACTTAAAAACTTACTTTTGAAAGTTTTTAAGTTGTGCATGTGTATTTTTTCTCATTAAGTAGTGCTCTCTATCCTCTTTCATCTGGTATCAGAGTCACGTGACCAAAAATAATTAAGATAATTAAGCTAATTAATGATTAATTAGGCTAATTAACTGTGATTCATGCTTGAATCATCTCCTACTTGCCCTGGACCAAATTATTCACATATTCTTCACTCACCAAAGGCCTTTCTCTAGTGGAACCTATATTAAACTATATAATCAATATAGTTCAAGAATTCAAAGTAGAATTAGCTAAAATCAAGACTGAAATCAAGGAACTTAAGGAGCAAATTTCAATAATCTACCTTTCTCTCGTCAACGAAGTTAGGCATATCGAAAAATCTACTTCCAGTATTAGTACTACATTTTAGCATAAATATCCTTTCCAAAATCCAAAAAACAAGAATCCATTTTCTTTGCATGATATAAAAACCCAAAAAGAAGTAGGGGAAAAATCAGGTGAAAAATCAGCTAAAAAGGCAGAGAAGGAAGAAGCTGATGGAGTATAAGCAGTATACTCTTGATGATGACAGAATATGTTGGAGAAAGAACAAAATCCAGAAGAATTAAATAAGATTATGGGTACAATTAGTGATAAACGTGACGTATTATCTGATGATAATGAAGAGACTAATAATGTCCAATTAGAAGAAGAAATATATCAGTAGATGAACCTTACTAAACTAGAAGATCTGAATGTGTTACCTTTAGAAGAAGTCTGAAGAAACTGATAAAAAATATGGTCAAATGGCTGTTGAAGATGAGGTTAATGAAATCGGAGAAGAACCCGATTTAGGTGAAATAGAAATCAATCTAATTAACAATGTTGTTCCTAAACTTGAAGAATTCGATGAACCTTCTAGAAGAAATACTCATTTCATGAGACCTAGGTACGTTCCAGTAGGATGTACAACCAATTTTTCCTTTGGGTGCATCCCAAGGAAAATCACGATCTTTGAAGAAATTGGCCTTACCCCAATCAGTCAAATAGGATATGTCTTAGACATTGATGGACCCCTAATAGAGAAGAAACATTTTAGCACTGGAAAAGAGAAATGAATAGTGCCTTAAACCTAAATACTACATGAACTGCTGCAAATTTTCTAAACTATATCAAACATAGGTTTTCTGGTACTGTAGCTGATTGATACGATTCGTTAAGTGAAGCAATAAAAATGCATTAAGAATGATGGAAATACCAACTGCTATGTTCAGAAATTTATGTAAGGAAACAGAAATCGAATTTATTGGAGCTAAACTTGATCCTGAAGAAAAAGCAAGAGAATGGCAAAGAAAGATCAACAACATTAAATTATGGGACATGAGATACCTGAAAAATTATATTGTTGAATTCAGCCAATATTATTAAAAAATTGGGCATAATAAAACTAATCTTAGTATGTTCTATGACAAATTGCCATATCCGATAAATTTCATAATTAATGAAAAATACATGGTATGGTTTAAAAGAACAGTTGTCATTGATATCCTTGGTTCAAGAATCTCTTATTTAAGAAAATGGGTCATTGATCAATGCCTTGATCTGAAAAAGTAAAAGAAAATTAAGAAGCAATTTCTAACTTATTGGGATTCACCTCATTAATGGGGAAAAGAACCTAAAAGGAGAAGAACCAGAAAATTCTATAAGAAAAACGTAGATTTTTTAGAAAAGCTGCGTATTGCCCTGTAGGGAAAAACAACTGCAAATGCTGGACATGCAGAGAAGTAGGACATTATGCTAATGAATACAAACATAGGAAGAATAACAAACTTATTGAAACCTGGAGAAGCCTAGATTATGTTGAGCTTAATAAAGATGAGGCATTAGATCTAGCCCTAAGTAACAACAAAGGAATTATTGAAATTATATTGGACAATAAATATGAAGAAAGCGATTATGAAGAAACAAGTCATATGATGGAAAGTAGCTCAATAAGTCTTGGTGATCTTCAAGGAGAAGAGTTTATGGTAGACAATGAAAACGAAGATGTCAAAGGAGATTGGGTCCTTCCTATAATCCAAAAAGACATGATATATAAAAAGTCTATCTTTCAATTAAAAAGCAAATACGTGTGTGAAATGATGGAAGGAGATCTGAAAATAAAGGATTGTGAATATAACATTGGAGAAGTTAATCCCATTAATTGAAAAAATATCCTTAAGTATAACAAAGATAGGAAGTATAGGTATATTCATATTGGAAGTGTCCAAATTTAAATCACTCCACCACAATATTTTAGCAAAGACATTGATCTATATGCCTTACTCTGTGATATTAGGCATAACAAATTTAATAATCAAATTGCCATAGGAATTAAGACCAATTTATGTAGTGGATCAGTAGCATTCAATTGTCGATATGGGTATTATGTAAGCCTAAAAGATGAATTTGTAAAAAACTTCTTATCTCTTAAGATAAAGACAGTTGGGATGGATATGAAAAGAGGAGGATATCCACTAAGAACGTTTTGAAAAATTATCTACAAATTAGATAATAATATAGATCCAAAGACTAAGGTAACAATAACAGAAGTAGAAAATTTTGAAAGTTCTACCCCTATACAAAAGATCCAGAGAATTAAATCTAATTCTCAGGAAATAAAAATTGATCGTTCATGGATATCTAACTTTGTCGACCCTATAAAGATCAATAAGAAAAATGTAATAAAAATTTATGAGAAGGGAAAAATAACCATTAAACCCCAATTATTAAGAAGCATGAGTATAAGATCAGAATGGGAAAAGCATCTTCATCAACTAAAGAAGAACCTAAAGAAGATGATACAATTAGTATGACTAGTGAAATAAGTAGAATGAGTTTTGAATATGCAAGACCCGGTATAGACTGAACTTTGAGTCTAGATAAAAATGTTATTGGGTATGCAACAAGAACTATTAGTGAGCCAATTTATGAGGATGAATTAGTCAAAAATATGACTATGGAAATATGCTATGAAACTACTAATATAAATCCCAATAGCATTTATATCCCCATAAAGGCATGCTTAGAGAAATATAATAAATATGATTTACGTGCCTATATTGATAGTGGTTGTTCTATATACTTTAGAAAAAGATCATTATTTCCAGAGTTTATGTGAAAAACAGCTAAAAATCCTTTACAAGTAAGGATAGCTAATAATAGCATTATGAGTCACAATGGGGCCATAGAAGGGTTATCCATAAAATTAGGAGGAGTTCAATGCATTACACCAGTTCTATGGGCTACTAATCAACCCTCTCATGATATGATTATTGGAAAAAATTTTTAAAGATTATGTTCTCCATGCACACAGACCATAAACTAAATAATATTCACAATTAATGGTCACTTAGCTCCTATTAAAAAATTAAGTAAGGCTTACATACATTAGAAAATTGAATTTACACGTAGCCAGCGTGGTGAGATGGTAATGCCTACACAACGAGAGGTAGCACTGACAATCTCAGTACTTGAGTTATCTATCGTTGAACAGATTGTTGAACAACAAGAAAAATTATGCAAAGAACTCTACTTTGATAATCCTCTAAAATTTTGGGGTAAAGATAAAACGTTTGCTAAAATCACTTTATTAAATCTCAACACTATTATCCGAGTCAAACAAATGGTGTATGCACACCAGGATATCCAAAAGGGATAAGTTCTCATGGTCAAGAAAAATGCTTCAATGAGTGGTACGTAGCCTCCATCGACTACTATCATAACTATTCTTATGATGTTTGAGAGTCTTGGAGTACAATGATCTACTTTCCCAATAGGTCTGGAGTTGGTGGTGTTAGTTTCCTAGCAAATTCACCATCTTCAAATGACCCTGTCATGAAAGCCAGGGAGTACGGGATGGCAGTTTACTCTATGGAGTTCCCAGATCTAAAGTTCTCATTTTTCTCAACACTAACTAAATTCCAACAATGCGCATTCAAGAAGATCCATTGGATTCTCACATCTCTTGATGGCCTAACAAAAATTGCAGACAGCAGATGTCTATATGTGAAGGTACATTATGCACTAATCGAGTATGAAAATGGAAAGCCAAACCGGCTCATTATCTAGTTCAGATAGTTGATTTCAATGACCCTAAAGATCGACGACAATAATGGAATCTTGAATGTCGAGAATTAGTTACTGATCGTGCTTTAACAAAAGCCATTGGATTTTTCAACATTTATCAACAGAGTTGGAGATTAATTCAACAGGGAAAAACACAAATGCATTACGGAAGTACTACTTTCACTTATCATAATGAGTCTAGTAATATATGAAGGTGGAAGGAGCGACTTCAGAAGATATTTTTGATCATCTATTTGACGTTGGAACGGGAAAATTTCTATCAGAAAAAGGAAAGAAATATTTTCTTGAGTTATTTGAGAAATGGGACTGGAAAATATAATTGGAGATGAAGGCATGCAGAATCTCAAGGATGACTAGTCTTATCATCATTAAAAGCTCTAAAAGTAGTTGCTCCATTATTGTACTATCTTACAAGTATCAGGTTCGCAGAGTAAGGCAGTCACTATATCCATGTGAATATACTGTAGCCATGCATAAAAGTAGTATGAACTGTAGCCGTCAGGACATCCTATCTTGTAACGCCCCCAAATTAAACATGCTTCACTGTTTATATCCTCCTTAATAATAAATCACTCAATTGTAAAATGGTGAATCCAATGATAGGGGCGTTACCGCTGTCCAAAAGGATAAGGCTTGAAACATGAGTGTTATAAATAACACAGTTAAGCATAACCTCCACTGTACACATTCACATATGCTCATCAATTCACAATCAAGTGTTGACCAATGTAAGGTTTATAAATCATAGGAAGATAATTCATCATGTAATCTACATCTTCATCTATAGAAGAATTCCAAATACAACTTAAAGTATGCATATACGGCATTACTTCTGATCCATCTGGATTTCCCTGCTTCATTTATTCTGTTCAGCTGATTTGCTGGCATGAGGGCAATACTCTGAGAATTTGCCTAAAACAAAGTATGAAAAACATTTCGAACTGTGAGTCGAAGCTCAGTACATGCATTCCTGAATTGTTAAATGATCATTCAAACACTAGTTGGGCCCGCTTTGCAATTCATTTAGTTAAAACAGTGAATAAGATGATGTAAAGCTGCGTTGCTAGTTATTATTTGATGGTGAACCCCTTGATGTTGTTACGATCTATGGATAGGTGTACACCTGCTAAGCCGATCGGGGACCTGGCCTGAAGGCGTACGGGTAACTAAAGGGCGAATGCCCTATAGATGATAACTGATGGGGTCACCAATTAACTGATAAATTACTGTGTAAACTGATTCATTGATGTACTTACCAAAGCATGATAACGTTGATAAATACACTGTGATTTCTAAAGATACAGGCAATGGATGTACCTGAAGTCTTTAAAAATGATATTTCACTTGATAATACTTATGCACAATGGAAATGATAGACTAGGCCTCAACTCTGTTTCATAAATGTCAGTGTAAGTATGTGTAGTCAGTAAATGATCCTTACTCGCATAATTGAGTAAGTAAAAGTAGGTGTAACAGAAGTTGAATAATGAAATGGGATACATAACTTGTGCATTTCAATATAATAAACTGATTTTAATTCAATATAAGACAAGTTAAACCAAAATGAACTGATTTAAATCAGTTAGGGTTGCTGAACTTGAAATGCAATAAATTGAAGTAAAATAGACCAAATGGAAATGATTGAGGTGATAATGAAAAGATTTTAATTGATATAAATAAAATATGGGTTTCTGATATTTCTGAAATGGATAATGACAAGTGTGAGGTTCAATGCCTCCAAAATGGATACTAGAATGGTTAATGCCTCTGAAATGGATAATAGAAGGTTCAATGCCATGAAGGGTATTGTGAGGTTCATAAAAGCTCAAATAACCTTAGTAAATCTGATAGACACTAACTTGAGTCATTACTGAGCCCACTTCTCAAACTTCATTTTCATGCTCACTTAACTCGGTTCTCAAACACAAGTAAGCTTCTATGCAATAACAAACTTGTTGAACTCACTACACTTTGTAATTTCCTTGCAATACTCATAATTATATAGAAACTTCTAAAAATATTTTCAAATGTCTCGATTTCGGCATTCACTCATGTTACCGTTTGATGGTCTGCATTAAAAAATCCATATCTTTCACTCCTGACCTCCAAATAAGATGTAAAACCCTAATATGAAAAGCTCATAATGTCCACTAAAAATTCATTTAGGACACCAAGTATGATTCCCACAGTAAGGTCCCTAAAATTAGGGTAGAACACAAACGTGCACAAGTTCAGTCCAATCGCACAGTCGTAGCAAAACGACCATAACTATTTCCACAGAACTCAGATTAAGGCGATTCAAAGGGCATTTGAAAGACAACTCATTGATCTATCCACACACCAAAAATACAATTTTTCAGTGACCCAATCAATACCGGTTTTTTCATGAAGTTACTGTTTCAGTTCAGTTCCCAGTTTCAATGTATTCTGCATAATCTTGAGTAAATTGGTCATAACTTTGTCTACACAGCTCAAAATTAAGTAATTCCAAATCCTATTGAAAGCTAACTCATCAAGCTATCACTACACCAAAAATCATGAATTTTGGATGCCCCAAACAGTACCAGTTTAATCCTGAAATGGCCCCTATTTCAGGTCTATTGACAGCTCAATAACCACATATTTGCAATCTTTTCTTCACATAACTACCCACTAAAATCACTCTTTAACTTATATACATCAGCATAAACATCTTGATATTTATTACCAATGCCAAAGATCATAAAATCTCATTTAAAACAATCAAAATGCAACACTTGGACATGAAGCTTGCATGATTAAGATAAAACCCTAAACCTAGCTTCAACTCTAACATGATCCATCACCAAGATGATCCTTAATTCAATAAAAACAACATGATCCATCATCAACATAACCAAAACAAGAAGAAAAAATCAAAAAACCAAAGAACAAGATTGAAGTCACTTACTTTGAGCTTGAAATAAGTGAAGATGTAGATAATATTGGGTGATTTTGAGGATGGAAAATGGTAGCCAATGGAGGGAGGTTGTTTGGGGATTGAAATTCTTGCCAGAGAGTGGCCGGAAAGTGGCTAGAAAACACCATTTTAGGGGCTGGGGGGGCTGCTGGCCGTGTGAAGAGAGAAGGAGGAGAGAAGAGAGAGAAAGTCTTGAAGTTTATCTCTTGCAAAGCCCTTAAAAATACTTAGATGTAAATCACCCAAATTACTTGGCTGAGAATTAAGCACACAATCAGCTTTTGCTAATGATAATTAGGGCTTAATGATGATATTATATAAGCAAATGGGTTAGGGACTTGTTGGGCCGAAATTGGGCTTAAATGAGCTCAAGTTGGAAAAAAAAAATGCCAAACCGGGTGCGATAATTAAATTTGTTTTTCCGAAGCTCGAAATTGAATATGATGTCATGAAAAATAATGATATCATTTAAATCATAATTATCGAGGCCTAATATTAATTTCTCCAAAAAATTATTTTCGGTAAATGAAACTCGAATTGTAAAGTGGGGCCCGACATGAATTTTCCCAACTGTGATGATTCAATGAGATAAATAAATGTGAAAAAGTGAAAAATGAATAACATGGCTTAATTAAATAAGTAAATATGATTTAGGGTCGGGCTATTACAGCCTTCCCCCCTTAAAGAGTTTCGTCCTCGAAACTTATGAACTTTGACTATCATGCAAGGTGATTTCAAATGAATATGAGTACTGGCTTTCACTTTTTGCTCAGTTTCCCAAGTAGCTTCTGGGGGGTATGATTTGCCCAAGGCAATATAATTTAACTGCTTAATCCTGTGATCCGATATCTGAATTGGATGCTCTTGAAACAAAGACCCTCAATGATTACAAGGGAATCAAGACAGCATGGTCAGGGTCTGAAATGTACTACCTGAGTTGTAAGGTAAGGAACACGGAACATGTTATGCACATGTTTGAGTTATACAGGTAGATCTGGTAGACAAGTTATGGAATTCGACCTTTCAATGAACTGATATGATCCAAAAGATCTTGGCCTCCATTTAGGTCGCAGCGCAACCTCCTTACACCCTTAGTTGGTGAGACTTTCTGAAAACTTATCATATACCGAAAATTTCAGAAATCTCTATCTTTTATCAAGATAGCTTTTCTGTCGGTTCCAATGGTCTGCTTTCAAGAGTCTTCTTCATGACCCATAAGATGATTTGTTGTCAATATCTGCCGTCATTTTGTCCTTATGTTTAATGAAGGATTCTCTGCTAGTGCTATCACAACGTTGACTGCCAGGAGTTCCATACTGTCTTCAAATGCAAATGTTGGTCGTGAAGCGCTACAGGCGCCAACTTAGAAGAGTTGATTCATTGATATTTTTAGATGCTCGGGATGATAAGAACTGCTAAAGTTCAATCCCGTTCCAAAGGCTCCTTGAAGTGCATGTCAAACAGGCTTGAAATCTCTGATCTCGGTCAGACACTATATCTGAGGGAATCCCATGGCAAAATCTATCAAAATTGAATCCCAGTTCCTAGTGGGAATTTCTAAAGGTCTCAATTCACTTACAGGGAACTGGTATTCTGCCATGGCCTTTTTGGCAAATCAAACCTTTATCCATAATAAATATTCTGCAATATCTCTTCTCATATTGTTTCACAAAAATATTTCCTCAAATCTGTGTACACATTGGTGCCCCCTCGGTGCACCAAATAGCGAGTATTATGAGCCTCCTCTGAGATCTACTTTCTTAAGATTTTGCTTTATTCTTTGGAGCGCAGGATCACTATCTTGATTCACTCTAGGCTCCTCCATTAGGGAGGGCTATAAGGTAAGTACCAGCAGTTGAACATTTGCCTTCCAGTGTGACACTAATATGCAAATCCTCAAGCTCTCTCAAGAAATTCAGTTGAGTAATCACTATAATGTTCACCGTATGTTATACCTTCCTATTCAGGGCATCTACCACAATACTTCTAGTTCTTGGTTGACAGTGGATTTGCCACAACTGATGCTTCATGTAGACTGTGCTTCTTGTGAGAGAAGATATACTTCAAACTCTGATGGCCAGTATAGATTACACAAGGTACCCCTTCTCAGTGCACCTAGATTATGGGTAAGGTACCACCCATAAGACTTGAATTGTTGGGAGGAATAAGGTACCACTATATGACAATTCCTTTCTGAACTCGATAATTCCCTACTAAACTCAAACGGTTTCTAATCCCAATGCCGTGGTGGGTCTTGAGCACTTTGTAACTGCATTTTTTTCAAAAAAATACCATTGCTTTCAACCATACTCATGCTTTTTGTATTTGCTATGTAATTGATGTTCCTTCAAGGTCTATAACATTGTCTCAAATGAGCAGTATGCTCATCTTTGTCCTTGGAGTATTTCAAGACATCTTTTATACACACCACCATAACTTGTCGAGATATCGTTTGAAACTCAGCCATTGATTAGGCCAAAAGGCATCACAGTGAATTCATTATGACCCCTACATGGTCCGTAGTGTGGTTTTGGTAATGTATTCAGATATAATGCTAAGTTGATGGTACTCTGACCTCAAATCAATCTTAGATCAGACTCCTGCTCCTTGTAGTTGATCAAATAAGTCATCTACTTGGGGCGATTAGTATGTGGTGTTGATGGTGATCATGTTCAGGTCTTTGAAATCAATACATAACCTTAAGGTTCCATTCTTGTTCTTTACAATCAACACTAGGGTACCCCATGGTGATACACTTGGCCTAATAAAGCCCGTCCGTAACAGCTCATCTAGTTGAATCTGTAGTTCCTTAAGCTCAGTTTGGGCCATACGATGTGAGGTTTTTGAGATAGATTAGGCACCAGGGATGAATTCAATCTCATAATCAATTTCTCTTGGCGGAGCAGTCCCGGTAACTTTTCCGAAAAACTTCTCTGAACTCACAAACTATAGGGATGTCTTCTGCTTTTTCTTCCTTAGGTTGAATGTTAATAGCATAACACTAATGCACAATATATCCTTGATATAAGAGCTCACTTGATTTCATAACAGAATTTAAAGGACAAGGTTCTTCCCCTCTTTGACCATAAAACATATTTCTCTCCCTTGTTCTTTTCTTGAAATAACCTTAGGGTCATCACAACCTATCTTGTCTCCATAAGTACACAATCAGCTCATTTCCAAAATGATATCGAAGTCTGATGAGTCAAATAGAATCAGAACTCCAAGGAAAACTATCCCACCAATAGTGATTGAAACAAATTGATAAAAGATAGAACACTCAACTCTAGAGTCATTGGATAACTTGAATCTATAAATGAGTGGATAGAACACTCAACTCAAGGTTCAGTTGCATGGCAGATTGAGTGGATATAAATGAATGACTGGCAACTGAATTAGATAATACATAAAATGACTTTGAACTTAAAGGAGAGTTCCAGTAGCTTCCGTACTAGAGGTGGCAGCTTCCTTCTTGCTCAACACATAGGCCCTTCCTATAGCTGCGGGCCTTGAAGGTGAGGGTCCTTCCTACAGCCTTTAGTCTTTGGGAACAGGCAGCAATGAGGTGCTCTGGCTGCCACACCACATACATTTGTTATTTCTTACTTGGCAATCCGAAGCGGTGTAGTTAGTTCTTTGATAAATCGGCTCCAAATGAAGTCATGCCCTAAGAGCCTATTGGTAAGAGCATTCCACCAAATATCGATTCCACCAGTTAGATAAAATGTTTCAATATTCACCTATTATCCTCTGAAACCTCTACTATAATGAAAAGGTTCCACTGGGTCATACTTTCACTCTAGAGTGCTTTAGTATGAATCAACTGAAGGCGTTTTTCCAAAGGGCATTAACCCATTAAAATTTCTCATTGATGTAATCCAAATGCATGGCAAAAATTTTGATAGTCAAGCTTAAGCTTTATGTAAGTGATCTTTCGAATGAAACTTAGATTGAATCAGCCAAAATGGGTAGACACATTGCGTTTTCTTTAGCAATGGATCCCACAAGCTGGACAACAATCAACCTCTATACAAAGTGTAGTTAAGATCTACCTTCTGTTCGTGCGTGATACAAAATGATCATCTATTGACATGGGTGCATCCAAATCATAAACCAGCTACCAGCAGCAATTGGGCTCTTAAAAATAGGAAAAGGTGACCAACACTGATGAAAATATAACATGAAAGTGAATAATAAATGCAACTTGATGGGGAGATGCCATGAAGATAAAAAGATGAAGCCCCTGGTCAAAGTGAGGAGTATCCAACAGTTGATAATCCAACAAGGATAATGGTAGATAGTATGTCATCAGAAAGTGCAGTGAAATATTTTCAAGAGTAATGTCTATTTCACAGATGGAGGTTGAGTCAATGGACTGCTGGTAGGAGTTTCGGCAATTTTAAGCAAGTCTTGAATTGCAATGGATTGAAGCAAAATGTCTCTCTAAAGTGTCCTTAGTTTCCCTTGTATGGAAGCGTCGGTAGTCAATGGTTTCAAGCTTATGTACCATAGAACAAGCCTCTCCAAAATCCTACAATTTAGGGGACAGTATATCGAGAACCCCCATATAGCTAGACCTGACAAAACTGACCCGAGACTCGAAACCCGAACCGAACGACCCGAACCCATACCCGACCCGACACCCGAAATATGCTCACCCGAAAGTGGACCCAAAACCCGAATTGACCCGAACCGAACCATACCCAACCCGAAATTTTCTACAAAATTACTTGTTTTGGCATGACAAGCGTATTTGACCAAAAATTAGTTGATCCGAAATTAACCTGAACCGAACCATACCCGACCTAAATCGAAATGACCCGAAATCTCATTTAACCCGAACATAACCTAACCCGAATTTGACCCGACCCGTACCCGAACCGAATGACCCATTTGCCAGGTCTACATATAGCTCACTTTGATGAAATTCTTGGGTTACAAAAGAAAATATCTACAATCAATGAGGCATAATGAAGTAATTGCCACTTGGGTTCAAGAAGCGCACAAAATGGCACCCATATGATGAGGAAATATAAGCTCAAAATTGTACGTATCAACTGACTTGAACAGTCTGTACCATCAGACTTCTAGGTTGAATTTCATTGGCCACTGGTCTCCAAATGTGTTACAACATGGGCCATTGGAAAGCTTACTTTCTGGACTTTGATATAGAATAACTAAAACATATCTATCTAATGGAATGTATGGCTGCAAGTGGACTAAACTCAGACCTTGTGCATTAGGATTCTGCCAACTTTGTAGACTTTGACTTGTCTTGTTTCATATGAAAGATATCTCCTTAAACTTAAACTCAGGATGGAAAATCCTTGTGTAAATCATGGTGATCATGGACAAAAGTTACTTCAAGATCGGTCCTTATGCACTTATCAAAACTGTCAAGTTGATTGAACTTATGTAATCTGCCCATACTTGATTTCCCTATGCATTTAACCTCAAAATGAGTTAATGGCCCGTCATAGGACACATTTGTAACAACCCCCAACCCTAGGGCTACGAGTGTTAACGATTCTGAAATTTCTGGGGTGAGACGGACAGAGTTTCGCCTGCAAACTGGCCAATTCCCAAGCTTAAAGTCTTACATCATATCATCTGCATTGAATAGAAGTGTAAAAGGATGCCAGATCGAGCTCAACGGCTACACGCCGGAGACCACAACTCTACGGGCCACATGCCCGGAGTACAAGAGATTACATCCCACTAATAAACAGTTCAAGCTAAAAGAATGGCATACCAATAAGATGGGTGGCTCATATGACCATACATATCTAAATACATTGGAACACCTTTAACTTGTTATTAAAACTCACCCTCAAATCTGATGCTTGAGATCAACTATATACACATTGCGTGGATCCATCTGACAAAGAAGAATATTGTCATAATAATCTGATACACATTGCAGACATTACTATTATCACAAATCTCCGATGATATCATAATAACCTTCATTCCTCACTAACCAACTTTCTTAGTATCTTAACTCCATAATCCATATCCCATAAAGAAAATCTCAACCTGGCTCTGATACCAAATCTGTAATGCCCCAAATTAACCATGCTTCACTGTTTATATCCTCCTTAATAATAATTCACTCAATTGTAATATGGTGAATCCAATGATAGGGGCGTTACCACCGTCCAAAAGGACAAGGCTTGAAACATGAGTGTTATAAATAACATAGTCAAGCATAACCTCCACTGTACACATTCACATATGCTTATCAATTCACAATCAAGTGTTAACCAATGTAAGCTTTATAAATCATAGGAAGATAATTCATCATGTAATCTACATATTCATCTATAGAAGAATTCCAAATACAACTTAAAGTATGCATATACGGCATTACTTCTAGTCCGTCTGGATTTCCCTGCTTCATTTATTCTCTTCAGTTGATTTGCTGGCATGAGGGCAATACTCTGAGCATTTGCCTAAAACAAAACATGAAAAACATTTCGAACTGTGAGCCGAATCTCAATACATGCATTCCTGAATTGTTAAATGATCATTGAAACACTAGTTGGGCCCGCTTTACAATTCATTTAGTTAAAACAGTGAATAAGATGATGTAAAGCTGCATTGCTAGTTATTATTTGATAGTAAACCCCTTAATGCTGTTATGATCTATGGATAAGTGTACACCTACCAAGCCGATCGGGGACCTGGCATGAAGCCGCGCGGGTAACTGAACAGCGAATGCCCTATAGATGATAACTGATGGGGTCACTAATTAACTGATAAATTACTGTGTAAACTGATTCATTGATGTACTTACCAAAACATGATAACGTTAATAAATACACTGTGATTTCTAAAGATACAGGCAATGGACGTACCTGAAATCTTTAAAAATGATATTTCACTTGATAATACTTATGCACAATGGAAATGATAGACTAGGCCTCAACTCTGTTTCATAAATGTCACTGTAAGTATGTGTAGTCAGTAAATGATCCTTACTCGCATAATTGAGTAAGTAAAAGTAGGTGTAACAGAAGTTGAATAATGAAATGGATACATAACTTGTGCATTTCAATATAATAAACTGATTTTAATTCAATATAAGACAAGTTAAACCAAAATGAACTGATTTAAATCAGTTAGGGTTACTGAACTTGAAATGCAATAAATTGAAGTAAAATAGACCAAATGGAAATGATTGAGGTGATAATAAAAAGATTTTAATTGATATAAATGAAATATGTGTTTCTGATATTTCTGAAATGGATAATGATAAAGTGTGAGGTTCAATGCCTCTAAAATGGATAATAGAATGGTTAATGCCTCTGAAATGGATAATAGAAGGTTCAATGCCATGAGGGGTATTGTGAGGTTCATAAAAGCTCAAATAACCTTAGTAAATCTGATAGATACTAACTTGAGTCATTATTGAGCCCACTTCTCAAATTTCATTTTCATGCTCACTTAACTCGGTTCTCAAACACAAGTAAGCTTCTATGCAATAACAAACTTGTTGAACTCACTACACTTTGTAATTTTCTTGCAATACCCATAATTATATAGAAACTTCTGAAAATATTTCCAAATGTCTCGATTTCTGCATTCACTCATATATCCGTTTCCATATCTTTCACTCCTGACCTCCAACTAAGATGTAAAACCCCAATATGAAAAGCTCATAATGTCCACTAAAACATTAATTCAGGACACCAAGTACAATTCCCACAGTAAGGTCCCTAAAATTAGGGTAGAACACAAATGTGCACAATTTCAGTCCAATCTGCGCAGTCGTAGCAAAACGACCATAACTATTTCCACAGAACTCAGATTAAGGCGATTCAAAGGGCATTTGAAAGAAAACTCATTGATCTATCCATACACCAAAAATCACAATTTTTTAGTGACCCAATCAATACCAGTTTTTCCGTAAAGTTACTGTTCCTGTTCAGTTCCCAGTTTCAATGTATTCTGCATAATCTTGAGTAAATTGGTCATAACTTTGTCCACACAACTCGAAATTGAGTAATGCCAAAGCCTATTGAAAGCTAACTCATCAAGCTATCACTACACCAAAAATCATGAATTGTTGATGTCCCAAACAGTACCAATTTAATCCCGAAGTGGCCCCTATTTTAGGTCTGTTGACAGCTCAATAACCACATATTTGCAATCTTTTCTTCACATAACCACCCACTAAAATCACTTTTTAACTTATATACATCAGCATAAACATCTTAATATTCATTACCAATGCCAAAGATCACAAAATCTCATTTAAAACAATCAAAATTCAACACTTGGACATGAAGCTTGCATGATTAAGATAAAACCCTAAACCTAGCTTCAACTCTAACATGATCCATCACCAAGATGATTTTTAATTCAATAAAAACAACATGATCCATCATCAACATAACCAAAACAAGAAGTAAAAATCAAAAATCCAAAGAACAAGATTGAAGTCACTTACTTTGAGCTTGAGATAAGTGAAGATGTAGATGATATTGGGTGATTTTGAGGATGGAAAATGGTGGCCAATGGAGGGAGGTTGTTTGGGTATTGAAATTCTTACCGAAGAGTGGCCGGAAAACACCACTTTAGGGGCTGGGGGGCTGCTGGCCGTGTGAAGAGAGAAGGAGGAGAGAAGAGAGAGAAAGCCTTGAAGTTTATCTCTTGCAAAGCCCTTAAAAACACTTGGATGTAAATGACCCAAATTACTTGGCTGAGAATTAAGCACACAATCAGCTTTTGCTAATGATAATTAGGGCTTAATCATGATATTAGATAACCAAATGGGTTAGGAACTTGTTGGGCCGAAATTGGGCTTAAATGAGCTCGGGTTGGAAAAAAAAAAAGCACCAAACCGGGTGCGATAATTAAATTTGTTTTTCCGAAGCTCGAAATTGAGTATGATGTCATGAAAAATAATGATATCATTTAAATAATAATTATCGAAGCCTAATATCAATTTCTCCGAAAAATTGTTTTTAGTAAATGAAACTCGAATTGTAAAGTGGGGCCCGACCTGAATTTTTCCAACTGTGATGATTCAATGAGATAAATAAATGTGAAAAATATGAAAAATGAATAACATGGCTTAATTAAATAAATAAATATGATTTAGGGTCGGGCTATTACATATGTATCCTCACTCCTCTATAAAAGGAGAGGTCGAGTGCTGAGAAGAGACACGGTCATTTGAGCATTTTTGAGTAAAAGAGAAGTTAGGATTCTCTATTTCTCTATGAGGAAACATCTGCAATGATCTTAGCTTAAGTACCTCTTCTGGCTTTCCATTTGTAATATTTTTACTTTTAAGCTTTCAATAAAAGAAGTTTCCCATTAGGGAACGTTAATCAATTGAACCTTATGTCGTAAATATTATAGTTTCTTGATTGAAGTTTCACTATCCTTTAAAATATAAAACTTGATTGGTGACTACAGTCTAATGTAGGAAACGAAACAGATCTGTGCTATGCCTGATCTAAGGAATGTGTGATTAAGATTAGCAATCTCTGTAAATTGAAAGCGAGAGGAATATCAAGGTCCAGTGCCGACTAAGTTCAGGTAACGGTTAAAACTCTCTAATTAAGTTTTAATTATTTTGCTAAGCATGGTAGGCCTATAGCCACAGAACGTATAATATCTAAGATATGAGTAATAGATTGTGATAATTAGTACTAGTAAAGTTATTATAAGAAGTTTAAGCATATAAACCAAGTATATTTCTTGAAAAAAACACTAAAAATAGCTTATTTGCATATTTCATCCAATCCAAGAACCTCTCTGCAATTTCTGAGAATTTCTGTCGAAAAGAAAAAAGGTGGGAGGTGTTAAAAAATTAAAACAAGTTTCTGAAGGTGGCTGAAAATTAATATCAAAAGGTAAGGGTTTAAAAAGTTATTTCAAAAAAGGTCGACAAAGGTAAAAGTGATTATTTCAATCTTTCATAGTTCTAAGTAATTGGCCAACAAACAAAAAGAATCAAGTTCTTGCACTTTATGATGGAAAGGTTATAAGATATCTTCTCTAATTAAACACTAAAGCAGAAAATTGTTAAGAAAATTATATTATAGAGAAGATGACCTCATCAATATTGTCAATTTGATATCCTAGTGTTGCAAAATACCACAACATATGCCTCTTATGAATGTCCTACATGTTAGAATGTATAAGGTTTTGATGATAACAAATCCAAGTGTTGTAGTAGTTGTTGTTGTTCCAAACAGGCTTTACCAACAGGGCCTTACTGCTGTTTTTTAATATATTAAAACTGCTTGACTAATGGTTTATCAAGAACAGGTACTCAAGTCAGCGATGTAAGAACAACCATGAGGAACAGGCTCTGTAAGGTGTTTGAAACATGTCCTGTGAAGTGTTTGAAGTATAGGATATAAGTGCAACCATGAGAAACAGGTTCTGTGAAGTGTTTGCAGCAGATTCGTCTCTCTACAAGATGACTAGTGGTTACAACAAGATGTCTTGATTTAATTTGGTTTTATATTTTTAGACTCTTGTTAATATGCCAATCAGAAACTCTTAACTTACCACTTACTTGAAACGGTTTTGTTTTCTTTTGGTAAATATTTCGGATCACCATTCAGAACAATCCTGGAAACAGGGTGATCAAGGTGTTTCCAGAATAAGCTGCGAAAAAAACTGTTTTGCACAATTTTTATCTTTTGGATTTTGAGCAGCCTCTTCAAAGATTTGCAAGAAAGATTTTTTATGGAGTATCTTGCCCCTTATCCTAAAAACGGTTATTAAAATCTAAGAGGATTTGCAAAATCTTTTTTGAATAAAAAGAATATCCAATTTTTGGCAAGTGGATAAGGTTGTTGAGAAAAATATGGGCTAGTTGCTGAGAATCACCGCCTTATGCACACGGTTTAGGAAGTGGTTTCCAGCTTATGTTTCCTCATCCCTTGTGGCTAAAGAATTCTATATTCTTTAGGGATTTTAGTTTCCAAAAATTTGAGGAATTGTTTTTTCCAAGCACTATATAAAGTCGCTTCTTAGAACGTTAGAAGCATCGGTTTTCAAAGAGAAAAATTTAGTGTTCATGAGCTTAAAAGTTTGAAAGAAAAACCGTGCCTAGTGGGTGAGTTATTTGAGCTTTCAAAGTTGACATACTAGGATTTCATTGTACCCTATATTAGCTTAGTTGAGAAGCATTGTAATAGGGTGTGTTTTTCTTTATACTCTTCTTTCACAAAAGTGAGTTGAGTGTGTGTCTAAATCAAGGGGATTTTGGACGTGGGGTAACCTGTCTCAGGGAAGACGTTTACGTGTGTTACAATTTGTAACAAGGTGTGTTACTATTGTAACGTGATTAGCCCAACGTGATTAGCCCATTTAGTAAAGTGTTTAAATCCTACAGGAGGTAGGTCGTGGTTTTTAACCTCAGTTGGGCTAGAGGTGTTTTCCACATAAAAATCCTATGTCCATTATTTCTGCATTCAATTTTGTTGGATTTTCACTTCTGCTTATCTCAGAAACAACCTGTGCGAACAGGGCCTAAGGTTGTTTGCCAGCAACTTGCGAAAATCGGACACCACAATTCACCCCCCTCTTGTGGTTGTGTACTCTCTAAATCAACAAGTGGTATCAGAGCAGGTTCTCCTTTGAAAGGCTAACACCTTGAGAGATCCTTAAAGATGAGTACCCCACAAGGCATGCTTGAAGGTCAATCCATAACTCGACCACCATACTTCAATGGCCAACACTACGGTTGGTGGAAGAATAGGATGGAAAACTACAACCAAGCCGAGGACTATGAGTTGTGGATGCTCATCAAGAATGGACCACTCATCCCCAAGAAAATAACTGAAGATGGAAAGTCAATCCCCAAGGAGCCTAAAGAATTCAATACTGAAGATTACAAAATGATGGAGAAGAATGTCAAAGCCAAGAAACTTCTATATTTTGGCCTAGGCCGTAATGAATATACTCGCATATCTGAATGTGAGTCGGCCAAAGAAATCTGGGATGCTTTGCAAGTAGCTCACGAAGAGACCAATCAAGTAAAGCAATCTCGGATTGAATTGCTTATGAGAAAATATGAGCTGTTTGAGATGGGTGATCGTGAAAGTGTGATGGACATGTACACTCGCTTCACTCACATAACGAATGAGCTAAAATCCTTGGGAAAATCCTTCACCACCGAAGAATTGGTGAGGAAGATCCTAAGAATTTTACCTCATTCTTGGGAAGCGAAAGTAATGGCCATCCAAGAAGCTAAAGACATGAACAAGATCACCCTAGATGAGCTGATTGGCAACCTCCAAACGTATGAACTTAGGAAAAATTCTCAACAGAAAGATGAGACAAAGAGAGATCGAGGTCTTGCACTAAAGGCCTTAGAAGATGATTCTGATTCTGATGAGGAGGAGATTGCCATGATCACTCAAAAGTTCAAGAAGTTCTTCAAGAAAGTCAATGAAAATAGCAAAAGGAAGGACTTCAGCAAGGCCAGGAACACCTCTCGGGAACAGTTCTCCGGGTGTTTCAAGTGTGGCAAACTGGGCCACATTGTGAGAAACTGCCCACTGCACAAGGAAGAACAAAAACCCGAACACCCTAGAAAACAGGGGAGGAAACAGGGTGTAAGCAGCTCAGCGAAAAGGTTCTCAAAAGCTATGCTCGCGGCCTGGGGAGACTCAAGCGAGGATGAGGAAGGGTCTGAAGCTGGGGAAGCTGATGTAGCACTCATGGCAAGAAGTGACACTGATTCAGATGATGGATCAACAGATAGTCTGACTCAACTCAAGAACAAGGTACGTGGTCTAAATAAATCAACTCTTGAGGAATTAGTGTACACTATAATGGATATATGTGCTGAATTAAAAAGGGATGTTCGAGATCTAGAACTTGAAAATGAAACCTTTAAATTGGAAAAACTTGAAGTTGACAAAGGAACTCTTGCCTTGTATGAAAACATCAATGTGCTTAAAGAAACTCTACTCATGAAAGAAGAGACTTGTTCCACTAAATTGACTGAGCTGGAAAAAGAATCCCTTGACTTAAAAGGTAAGGTCGAGTCCTTGCTTGTAGAAAATAAAAACTTGCTTGAGAAAATGAAACAAATGGAATCAGACCTTGCCACAAACAAGCTCTGGAACAGGTCCTCACAAGCACTTGAATGGTTAAACACCCATCATAGTCGAAATAGAAGAGGACTAGGTTTTGTGCCTAAGATGACCTACCCAGTGAATAGAAAATATGTAGGATTATCTGAGAATATTGTATGTTATCACTGTGGTAAAACGGGTCATTACCGTTATACTTGTCCCTCAAGAAAGTATGCCATTAAAAGGAACTCAGTGTATGTAAAACAAATATGGGTTAGGAAAGATGAGATTTGTACCTCTAAAGGAATGGGACCCAAGTGGATCTGGGTTCCCAAAACTAACCCTTGATTTGTTTTGCAGGCTGAAGTGAGAGAGAACAACCCAGCAAACAACCCAGCAAACAGTGCAGGGAATAGTCTAGGGAACAAGCAGCTGTGGTATGTTGACAGTGGGTGTTCGAGGCATATGACTGGTGAAAGATCCAATTTTCTCTCACTTACAGCTTCAGAAGGTGGGAGTGTGGCATTTGGAAACGGCAAATCCGGGACAATTGTCGGCATAGGTAAGATAGGTGAGTCACTCTCCCATTCAATTGACAATGTTTATTTTGTGGATGGATTAAAACACAACTTGCTAAGTGTGTCCCAACTGTGCGATAAAGACAACCTAGTAGTGTTCTCACCAACACGTTGCTTGGTTGTGAATATGAACATAGGAGATGTTGTGTTGAGGGGGAAGCGATACAAGAATGTTTATAAAGTGTGTATCTCCACTCTTCCCCAAAATAATTTGACTTGTTTGAGTGCCCTAAATGATGATGTTATGCTTTGGCACAAAAGGCTAGGTCATGCAAGCCACTCACTTTTGAACAAACTTGTAACCAAAGACTTAGTGGTAGGCTTACCTTCCATCAAATTCAATGATGACAAGGTATGTGATGCATGTGCCAAAGGCAAACAAGTCAAAAATTCATTTAAATCTAAAAAATGTGTAAGCACTACTCGACCTCTTGAATTGATACATATGGATCTATGTGGTCCAATGAGGATCATGAGCCGAGGTGGCAAGAGGTATGTGCTTGTGATAGTGGATGACTACTCTCGTTTCACTTGGACTTTGTTTTTGGCTTCTAAAGATGAAACCTTTGAAAAATTTCTTGCTTTCATTAAAAAGATTGAAAAGAGAGTAGGACATTCCTTGGTATGCTTAAGGTCTGACCATGGGACAGAATTTGAAAATTCGAGCTTTATTGATTATTGTAATGAGCATGGTGTTGATCATAATTTTTCAGCTCCAAGAACACCCCAACAGAACGGGGTGGTAGAATGCAAAAATGCACTCTAGAGGACATGACTAGAACAATGCTTGCTGCTAGTAGTCTTCCTAGAAACTTTTGGGCTGAAGCTTTGAATACATCATGTTACATTATAAATAGATGCATGATTAGACCTATTCTTAACAAAACTCCTTATGAACTTTTCAAGGGAAGAAAACCTAATATTATGCATTTGAGAGTTTTTGGTTGTAAATGTTTTGTGCATAATAATGGAAAGGATGCCTTAGGGAAATTTGATCCAAGGAGTGATGAAGCAATATTGCTTGGTTACTCCTCGCATAGTAAGGCATACAAAGTGTTTAATAAGAGAACCTTATGTGTTGAGGAAAGTGTGCATGTGCTTTTTGATGAAATTAACTCTCTAAGCGAGAATGATGCACAAGAAGAAGACTTCGAACTAGGTCTTGTTAGAAAAGACGTGCTGCTTCAAGGTGAACAAGGTAAGGATCAATCGAAGGAAGCAAGGTCTGAGGCTGTTCTTTAGGAAGGGAAGCAAGGTGTGAACCAAACAGGGGGAAACAGGGTGGAACCCTGTTCGGGACAACACCAGCCGGATCCTTCAGGGATAAATCCAGGAACAAGCTCCCCAACAGGCTCGAGAACAGGTTCTGAACCTGTTTCACCGAGTATTCCAGCTAGGATGGAGAGCGAGTCTATGAACCCACTTTCACCACGATCATGGAAATACCAAAGTTCACATCCTCTTGATCAAATTTTGTTTGATATTAATGCAGGAGTTCAAACTAGATCTAGACTCAAAAATTTCTGTGCTTTCTATGCTTTTCTCTCAAAAATTGAGCCTAAGAATATTAATGAAGCCCTTGCAGATTCAGATTGGGTCACAGCCATGCAAGAAGAACTCCATCAGTTCGAAAGAACAAGGTATGGCACCTTGTGCCACGGCCAGAGGATAGAACAATCATTGGAACCAAGTGGGTGTTCTGTAACAAGCTGGATGAGTGCAGAACAGTGACTAGGAACAAGGCCCGGCTGGTGGTTCAAGGCTACAACCAAGAAGAGGGAATTGATTATGAAGAAACCTTTGCACCTGTTGCAAGGATGGAGGCTATTCGAATCTTGATAGCATTTGCAGCCCATATGGAGATCAAGTTGTATCAAATGGATGTCAAAAGTGCATTTTTAAATGGGTACCTCAAAGAAGAAGTGTATGTCAAACAACCCCCCGGTTTTGAAAGTGATGAATTTCCTAACCATGTTTTCAAACTTGACAAAGCACTTTATGGTTTGAAACAAGCCCCTAGAGCTTGGTATGAGCGGTTGTCAAGTTTTTTATTGGAAAATGATTTTACAAGAGGCAAGGTAGACAATACCTTGTTTCTAAAATCTAAGGGGGAACATTTGTTGATTGTCCAAGTATATGTCGATGACATCATATTTGGTGCAACTCATCATGATTTGTGCAATGAATTTTCAAAAATGATGAGGAGTGAGTTTGAAATGAGCATGATGGGTGAGCTTAATTTCTTTTCTAGGCTTGCAAATCAAGCAAACTTCAAACGGCACCATGATCCATCAACAAAAGTATATCAAAGAGTTACTTAAGCGTTTTAAGATGGAGTCGGCTAAGCCCATTGATACTCCCATCTCTCCCTCAACCAGGTTGGTAATGGATGATGGTAGTCCCTCAGTTAAGGAGAAATCCTATAGGGGCATGATAGGGTCACTCCTATACCTGACGGCTAGTAGACCTGACGTTGTTTTCAGTGTTGGACTATGTGCACGTTTTCAGTCTAACCCTAAAGAAACTCATCTTAAGGCTGTAAAAAGGATTTTAAGATACTTAAAACATACACCTGATCTAGCCTTATGGTATCCTAGAGGTTGCAACTTTGATCTTGTTGGGTATGCTGATGCTGATTATGCAGGTTTCTTGGTTGATAGAAAAAGCACCTCAGGTATGGCTCACTTTCTTGGACCTTGTTTGGTATCTTGGGCAACTAAGAAACAACTCTCTGTTGCCTTGTCCACAGTAGAAGCTGAATATGTGGCAGCTGCATCTTGCTGTGCTCAGTTATTATGGATAAGACAACAACTCAAGGACTTTTGTGTTGACATAGGATGCATTCCTATTTATTGTGACAATACAAGTGCAATTAACATTGCCAAAAATCCATGTCAACACAAAAGAACAAAACATATTGACATTTGTCATCATTTCTTAAGAGACAATGTTGAAAAAGGAGTGATCTCAATGAATTTCTATGCCACTGAAAATCAAATTGCTGACATATTCACCAAGGCATTGAGTAGAGAACAATTTGAAAGGAATAGACTCGAACTAGGCTTAATTAGAACAACCTGACCAACCTGTTCTCTCACCCTGTTTGCAACATTTAAAAGTTACGGGTACAACATGTTAAAATTTTTTGTTTGCAATCAACTTCTGTGCTATGTTTAGCATATGTGAGGTTTGCAACCTGCTGACACTTGTTGAGGTCTAATGAGATTGCCCTTATTGTCCCATGTTACCGAGCAAGTAACCTCAAGAACAAGCACCAGGAACAGGTATGCCTCTTGTTTGTCAAATATGTGCAACAAATTGAAAATTGCTAATCTCTTCCCGAGGCGTGCGCGGCCTAAATAAATGCAAAAGCCCGTTGCGAAACGAGCAAAATCTTTTAAAGATTTCGCATGTCTCTCTCTCTCTTTAAAGCTCTCTTGCTCAATCTCTCACCTCCACCGAAACTCTCTTGCTCTGAAACTCTATTCAAGAAACCATAATCTCTCTCCTTCCTCTGAAAAATGGCATCTCCCATTAGCTCCGAGAGCTCCTCGACCTTGACTCAGGGCAACCAGACACAGGGCACAGCCTTGCAAACAGCCAAAGCCCTGTTTGCACCTACACAATTTTTGACGGCCCTCATGGAAGGTAAAATTACTGAACCTTCTCGACCTTTGTCTATAAACCTTTTGGGTTTTTGAAAAGCATCGACCTTAGAACAGTGAATCTGAAATTGGAAGACATCCCTTACAAATTTGGGTGGAAATTGATTTTGTTTGGAGAAACAGGGGCATGTAAACCCTAAGAACCTGTTGGGGCATCTGAAAGAGAAATTGGGCCTTTAGATGAAATCTTTCGGTTCGATCATGGACTAGATGACATCAGTTCGCTTGGGCTGTTCCCAGAGCAGGAAACAGGGGCCGAAACAGGGCCTGAAGTTTTTAGGGATGACCTAGGGGAGGATTTGTCAAAAGAAGAAGGGGGTAGTAGTGATCAAATGGAGGAGTCTCCTGTGAAGCCTGAACAAGCCACACCGATACCACCAACCGGTGAGAAACGTAAACGATACAAAATTGTGGCTAGGCGTACTAGAATGCTAAGAACACGACCACCATCAAGGTCTAAAAGCGGCCCGACTGGAGAACCCTCAAAAAATGAAACCCCTGTCAAACCAAAACCACAAATCCCCTCTTCGTCCAAACCCACAAACAGGCCAACTCGAAAATCAGCCCGAATTACTTTCCACTCCACACCTCGTCCTGCCAACCAGTCATCCCCTGTTGTTGAGGAAATTGATTCCTCCTCTGAGCCTTCATCAGATAGCGATACTGAGAACACCACCTTCAAACAGGGCACTCCCGTGTTCTCAGAGTTTCAGAGAATAAGCCTCTGCCTGCACCAAAATCGACCTCCACTTTACCCTCCAAACCATCACCCCTCAAAACTCCCAAGAGAAAAGCCTCTCTCAAACACGCCTCCACCCAAAACCCTCCTACTGAGCCTCAACCTAAAAGAGCCAAGAAGTCTACCCCGTCTGCAATCTCAGCCAAACTGACCCAACTGCTTTAGAGACAAGTAGTCAGGGGCAAAATTATCAAGGTAAAATATTTTGAGGAACAGGGCTTGGGGGTGTTTCTGCACAAGTTGCGTGCACAGGGGTGGTATGAACTTTTACAAACACCCAGCTGGGGTGTTCTATACATGAGTTGGCAGAGTTCTATGCCAACTGCACTGTCACCGAAGGAGTGGTGACAAGTATTGTTAATGGGCAACAGCTTCGCTTTGATGCGAAGATATTAGGGAAAATTCTGGGGATTCCCTCCTCGGGCTTTGATATATATGTGAGAGAAGACAAGACTATTCTAGGGACAGCCAGGCTGCTGGAACTCGCCCAAAAATTTAGCCAGCAATCAAGCCTCCAAACACCCAAGTCCGTGAAGAAAGGGGACATGACATCGCTCCATCAATTGATATTCTGGTTTATCATCAAGAATGTCATCCCCAGGGGCCAGGGTCGCAATCTTGCTGATGCCATGGATCAATGTTTAATGGATCTGATGGACAAGGAAGAGCAAATCAACCTTCCTGCCATCATGATTCGTCACATAGCAAGAATTGCAAACACCTCCAGGGAACATGACCTGGGATACGGCTTCCTCCTGACTAGTGTGTTTGAGCACTTTGGAGTGACTCTGCAGAAGAAGGTGGGTGCTCAGTTTATTAATAAGATTGGGAGTAACACCCTTATGGGTTGTGGATACACTTTGGTTGAAGGGTCTGCCTCAGAATAGGGAACCAGAACACCCCGTCCTCCTGTTCCTGGCAGTTCCTCAGTCAAGCTTGAGGCTGCTTTGGAAGAAAACTCTCGACTCAGTGCTGAGCTTACTGCTGTAAAGGCTGCCCTGAATGAGGAAAAGGCTCTCAATGCAAAACGCCATGAAGATATCCTCGCCCTTCTCTCTTCCCTCTCAGCAAAATTTTCCCCTCCTGCTCTCTGATCACCCCCCATCTGTTGTTCTCATAGCCTGTTCTCACTTCTCTTGGTTATCCTCTCTTGCTAGCTTGTACTTTCTGTTGCACTCATTTGGTGAATGACAGGTTATCTTGTTTTTTGATTGGCTTTGCCTTGCGTGCTTTCTGTTGTGAATTGCTTGTGTGTGACTAGGATGGCCAATCTCATTACCGTACCAACACACTTGAGTGTATCGCCTGTTGACTTTCCTCCATTACCCAAGTGGTGGTGATCGCAAACACCCGATGTTTGACTGTTCGCCCCTACTTTTTAATGATGCCAAAAGGGGGGAGATAGGATGACCAATATTGTTTTAGTTTTGCCATGGACGAGTTAAATTTCTTACACATTTTCGATACTGACTGCTTCATGTGAATTGTTGGTCCTATAAATAATTGGCACTAATCACTTCAATTGTCCTTGAAAGTCAATATGGTCACTTGGTTTGTCATCATCAAAAAAGGGGAATTTGTTAGAATGTATAAGGTTTTGATGATAACAAATCCAAGTGTTGTAGTAGTTGTTGTTGTTCCAAACAGGCTTTACCAACAGGGTCTTACTGCTGTTTTTCAATATATTAAAACTGCTTGACTAATGGTTTATCAAGAACAGGTACTCAAGTCAGCGATATAAGAATAACCATGAGGAACAGGCTCTGTAAGGTGTTTGAAACATGTCCTGCGAAGTGTTTGAAGCATAGGATATAAGTGCAGCCGTGAGAAACAGGTTCTGTGAAGTGTTTGCAGCAGATTCATCTCTCTACAAGATGACTAGTGGTTACAACAAGATGTCTTGATTTCATTTGGTTTTATATTTTTAGACTCTTGTTAATATGCCAATCAGAAACTCTTAACTTACCACTTACTTGAAACGATTTTGTTTTCTTTTGGTAAATATTTCGGATCACCCTTCAGAACAATCCTGGAAACAGGGTGATCAGGGTGTTTCCAGAATAAGCTGCGAAAAAACTATTTTGCACGATTTTTATCTTTTGGATTTTGAGCAGCTTCTTCAAGGATTTGCAAGAAAGATTTTTTATGGAGTATCTTACCCCTTATCCTAAAAACGGTTATTAAAATCTAAGGGGATTTGCAAAATCTTTTTTGAATAAAAAGAATATCCAATTTTTGGCAAGTGGATAAGGTTGTTGAGAAAAACATGGGCTAGTTGTTGAGAATCACCGCCTTATGCACACGGTTTAGGAAGTGGTTCCAGCTTATGTTTCCTCATCCCTTGTGGCTAAAGAATTCTATATTCTTTAGGGATTTTAGTTTCCAAAAATTTGAGGAATTATTTTTTCCGAGCACTATATAAAGTCGCTTTTTAGAACGTTAGAAGCATTGGTTTTCAAAGAGAAAAATTTAGTGTTCATGAGCTTAAAAGTTTGAAAAGAAAACCGTGTCTAGTGAGTGAGTTATTTGAGCTTTCAAAGTTGGCATACTAGGATTTCATTGTACCCTATATTAGCTTAGTTGAGAAGCATTGTAATAGGGTGTTTTTCTTTATACTCTTCTTTCACAAAAGTGAGTTGAGTGTGTGTCCAAATCAAGGGGATTTTGAACGTGGGGTAACCTGTCTCAGGGAAGACGGTTATGTGTGTTACAATTTGTAACAAGGTGTGTTACTATTGTAACGTGATTAGCCCATTTAGTGAAGTGTTTAAATCCTACAGGAGGTAGGTCGTGGTTTTTAACCTCAGTTGGGCTAGAGGTGTTTTCCACGTAAAAATCCTGTGTCCATTATTTCCGTATTCAATTTTGTTGGATTTTCGCTTCTGCTTATCTCGGAAACAACCTGTGCGAACAGGGCCTAAGACTGTTTGCCAGCAACTTGCGAAAATCGGACACCACAATTCACCCCCCCTCTTGTGGTTGTGTACTCTCTAAATCAACACTACAGAAAAAAGGAATTCATTTCTAGTCCACTAGGGTTTGGTGTAATTATTTACTGACCTCATGTTTTTAGGAAATGTTTTGGACTCCTTAGTTTAGTGTAAATTCTTTTCGGGGTATAACTCTTTGGGTTAAATAATTTCTAGGTGACGAACATTTATTTTTATGACCTAGAACTTTATAAAATTTTTGTTTTTGAACCGGATGGGCTTCAAAGTGCAAATACTTAAATTTTTGGGCTTTTTTGCAAAAGTAAGCTTGTATTAATGTTTGAACTTCTTATAATGACTTTACTGGTACTAGTTACCATAACCTAATACTTATATCATAAATATTTTATTTTCCGTGATTAAAGGCACACTATGCTTAGAAAAATAATCAAAGGTTCATTAGAGAGTTTCGACCATTATTTAAACTTAATCGACATTGCTCCCTGACATTCCTCTAACTTCCAGTTTACAAAGATTGCTACTGTTAATCCCTCCTTCCTTAGGTGAGGTACAGCACAGATCTGTTTCGTTTCCAACCTCGAACCACAATCATTAATCAATTTTTTATATTCTTAAGGATAGCGGGACTTTAATTAAGAACATATAATATTTAAGATACAAGATTCGATTGAATAGCATTCCCTAATGGGAAACTTCTTTTATTAAAAACTTAAAAGTGGAAATATTACAATGAAAAGATTTAAAGAGGGACTTAAGTAACTAAGATCATCAGAGATGCTTTCTTATAGAGAAATGGAGATACCTGTCTTCTCTTTTCGTCAAGTATACTCAAATGATCATGTCCCTTCTTAGCACTCAGTCCCTCCTTTTATGGAGGAGATGAACTATATAGGATGCCCTAATTGCTACAGTGCACACTAATATTTTCACATGTCTACAGCTATCTTCACATGGTTACAGTAGATAGCGTTATTTTCCTAATTTGACACTTGATAAAATAGTATAATAATAGAACAATAACTTTTTAGAGCCTTTAATACTAACAAGACTAGTCATCCATATTGAGATTCTATACATCTCCATCTTTAATAATGTCTTCCAGTCTATCATTATCCAGATAATCATCAAAATCTTTAACAAGTTGATCATGCTCTGATCCTATCTTTCAAATAATTCATAAAGATATATTTTTTTTCTAATAATAATTTTTCAGCTCCAACATCAAATAGATAATCAAATACATCTTTTGAAGTAGCTCCTTCCACCTTTATATATTTGTTAAGATCATTATGATAAACGAAAGTAGTGTTTCTATAATCCATTAGTGTTTTTTCTTACTTAATTAATGCCAACATGTTGATGATAATTATTATAAAAACTGATGACTCTTGCTAAAGTAAGATCACTAACTACTTCTTTTCATTCTGAAAACCATTCTTGTTGTTGATCATTGTGATCGTCTAAATCAACCAATTGAACAAGATAATGGACTGGTTTGACTTTTTCATTTTCATACTCAACTACTACGCAATGTTCCTCGATATATAGATTTTTCTTGCATGGAGTTTTTTTGGCCATTAAGAGATGTGAGAATCAAATGGATCCTCTCAAACATGCACTGTTGAAACTTAGTTAGTCTTGAGAAGAATGGGCACTTTGGATCTAGGATTTCTATGAGGTAAGCTACCACTTCATATTCCCAACCTTAGACAATGGGGTCATTTGGGGAGATTGAATTGGCTAGAATCTAACACCCTCAACTCCAAGTCTATCAGGACAGAAAACTACAGTACTTCATGACTCCCAAAATGTCATAAGAATAACTATGATAGTAGTTGTTGCAGGTTGCATACCAAGCGTTGAACCATTTTTCTTAAACATAAGAACTTATTTTTTCTTGAATATCATAAGGACACCTTAGGTAATTCATTTGTAATTCTAAAAGGCTGAATCTTTGTGCTATTAGATAGGTAGAAGACAGCAGACCAAAGCATGATCTACTTTTTATATGGAATTTCAAAATATCTATAAGAATTCTACCAGAAAGAAAAGCCCAATCTAGCAATAATGGCATTTCATTTTGGATTTTCTCCTTTTCAATAGGAGTTCTGCTCTGATGATTATTAATGGTGAGTTCTCAAGTTAAACTATTTGCTAGAGAATTCTTTGATCACTATATATGTTCAACTATAAAAGAAAACCGTTAAGCTATAATTGCCAACGCAAGAGTTACCGTTGCACTTGCATATTTAATAAACTCTTTTTCACAAATAAAAGTATTCCTTTGCAATCAGTTCAAATAAAACAAGGGTTTTGGGGGCTAAAAAGATTAAGAACTTTCAACTCTCCTCATCACTACAAGGATTTTTTTTTCCCCCCATCATAGGATAGTTGCATTCTACTTTATCAAAACTCCTATTGCAATGTTTACAGAGTTTTTCTCCTTCTTTGATTTTGAGTACTTAACTCCAGCGTTCGTTGTTGGCATCTTCTCAAGAATTACATCATCTTCTTCATTAGGTAAATTGAGAACAGGAAGATTTTTATGCATCTTTTTGAAGTTTTGGACAATCTTTAAATTGTTAGGGGTTCATGTCCAACTTACTTCTTTCTTGAATTTCTGCTGCAATAATTTTCTTAATTTGGAAAGATCTTTGATGAAATCTAAAGCATAGGTAAGACATCTAAGAAATTTTTCTAATTGCTTCTTATCTTTAATCGTTTCAGGAAAATTCTATTTAGAATATGCTTTTGTAGGATGATTTGTCCATCTTTTTATCTTCGGACCTAAAAACTCGATTTCTTGTCTAGCATAAATACACTTGTTCCTAGCAAGAATAATATCATACTTAATGCATCTTTGGGTGATAGCTAAGACATTACCTTTGTGCTGCTCTATGGTATTCGAAAAGACAAGATGTCATCAATGTAAACAAGATAGTAGTGATTACGATCTTTGAAGATGTTATCCCTTTTTCTTTGAAATATTTGGGGTGCATTTTTAAGACCAAATGGCATTACTATCCACTCACAAAGTCCTTGAGGGGGCACTAAAAATCGGTTAAAGGATTGCTTTCTTCATTTATTTTTATCTAACAATATCCGCTTTTGCAAACCATTTTTGAGAACCAAAAGGCTCATTGAATTCTGTTGAACATAACTGTTTTGTTAGGAATACAATAACCATCAAATACAACATTGTTGTTAAGCTTTTCTTAATTGATTACCATTCTAGCTTTTTCTCTTTTCTCTTTAACATGATTTCTTACCATACAAACAACACTGTTGTGGGGACTCTTACTGTTTATCTAAAAGTTGTCTGATTCACCTGTCAAATTTTTGGATATCCTAGTGTGTATACAACATTTGTTTGACTCGGATAATAGTGTTAGGATTTAACAAAGTGATTTTTGCAAATGTCTTATTTTTATCCCAAAATTTCAGAGGATCACCAAAGTAGAGTTCTTTCCTTTGTTCTTTAATAGATAACTCAAGTAGTGAGATAATTAGTACTATCTCACATTATGTAGGTATTACCTTCTCACAATACTGGCTGCGTGTGAACTCAATCTTCTAATGTGTAAGCTTTGTTTAATTTATCAATAGGAACTGAATGACCATTTATTATGAATATTATTTGGCTTATGCTTTGGGTGCATGGGGAATATAACATTACAAAATTATTTTCAATAATCATATCAAGAGAGGGTTTATCAATAGCCCATAGAACTGTTATAATACATTGAACTCTTCCTATTTCTATAGAGAATAGTTTTATGGCTTCGTTGTGGCTCATATTATCAGCTATCCTTAACCTGTAAAGGATTCTTCCCTTTTTTCCACATGAATTATGGAAATCAAGATCTTTTTCCAAAATAGGCAGAATAACCACTATTGATTTAGTCACACAATTCTTATCTATTAAATCCTCCAACAATACATTTATTAGGATATAGATGCAAGTAGGGTTTGTACTAATGATTTCATAGCATATTTTAATGGTTATATTTTTAACTAATTCATCCCACTAGATTTGCTCGCTAACAGTTCTTATTTCTATCCAATAACTTCCCTATCCTGGCTCATACTTTTGTCTGCACTATGTCTGTTTGGTTCAAAATTCATTCTACTCATTTTACTAGTCATATTAATTATATCATCTTTTTTAAGCTCTTCTTTAGCGGTCAAAAATCCTTCTCCCCATTCTGATCATGTACTGATACTTCTCAATAATTGGGGTTTAATGCTAATTTTACCATTCTCATCAATTTTTATTACATTTTTCTTGTTGACTTTTATGGGATTTGTAAAGCTAGATATCCAATACCTATATTTATATTTTCCACAGATTGGATTTTATCCTTTGAATTTTTTGCATTGGTGTAGGACTTTCAAATTTTTCTATCTCTATCATTGTTATCTTAGTCTTTGGATCTATAGTGTTATCTAGTTTGTAGATTATTTTTCAAAATATTCTCAGTGGGTATTATCCTCTTTTCATGCCTATTCTAACTATTTTTATTTGAAGAGATAGAAAATTTTTGGCAAATTTGGACTTACATAATATCTAGCATGGCAATTGAATCATACTAATCCATTGTATAAATTGGTCTTAATCCCTATGATAATTTGATTATTAAATTTTGTATACCTGATATCATAGAGCAAAGTATAAAGATCAATATCTTTATCATAATACTATAATGGAGTAGTTTGTACTTGGACACTTTCAACATTGGTATACCTATATTTTCTATCTTTGTTATGCTTAAGGATATTTCGCCTAATAATGAGATTAATTTCTTCCTCATCAGACTCCGTCTTTTATTTCTAGATGTCATTCCAAAATTTCACATACATACTTAATTTCTAATTTAAAGATTGATTTTTTATATATCATATCTTTCTGAATTATGGGAAGTACCCAATCCCCGTTGACTTCTTCGTTCTCACTATCTATAAAAGTTTCTTCTCCTTGAAGATCACTGAGAGTAATTGAACCACTTTTTATCATGCGATTAGTTTTTTCATAATCACTTTCTTTATATTCATCCTCCAGTACAATCTCAACAATTCCCTTATTGTTTGTCAAGGCTGGATCTAGTGCTTCTTCCTCACCAGGTTCAAAGTAATCAAGACTACCCAAAGTTTCTAGAAGTTTTTTGTTTTTTCCTATTTTTACATTTATTTGCATAATGACTTACTTTTCTAAATAGAGCTGCTAAATAGGTCACTTGTTTGCATAAATAGGTCATTCCTGACAAAATAGACTTTTGTTTTATTTGTGAGTTTACAAATTTGCCCTTTGTTCTTTTGCCAATTATTTTGAGGTGTTATTTCTACTTATTATTCATTATCAGTGTGATATGTTATTTGAGAATCATTAATATTCATATTTGGTTGACACCATACAGTATATTCAAAAGTTTTTTCTAACAGAGTAATATTATCTTTTAATAAATTTATTATTATAGGATGAACTCGTTCGGTTATGGTTGTTAAATAGTTTAATCTATTTTTATAGTGATTTAACAAGTTTTGTCTAATACTTGTAGGAGTTAAATCAAAAGATCTTAAATAGTCCCATACTTTTTCTTGCGTATAGTGTTTTAGTTCAGGTAAATTAAAACTTTGTCCTGCTAAATAGTTACCTTCTCTGTCTAACTTAGAGTTCGATTGTAATCTATTTTTAAACACATCCATTGTTTAACAGTACTCCTATAGCTGTTTGTTCAAGGTCTAGGCTCTGATACCATTTTATAGTGAGTCGAGTGGTTTTTATGGAAAAAGCGGTAAAACCATTGGTGGAATTAGTTAGGTGATTCACACAAAGAGATCTATCAAATTTTAGCAACAATATTCGGATACTAGATTATCAAATGAAACTTTAAACTTAATGTCAGATAATCCTATTAAAACAAGATTGAATCAAAGAAATTATACCTTCAAGAGTTGGATCTGTCTTACTCCTTCGTGCTCGTCTTATTCCATCCTGACACGAGACTTACTTACTCGTTTAGACCTTCTCCTCCTCCTTGATAGTACTTTCTTTTTTATCAAAGTTGTAATAACAGAATTATAGACACAAAGTTTTGAGAAAAGATTTCTCTTTTATTTCATTGATAATTGTTCTCCTTTCCCTAAAGGGAGGAAATCAGAACATTTTTAGAGAGATATTATACAGAGAGAAATTTCTTCTTACAAATGCCGATGCCTCTACTAAAATCGACTAGCTTATTTATAGAGGACGGGGATGCGCTATGACATAAGCGCTTACATCCTTGGAAATCTAAAAAGATAAGATTGCCTTGCTAAAAGATAAGCTTCGTAGATAAGGCTCCACTGTTCTTGATAAGGCTGCTCTATGTCCTTTGCCTTGTTGTGTCGGTAGAGATAAGAGTTGATAATGTTGTGGCCCCTTATGTCTCACATGATGACTAGGTGAGAATTTGCTTTTGTGCCTTATCTTGTTCCACTTTATAAAGTTCAGCAAATTTTGTGTGTACAGCTGGACTGCCTAGAAATTTCTTGGGCTCCAGTGCACAGCTAAAGTCAAAAAGTTGTTCATCGACTGAGATGTTTTCAGCTCCTTCAATAGTGACTAGAATTAGATTTTTATCAGAGTAAAGAGTTCTAGCTCCTTTAGTCATTAGTCGCTCGCTTTGGCATTTGATTGCAAAAGCACCTGTTGATCGTTCATAGTTGATCCATCCTTTGTCAAAATGAGGAGTCTTATAGTGTTTGTTTTTCTCTGCTGCAATGGCAGGGAGTTTTGTAGTTGTTCCAGCTCTGGTAACATGGGTGATTTCAACTAAATAAATGGAAGGGTAAATAGTATCCTCATCCTTTCCAGGAGAGATAGTAAAAATACGAAGACAAATATATTCTTGTTGACCGAATTGCTTAATAGCATGTTTAAAATTGGTTGGAAAATGTTGTAGTTTAATAAGACTGAGGCTTAGGTATAGATAATTTAAATATCCGTACTTAAAGAGTTCAAAAACGACATCAGGGTTGGCTTTGGTGAAAGCAAAGATTCTGGGAAAAAGTGAATCCCTGGGGTTATAGTAGAGTTTAGGTATGCTAGAGAACTTTTGGTAGGCAAGCACTGTTGCTTCATAATAGTTCTTGTAAAAAGAGTCCGATAGATCAAGAGTTCGAATGCCAGTATTTTGAATAATTGGTCTTGCAGCTAATAACTTAGCTTTTAGTTGTTGCTTCTCTTTCTCCTCTTCAGAGAGGGGGTTTGAAGCGTTTCCCTGATTTGGTCGAAATGAGAGTTCAGAGAGTTCAGAGCGAACTTTTGTGATGTCCACCTTGGAAGAGTTCAAAAAGTTCAACTTAAGCTGTTCGATAGTCTGGTGGAAATATGTTGTTAGTTCTCGAGGTTTCCCTAAATCAGCTCTGAGATCTACAACAATTTCTTCAATGACTTCAATTTTTTCATTAACAGCTTCATAGTATTCATTAACATTTATAAGAATGTCTTCAAAGTTCTGGATTAGCTGGATACTGTCCACTTGTTCCATTGATGCTTTGCCTTTGTCCGTTGAACTCATGTTCTCTTGTTAAATAATCTGCAATAAAGTTGTTCTTCCCTGCAACTTGCTCAGATACAGCGTTAAACTCAGATAAAAATAGCTACCATCGATGCAATTTACGCATGTGAGGTCCATTATCTAAAGCTTGTTTTATGAACGATGTTGCGGCTTGATTATCTGTTAATACTTTAAACGGCTTAGGAAGCAAAAAGAGTCTCCATTTAGTAATTCCTCTAATAATAGCTAAGAGCTCCTTTTCCATAGTAGTATAATTTTCTTCTCGTTCAGAAAAAGTTCCACTGTGATAACCACAAATTTCATTTAAATCTGTCTTCAAAACTGCTGCCCATGTTTTGTCAGATGCGTCTGTTTGAAGAATTAAGTTATCTTCAGGTTCAGGGAGTCTAAGATTGGGAAGTTGTTGACATTCTCCTTTTAGCTTCTTCACAATTTCAGTATGTTTTTCTGTCCAACCAAGAGTATTATTTTTTCTGAGTAGACTTTGCAAATCTTTTTTCTTTTTTGCTAAGTCTGGGATATAAGAACTAGCATAGTTTAATAATCCTAAGAAGCCTTGAATTTGTTTCTTTGTTCTCAGTTGGTCTGGATACTCCATGATTTTTCTAGAGATATGAGGTTGTAAGCTGATTCCATTTGTGCCAACTTCAAATCCTAAGAATTCAATTTTCTCTCTTTCAATTACAGCTTTTTTCTCACTTACGCAAATGCCTTCTTTAATAGTTGTTTCCAGAAATGTGTTGAGATGTACTCGATGTTCTTCAAGAGTATCTGAACTTATTAAAATATCATCTACATAGACAACAACAAAACTGTTAAGGTGTTTAAAGGCATTATCCATTCTTCGTTGAAAAATTCTTGGTGCATTTTTTAGTCCAAACGGCATAACAATCCATTCATAAAATCCTTGAGGTGTACTAAAACCTGTATATTTAATACCCGTTTCTTCCATTTTAATTTGCCAAAAGCCAGATTTGCAATCAAATTTTGAGAGGAATTTTCTGTTTTTTACAAGGTTAATTAATACTTCTTTGTTGGGTAAGAAATAGTTACCTGTTTTTGTAAACTGATTTAGTTTTTTATAGTTGATAACCATTCGGGCTTTGCCTCTCCGTCGTTCTGCTTCATTAACTACCATAAAGATTGGGGAAGAGTATGCTCCGTTGGATGGTCCAATGAGTCCTTTTTCAAGTAATTCTTTTATTTGTATTGAAAATTCCTTGATATCATCTTCCGAGTATAGCATTGGTTTTTCTTTGATATAAACTTCTTGAGTTAATTCTATTTTAGCTCGAGGATGTTTAGGTTTCCAAAATTGTAATGGGTTTTCAGAACAAATTCGTTTGAGTTTTGCTAAAAGGTCATCTTTCTTGAGTATATGAACTGTAAAAATAGGTTTCTGTGTTTGGATTTGAAGTGCGATTCGTTCATAATCATGTCCACCACGCTTCGCGCACACTCGATAGGGTTGTTTTAAAGTGAAAATTTTCAAAGTGTGACCACATTTGATGGTTAAATAAACAGTATAAGGAGTTTAGGTAAACTTAGCAAACTGTTTTAAAAAGTCATTTCCTAATAAAATATCATAACCAGAGTTATACTATAAAACGGTGGGTATTGTAAGGATTTTGTTACCTAAAATAATGAAAACATTGTTCTAAACCAAATCTAAATAGGTAGGAATAGGATGAACTCCTTTGATTCTAATTTTAAGATCATTTGGGAGTTTATCCCATTTGGAAGTAAAAAGTCCTGAAAGAAAGTTACTTGGAAGCCAGTATCAATCAAAGCAGTAGTAGTAAGGTCTAATTCTTTGACGGTAACATCTATATATGTAAGAATGGGTATTTCAAGTTGCTTCATAATCTTTCAAGAATAATAGGAGTGTGTTGATGTACAAGAGTTATATGAGTAGGACCAATTTCATAGTTCGTATATTGGTCAAGGAAATTCATTCCTAAGAATATATGATAAAATTCATTTTTGATTGAATGATCAATATAACAGTCAAATTCTAATAGAGTAGAATTAGGTGTTTTCATCATTATTCTAGAGATTTGATTTAGAGTTACTTTCTGACCATTGTAGGTAACAAAGTTATAGTCTAATGCTGTTGAGACTGCTATGGGTAACGGTGTACAATGGCTTCGTGATGCTCCTATATCTATAAGGATTTTATTAGAGATCCATGTTTGGCCATTAAAATAGTCTAACTTTACTTTGTAGGTGCTAGTACGTTTAGTTGTTAATAATGGAGATGTAAACCTGCGTATGGTTGCTGTACTATAACTTCGTGTTAAAACAGGTTGATTGGCTACTCTTATTCCTTTTTCAGTATAAGAAAGTCTAGGTGCTTGATAGCTGGTTGATACTTCATCTTCTTCAACTAATTGAAAGTCTGTTAATGCAGGTATTTTGGCTTCTTGCATGGGAGGAGAGATAATAGTACTGACAATTGAAAAGATTGGATCGATAGTTATTTTTCCAGTTTGTTATACATCTTTTATTGGAAAGTTAGTATTGAAAAAAATGCATAATCCTCTGTAATAAAAGGATAATGCATCATTTCCTGGTTGTAATCCAATATCTGTTAAGAGTTCAAATTGCAAATTTAAACTCTCTTCTATATTTTTACTTTGCAGAGTAGCAGAATAATTCGGATAACATTCAAAGATTAATTTTTTGTAAATTAGATTCCCTTGTAATGTTCCTAGATGGCTGTTCTGTATATTTCGGAATCTTTGATCATGTAATGATAGAATAATAGGGGAGTTAATGCCTCCTTTAAAGCAAGCATTTACAGCAATTTGTATTCCTTGTAAATGTACATACTTAATGAGTTTTCTATCTTTAGTGGGAATTTCTGCTAAAAATTTATCAATTATCTCCTGAGTCATTAGTCTTAATCGGATATTTCCCTGTAAATATTGAATTTTAATAGGTTGTTCTGTAGTATAGAGCTTAAAATATCTTGTTAATATTCGAGTTAGAAGATCATCTAATTTTTTCATAAAATTCCGAGGATATTTTAGAGATAAATCAGTTGCTGTAATTTTTTCATAAAGTTTTTAGTTGAAAGTAATTATTCCAGTATAATTTTCATGATTTTCTTGTTCTTGTTGTTGGATAATTTCTGTTTATTCAGTATTCATCTTCTGCATCTGAAGAACTTTTTGTTTCTGATGTACTTGTTTCAGCTTCTGAGCTAATAGATTCATAACAACTCGAAACTGCTTCATGCATATTAGTGGTTATTGGATAACGTTCATCTTGAATTTCTTCAAATTCTTCTAAAAAGAGTTTTACTATATTTGCTTTTCTTTTATTACAGTCAATAGATTTATGTCCTATTTCTCCACAGTTCCAACATTGACAAGCAGTAGGTTTTTTTATTTCTTTTATAATATCTATTCTGAGAGTTAAAGTTTTCTTGAGTTAAATTTTTGTGTCGAAAATATTTACTACTTTTTTGTGGTTTATTTACTGATTTTTCGGTTTTTGTGTTTTCAGTCTTTGTTCTTTTGTTTGAAAATTTCTTCTTTTTAGAGAATGTTTTCTTCAGAGTTTTTGTAGGAGTAGTATTCTTGGTATTCTGTTTTCGAATTCTTTTTCTTTTAGGTCTAAAATTTGGATAATTTTCACAGCCATATTGTCCTGGTTCTTTTACATCTTCACAGCAAAGAGTTACTTCTTTAATATGTCTTCTTCTACTTTCTTATAAACAAAGTTCCATCATTTCTTTGTTTATTAGAGTCTGAACTGCGGCTACTGATCTAAAAATAGAAGGATGTTTTGCATAAATTTCAAACTTGTCTAAAAAGTATTTATTCCAAGGGTGAGGAAATTTATTTATTAAAAGTTGGATATAAGGCTCTTGATTTTCTGTAGAATCATAAAGCTCATAGTAATATTTTTCAAATTCACAAAAGAAACTCTTATAGTTGCATAAGTTACAAATTCTAAAATTGGTAAGTTTATATAAAGCTTCTTTTTTCCCTTCTAGTCTGTTTAATTCTGAATTTTCAATAAATTCGTATCCTTGAAATTGTCCTAATAAATATTTTTCAAAGGTCCAAACTCCATGTTCGATGGAAGTTCCAAGATTTCTTTTTACATCCACTTCTATTAGATTTCTTAGTACTAAAGATATTCCACTATACCAATTTAGTACATTTCCTTGAAGAGAGTAGATTATTAAATTGTAAATCACATTGACATCTCTGTCTTCTAGGGCATAAGTTGGTTCTTGCATTAAGGATAGTATTAGTGAACTTCTCCAAGTGTCTAAACCTGCTCTTTTATTTGTTACACAATCCATATCTAAAAAATTTCCCCATGTAGGTACTGGTTATAAAAGAAATGGAATTTTTTGTTTAAATTCTTCATTGATAGTGTTCTTTCTTATTGGAGGTCTTCTCTTGTTTTGAAGGTTAGCTGTATGTTTATTCTTATGGATTGAATTAGTTCTAAAAGGACTGGAAGGTTCTCCTGTTTCATAGTTATTTGGATTGTTACTTCCTACACTTCCTATGGGTGTTCCTGCTTGCATGTTTACTTGTTTTACTAGTTTAGTTAATTGAAGATTTTCAAAGTCATTTAACAATTCTTCAATAGCTTTATTATATTCTTTCATTATTGGCTACTTGCTGCTGCTTCTTGTTTTTCTTTGGCTTTTAGTAAATGTCTTTCTTCTATAGTTTTTTGTATTACTTCTTCTGGTTCTTTCAAACTGTTATTTTGATATGTTTCAATATATTTTACATCATCACTGTTGGGGTTGATTTTATCGGAAAGTTTAATTTCTATCAGAGTATCTTCTCCTTTTTGTTTGGGTTTTAACATTTTTTCAAAAATTAGATTTATAAGTTGTATTTGCATTACTAGTTGTTTGATAGAGCTATTTATTTCTCTAATTTCATCTTTTACTGCTTTTAGTTCGTTTTCTAGTTGCGGAAAGCTCATTGTTTATTAATCTTCATCGTTAAACCAAAATTCTGTATCAAATTGGTTTAGGTTGTTATCAATGTTGTTTTCTATATTTTCACAAATTTCTATATAAGTTCTTTTTTCTTCTTCATAAATTAAGAGGTGTAGTCTATCTTCATTTAATCAAATTATTTCTTTTTGCTATTATTTTTCTTTAATTGTTTAATTTTTTGTATATAAAACTTTTCTTTTTGTAATATTTCTTTTTCCGAAAGAGTTTTCTATAAGTTGAGAACAGATTCACAGTTTTTTGATGTCTTGATTTTTAGTTTAGGCATTTCAGGTTATTCCATTCTTTTTACAAATTTTTCTCAAGTAAATAGATTTTTATTAGTCTGTTAATTATAATCATTATTTTGTATTCAAAAAATAAATAATTATTTCTGTTCTGACATAAATATTTTAATAATTGTAACATATGGAAGGACTAGGCCAACAATTTTGGCAAACCTTGAGGACTAAGGAACAAAACTACCTTTTACACAAAAATTTAAGTGTAAATGCCATAGAATTTGAGCTAGAACTTGATGAAGGCATGTATGGGGACACAGATATGTTATAATTATTAAAATATTTATGTCAGAATAGAAATAATTTTTTATTTTTTGAATACAAAATAATGATTATAATTAACAGACTAATAAAAATCTATTTACTTGAGAAAAATTTGTAAAAAGAACGGAAAAACCTGAAATGCCTAAACTAAAAATCATGATTCCAAAAAACTGTGAATCTGTTCTCAACTTATGAAAACTATTTCGAAAAAAGAAATATTACAAAAAGAAAAATTTTATATACAAAAAATTGAACAATTAAAGAAAAATAATAGCTCTAAAGAAATAATTTGGTAAAATGAAGATAGACTAGACCTCTTAATTTATGAAGAAGAAAAAAAAACTTATATAGAAATTTGTGAAAATATAGAAAACAACGTTGATAACAACCTAGACCAATTTGATACAGAATTTTGGTTTAACAATAAAGATTAATAAACAATGAGCTTTCCGCAACTAGAAAACGAACTAAAAGCAGTAAAAGATGAAATTAGAGAAATAAATAGCTCTATCAAACAACTAATAATGCAAATACAACTTATAAATCCAATTTTTGAAAGAATGTTAAAACCCAAACAAAAAGGAGAATATACTCCGATAGAAATTAAATTTTTCGATAATATCAACCCCAACAGTGATGATGCAAAATATATTGAAACATATCAAAATGACATTTTGAAAGAACAAGAAGAAGTTATACAAAAAACTATAGAAGAAAGACATTTACTAAAAGTCAAAGAAAAACAAGAAGAAGCAGAAAGTAGCCAATAATGGGAGAATATAATAAAGCTATTGAAGAATTGTTAAATGACTTTGAAAATCTTCAATTAACTAAACTAGTAAAACAAGTAAACATGCAAGCAGGAACACCCATAGGAAGTGTAGGAAGTAACAATCCAAATAACTATGAAACAGGAGAACCTTCCAGTCCTTTTAGAACTAATTCAATCCATAAGAATAAACATACAGCTAACCTTCAAAACAAGAGAAGACCTCCAATAAGAAAGAACACTATCAATGAAGAATTTAAACAAAAAAATCCATTTCTTTTATAACCAGTGCCTACATGGGGAAATTTTTTAAATATAGATTGTGTAACAAATAAAAGAGCAGGTTTAGACACTTGGAGAAGTTCACTAATACTATCCTTAATGCAAGAACCAACTTATGCCCTAGAAGACAGAGATGTCAATGCGATTTACAATTTAATAATCTACTCTCTTCAAGGAAATGTACTAAATTGGTATAGTGGAATATCTCTAGTACTAAGAAATCTAATAGAAGTGGATGTAAAAAGAAATCTTGGAACTTCCATTGAACATGGAGTTTGGACAATTGAAAAATATTTATTAGGACAATTTCAAGGATACGAATTTATTGAAAATCTAGAATTAAACAGACTGGAAGGGGAAAAAGAAGCTTTATATAAACTTACCAATTTAAGAATTTGTAACTTATGCAACTATAAGAGTTTTTTTTATGAATTTGAAAAATATTACTATGAGCTTTATGATTCTATAGAAAATCAAGAGCCTTATATCCAACTTTTACTAAATAAATTTCCTCACCCTTGGAATAAATATTTTTCAAACAAGTTTGAAATTTATGCAAAACATCCTTCTATTTTTAGATCAGTAGCCGCAGCTCAGACTCTAATAAACAAAGAAATGATGGAACTTTATCTGCAAGAAAGTAGAAGAAGATATATTAAAGAAGTAACTCTTTGCTGTGAAGACGTAAAAGAACTAGGACAATATGGCTGTGAACATTATCCAAATTTTAGACCTAAAAGAAAAATAATTCCAAAACAGAATATCAAGAAAGCTACTCCTAGAAAAACTCCAAAGAAAACATTCTCTAAAAAGAAGAAATTTTCAAACAAAAGAACAAAGACTGAAAAAGCAAAAATCGAAAAATCAGTAAATAAACCACAAAAAAGTAGTAAACATTTTCGACACGAAAATTTGACTCAAGAAAACTTTAACCGTTAGAATAGATATTAAAAAAGAAATAAAAAACCTACTGCTTGTCAATGTTGGAACTGTAGAGAAATAGGATATA
The DNA here is from genome assembly GCA_029747015.1 of Carnegiea gigantea. Lineage (NCBI taxonomy): Eukaryota > Viridiplantae > Streptophyta > Magnoliopsida > Caryophyllales > Cactaceae > Carnegiea > Carnegiea gigantea. The sequence continues at coordinate 117,433 of JAKOGI010000831.1, read as the reverse complement.
AATCTATTGACTGTATTAAAAGAAAAGCAAATATAGTAAAACTCTTTTCAGAAGAATTTGAAGAAATTCAAGATGAACTTTATCCAATAACCACTAGTATACATGAAGCAGTTTCGAGTTGCTATGAATCTATTAGCTCAGAAGCTAAAACGAGTACATCAGAAACAGAAAGTTCTTCAGATGCAGAAGATGAATACTGAAAAAACAGAAATTATCCAACAACAAGAACAAGAAAATCATGAAAATTATACTGGAATAATTACTTTCAACCAAAAACTTTATGAAAAAATTACAGCAACTGATTTATCTCTAAAAGATCCTCGGAATTTTATGAAAAAATTAGATGACCTCTTACTTGAAAATTAATAAGATATTTTAAGCTCTATACTACAGAACAACCTATTAAAATTCAACATTTATAGGGAAATATCCGGTTAAGACTAATGACTCAGGAGATAATTGATAAATTTTTAGCAGAAATTCCCACTAAAGATAGAAAACTCATTAAGTATGTACATTTACAAGGAATACAAATTGCTGTAAATGCTTGCTTTAAAGAAGGCATTAACTCACCTATTATTCTATCATTACATGATCAAAGATTCCGAAATATACAGAATAGCCATCTAGGAACATTACAAGGGAATCTAATTTACAAAAAATTAATCTTTGAATGTTATCCGAATTATTCTGTTACTCTGCAAAATAAAAATATAGAAGAGGGTTTAAATTTGCAATTTAAACTCTTAACAGATATTGGATTACAACAAGGAAATGATGCATTATCCTTTTATTACAGAGGATTATACATTTTTTCCAATACTAACTTTCCAATAAAAGATGTATAACAAACTGGAAAAATAACTATCGATCCAATCTTTTCAACTGTCAGTACTATTATCTCTCCTCCTACGCAAGAAGCCAAAATACCTGCATTAATAGACTTTCAATTAGTTGAAGAAGATAAAGTATCAACTAGCTATGAAGCACCTAGACTTTCTTATACTGAAAAAGGAATAAGAGTAGCCAATCAACCTATTTTAACACGAAGTTATAGTATAGCAACCATACCCAGGTTTACATCTCCATTATTAACAGCTAAATGTACTAGCACCTACAAAGTAAAGTTAGACTATTTAATGGCCAAACATGGATCTCTAATAAAATCCTTATAGATACAGAAGCATCACAAAGTCATTGTATACCGTTATCTATAACAGTCTCAACAGCATCAGACTATAACTTTGTTACCTATAATGGTCAGAAAGCAACTCTAAATCAAATCTCTAGAATAATGATGAAAACACCTAAGTCTACTCTATTAGAATTTGATTGTTATATTGATCATTCAATCAAAAATGAATTTTATCATATACTCTTAGGAATGAATTTCCTTGACCAATATACTAACTATGAAATTGGTCCTACTCATATAACTCTTGTACATCAACACACTGCCATTATTCTTGAAATATTATGAAGCAACTTGAAATACCCATTCTTACATATATAGATGTTACCGTCAAAGAATTAGATCTTACTACTACTGCTTTGATTGATACTGGCTTCGAAGTAACTTTCTTTCAGGACTTTTTACTTCCAAAATGGGATAAACTCCCAAATGATCTTAAAATTAGAATCAAAGGAGTTCATCCTATTCCTACCTATTTAGATTTGGTTCAGAACAATGTGTCCGTTATTTTGGGTAACAAAATCCTTACAATGCCCACCGTTTTACAGTATAACTCTGGTTATGATATTTTATTAGGAAATGACTTTTTAAAACAGTTTGCTAAGTTTACGCAAACTCCTTATACTGTTTATTTAACCACCAAATGTGGTCACACTTTGAAAATTCCCACTTTAAAACAACCCTGTCGAGTGCATGCGAAGCGTGGTGGACATGGTTATGAACGAATCGCACTTTAAATCCAAACACAGAAACCTATTTTTACAGTTCATATACTCAAGAAAGATGACCTTTTAGCAAAACTCAAACAAATTTGTTTTGAAAACCCATTACAATTTTTGAAAACCTGAACATCCTCGAACTAAAATAGAATTAACTCAAGAAGTTTATATCAAAGAAAAACCAATGCTATACTCGGAAGATGATATCAAGGAATTTTCAATACAAATAAAAGAACTACTTGAAAAAGGACTCATTGGACCATCCAACGGAGCATACTCTTCCCCAGCCTTTATGGTAGTTAATGAAGCAGAACGACGAAGAGGCAAAGCCCGAATGGTTATCAACTATAAAAAGCGAAATTAGTTTACAAAAACAGGTAACTATTTCTTACCCAACCAAGAAGTATTAATTAACCTTGTAAAAAACAGAAAATTCTTCTCAAAATTTGATTGCAAATCTAGCTTTTGGCAAATTAAAATAGAAGAAATAGGTATTAAATATACAGGTTTTAGTACACCTCAAGGATTTTATGAATGGGTTGTTATATCGTTTGGACTAAAAAATACACCAAGAATTTTTCAACGAAGAATGGATGATGCCTTTAAACACCTTAACAGTTTTCTTGTTGTCTATGTAGATGATATTTTAATAAGTTCAGATACTCTTGAAGAACATCGAGTACATCTCAACACATTTCTGGAAACAGCTATTAAAGAAGGCATTTGCCTAAGTGAGAAAAAAGCTACAATTGAAAGAGAGAAAATTGAATTCTTAGGATTTGAAGTTGCCACAAACGGAATCAGCTTACAACCTCATATCTCTAGAAAAATCATGGAGTATCCAGACCAACTGAGAACAAAGAAACAAATTCAAGGTTTCTTAGGATTATTAAACTATGCTAGTTCTTATATCCCGGACTTAGCGAAAAAGAAAAAAGATTTGCAAAGTCTACTCAGAAAAAATAATACTCTTAGTTGGACAGAAAAACATACTAAAATTGTGAAGAAACTAAAAGGAGAATGTCAACAACTTCCCAATCTTAGACTCCCTGAACCTGAAGACAACTTAATTCTTCAAACAGGCGTATCTAACAAAACATGGGCAGCAGTTTTGAAGACAGATTTAAATGAAATTTGTGGTTATCACAGTGGAACTTTTTCTGAACGAGAAGAAAATTATAATACTATGGAAAAGGAGCTCTTAGCTATTATTAGAGGAATTACTAAATGGAGACTCTTTTTACTTCCTAAGCTGTTTAAAGTATTAACAGATAATCAAGCAGCAACGTCGTTCGTAAAACAAGCTTTAGACAATGGACCTCACATGCGTAAATTACATCAATGGCAGCTATTTTTGTCTCAGTTTAACACTGTATATGAGCATGTTGCAGGGAAGAACAACTTTATTGCAGATTATTTAACAAGAGAGGATGAGTTCAACAGACAAAGGCAAAGCATCAATGGAATAAGTGGACAGCACCCAGCTAATCTAGAACTTTGAAGATATTCTTATAAATGTTAATGAATACTGTGAAGCTGTTAACGGAAAAATTGAAGTCATTGAAGAAATTGTTATAGATCTCAGAGCTGATCTGGGGAAACCTCAAGAACTAACAACATATTTCCACCAGACTATCGAACAGCTTAAGTTAAACTCTTTGAACTCTTCCAAGGTGGACATTACAAAAGTTCGCTCTGAACTCTCTGAACTCTCATTTCGACCAAATCAGAGAAACGCTTCAAACCCCCACTCTGAAGAGGAGAAAGAGAAGCAACAACTAAAAGCTAAGTTATTAGCTACAAGACCAGTTATTCAAAATACTGGCATTTGAACTCTTGATCTATCGAACTTTTTTTACAAGAACTATTATAAAGCAACAGTGCTTGCCTACCAAAAGTTCTCTAGCATACCTGAACTCTACTACAACCCCAGGGATTCACTTTTTCCCAAAATCTTTGCTTTCACCAAAGCCAACCCTGATATCGTTTTTTAACTCTTTAAGTATGGATATTTAAATTATTTGTACCCAAACCTCAGTCTTATTAAACTACAACATTTCCTAACCAATTTTGAACATGCTATTAAGCAATTTGGTCAACAAGAATATATTTGTCTTCGTATTTTTACTATCTCTCCTGAAAAGGATGAGGATACTATTTACCCTTCCATTCATTTAGTTGAAATCACCCATGTTTCTAGAGGTGGAACAACTACAAAACTCCCCGCCATTGCAATAGAGAAAAACAAACACTATAAGACCCCTCATTTTGACAAAGGATGGATCAACTATGAATGATCAACAGGTGCTCTTGCAATCAAATGCTAAAGCGAGCGACTAATGACTAAAGGAGTCAGAACTCTTTGCTCTGACAAAAATCTAATTCTAGTTACTACTGAAGGAGCTGAAAACATCTCAGTCGATGAGCAACTTTTTGACTTTCGCTATGCACTGGAGCACAAGAAATTTCTAGGCAGTCCAGCTATACGCACAAAATTTGCTGAAATTTATAAAGTGGAACAAGACAAGGCACAAAAGCAGATTCTCACCTAGTCATCATGTGAGACACAAGGGGCCGCAATATTATCAACTCTTATCTCTACCGACACAACAAAGCAAAGGACATAGAGTAGCCTTATCAAGAACAGTGGAGCCTTATCTACGGAACTTATCTTTTAGCCAGGCAATCTTATCTTTTTGGATTTCCAAGGATGTAAGCGCTTATGTCATAGCGCACCCCCGTCCTCTATAAATAAGCTAGCCGATTTTAGTATAGGCATCGGCATTTATAAGAAGAAATTTCCCTCTGTACAATATCTCTCTAAAAATGTTCTGATTTCCTCCCTTTAGGAATAATTATCAATGAAATAAAAGAGAAATCTTTTCTCAAAACTTTGTGTCTATAATTCTGTTATTACAACTTTCATCAAAGAGAAAGTACTATCAAGGAGGAGGAGAAGGTCTGAACGAGTAGGTAAGTCTCGCGTTAGGGTGGAGTAAGACGAGCGTGAAGGAGTAAGACAGATCCAATTCTTGAAGGTATAATTTCTTTGATTCAATCTTGTTTTAATAGGGTTATCTGACATTAAGTTTAAAGTTTCATTTGATAATCTAGTATCCGAGTACCATTGCTAAAATTTGATAGATCTCTTTGTGTGAATCACCTAACTAATTCAACCAATGATTTTACCGCTTTTTCCATAAAAACCATTCGACTCACTATAAAATGGTATCAGAGACTAGACCTCGAACAAACAGCTATAGGAGTACTCTTAAACAATGGATGTGTTTAAAAATAGATTACAATCGAACTCTAAGTTAGACAGAGAAGGTAACTATTTAGTAAGACAAAGCTTTAATTTACCTGATCTAAAACACTATACGCAAGAAAAAGCATGGGACTATTTAAGATCTTTTGATTTAACTCCTAGAAGTGTTAGACAAAACTTGTTAAATCACTATAAAAATAGATTAAACTATTTATCAACCATACCCGAACGAGTTCATCCTATAACAATAAATTTATTAAAAGATAATATTGCTCTGTTAGAAAAAACTTTTGAATATACTGTATGGTATCAACCAAATATGAATATTAATGATTCTCAAATAACATATTGCACTGATAATGAAAAATAAGTAGAAATAACACCTCAAAATAATTGGCAAAAGAACAAAGGGCAAATTTGTAAACTCAACAAATAAAACAAAAACCTATTTTGTCAGGAATGACCTATTTATGCAAACAGGTAACCTATTTAGCAGCTCTATCTCTATATGCCCAACACTTACAATTGTCTTCCCCGACATGACAATAAGCGACTTTTCGATAAAATCTTCGCTTCTTAGGGCTTGACTTATTATAATATTTTCTTTTATATTTCTCTTCCCTTTGCTCATTAAAGCTCTTTTTCTTATAACATTTTTTTTTCCTTCTCCTCGTAGGTTCTTTTCCACATTGATGAGGATTATCTTAATAGATTAGAAATTGTTGCTTCATTTTCTTTTGTTTTTGAAGATCAAGACAATGATCATTATCCCATTTTCTTAAATAAGAGTTCTTTTTACCAAGGGTATCAATGACATCTGGTTTTTCAAGCCATGTAATGTACTTTTCATTGATTATAGAATTCACTGGATATGGTAGTTTGTCATAAAACATACCAAGATTGGTTTCATTATACCTAATTTTGTAATAATATTGACTAAATGTAGCAATATAATTCTCCAGATATCTCATGTCCCATGATTTTATGTTGTTAATCTTCATTTGCCATTCTCTAGCATTTTCTTCGGAATCAAGTTTAGCTCTGATAAATTCAGTTTCAATTTCTTTGCTTAAATTTTAGAACATTGTAGCTTGTGTTTCCATCATTTTTAATACATTTTCACCTTCCTCATTTAGTGAGTCATACCAGTCAGCTATTGTGCTAAAAAAAAACTATGTTCGGTATAATTTCAAAAATTTCTAGCAGTCCATGTAGTATTCAAGTTTTAGACACTATTTGTACCTCTTTTCTAATACTCAAGTATTTCTTCTGTATTACAGGCTCCATCAATGTTTAAGTGTATCCTATTTGGGTAACTAGGTTAAAGTCAATTTCTTCGAATAATATGATTTTCCTTGGGATAAACTCAAAGGAAAAGTTAGTTATATGACCTGCTGGAACGTACGTAGGTCTCATAAAATAGGTATTTCTTCTGGAAGGTTTACCAAAGTCTTCAGGTTTAGGAACAACATTGTTAACTAGATTGGACTCGATTTTATCTATGTTAAGTTCTTCTTCAGTCTTGAATTTATCTATGTTAAGTTCTTTTTCAGTCTCATTAACTTCATCATCTAATACCATTTTACCATATTTTTTTATCTAGTCTCTTCCTAATTTCTTCTAAAGGAACAACATTAAGATCATCTAGTTTAATTAGGTTCATCTGTTGATATATTTATTCTTCTAAGTTAACACTATTTGTTTCTTCATTCTTATCGCATAATACATCTTGTTTTTTAACTATTGTACTCAAAATTTTGTTTAATTCTTCTAGATTTGGTTCTTTGTCAAATATATTCTGTAATTCCTCAAGATTACACTGCTCGTACTTCATCCTCCTCTTCTTTCTTTGCTTTTGCAGTTGATTTTTCTTCTTGCATTTTTATATCATGCAAAGAAGATGGATTTTTTTTTTGGGGGTTTTGGAAAGAATATTCCTGCTGAAATAGACTCAAATCAAATTTTTTATTATGTCTAATTTCGTTAATTAAAGAAAGATGGATTATAGAAAATTGCTTCCTAATCTCTTTAACTTCAATCTTAATTTCTACTAATTTGACCTTTAGTTCTAAAACTATATCAGTGAAGTAGAAAAAATTACTTTTTGGTCCACTGAGGTTTGATGTAATAATTTTTGAGAACTGCTTTTTTAGATAAATATTTTGGGACTGCGTAGGTTGGCTAATTATTTTTCAGGGCACAACTGTTTGGATTATAATACTTTTGGGGGAAAAATATTTATTTTTCTAACCCACAACTTTCTAAAATTACAAATTGGCCCAAAATATGCAAAGATGATTATATTTAATGGTTTTACTACTTGTCATGGCTTTACTAGGCAGTAATTATCGCAATCTACTACTTATACCATAAATGTAATATTTTCTAATATTAGAGGCCCACCATGCTCAGCAAAATAATTAAAGATTAATGAGAGAGTTTTGATCATTACCTGACCTAAGTCAACGCTGGATCGTGGCGTTCCTCTACCTTCCTGTTTACACGGATTGCTAATCTTAAACACACCTTTCTTAGATTAGGCACAACACAGATTTGTTTCGTTTCCTACCTCGAACCATATTCATTAATCAAGTTTTGAAAATTTTGTAAGGATAGGGAAATTTTGATCAAGAAATCATACTATTTAAGACATAAGATTTGATTGAATAACGTTCCCTACTAGGAAACTTCTATATTGAAAAATTAAAAGTGGAAATATTGCAATGGAAAGATTTGAAGAGGGATTTAAACAACTAAGATTATCAGAGATGCTTGCTCATAGAGAAAGGGAGATATCTATATTTTCTTTTATTTAAGTATGCTCAAATGACCATATCCCTAATCAACACTCAGTCTCTCCTTTTATAGAGAAGATGGACTATATAAGATACCCTAATGGCTATAGTACACACTGATTTTTACATGCCTACATCTATCCTCACATGGCTATAGTAGACTTCGTTATTTTCTTGATGCTTGATACAATAATATGATAATGGAGCAACAAATTTTCAGAGCCCTTGATGCTAACAAGATTAGTCATCCACATTGAGATTTTGCATGGCTTCATCTCCAACAATGTCTTCTAGTCTATCATTATCCAGATAATCATTAAAGTCTTTATCAAGTTGAAGATGCTTGGGATCCTATCTTTCAAACAATTCATGAAGATATTTCTTTCCCTTTTATGGATAAGAATTTTCAAGCTCCCACATCAAAGAGATAATCAAAGGCATCCTGTCCTTATACCGTCATATATTTGCTGAGGTGATTATGATAAACGAATGCAGTGTTCCCGCAATACATTAGTGGTCTTCCTTGTTCAAATGATGCCCACATTTGATGATAAATATTGTAAAAACTAATGACTCTTGTTAAAGTAGAATCACTAACTACCTCTTGTTGTTTTGGAAATCATTCTTGCCGTTGATCGTTAGGATCATCCAAATTAACTAATTAAACAAGATAATGGACTAATTTGGATTTACCATTTTTCATATTCGATTCCTACACACTGTACCTTGACATACAGGCTTCTATATATGGAATTATTTGTTGGTCCATTAGGGGATGTGAGAATTCAATGGATCCTTTTAAACATGCACTGTTGAAACTTGGTTGGATTTAAGAAAAATAGGTACTTTGGATTCGGGATTTTCATGAGGTAAGTTACCATTCCATATTCCCAGGCTTTCATGATGGGGTCATCTGGAGAGATTGAATTAATAGGGAATCTAACACCACCAACTCCAGATCTATCAGGAAAGAAGATCGTAGTACTCTATGGCTCCCAAGTATCGTAGGAGTAATTATGATAGTAGCGGATGATAGTTGCATACCAATCGTTGAACCATTGAAAACTTATTTTTTCTTAAACATCATAAGGAAACCTTAGGTAATTCATTTGTAACCCTAAAAGGCTAAATCTTTGTGCTATTAGGTAGGTAGAAGACAGTAGAACAAAATATGATCTACTTTTTGTATGGAATTCCAAAATATCTATAAGAATTCTAATAGAATGAGAAACCCGTTGTAGTACTAATGAAATTTCATTTTGGATTTCCTCCTTTGCCGAGAGAAGTTTAGCTCGGATGATCACCATTGGCAAGTTTTCGAGTTAAACTATCTGCTAGAGAATTCTTCGATCCCTATATGTAGCACCCCTAATTCCTATGCCTGATTAGTCTAACCTACTTACTCATAAACTATTCATTAGCAGTAGAAATATTTTGATTGGAGGCACTACCACCGTTCTAAAATAGAACAAGGCTAACTGAAATTACTTGTATCATTTCATTGCCCATTTAATCACCTGTCTCACCAAATAAGTGAAATAACACATACTCAACCATTTATAAAATTTATGATACACATAATAACTCACATATAATAAATCAACATATGATTACCAAATATTAACAGACGCAACATCTAAAGGAATATAAAATTTTCAGGTTCTTAGGAGTGCTACCCTATAAATCACTATAAGTGCTTGCTAGCGATTCCTCAACAAAAGGAATTATAACACCCTTACATTTCTTACTATCTCAGGGTTTGTCAATGGGAGGACGATTCACCGATTCCTTGCCTAAAACAGAAAACACGAAAACATTTAAAACGTGATCCAAAGCTCAGCACGCACATTCCTATGCAGTAAAATAAGCTTTGAGTTTAATTAGTTGGACATTCGGATTTCAAAACATTTGTTTTGGAAACAGGAGAGAGAGCATGTGTAATTAAAGTTGATTTGCAGGTTATTATCTAGAAGTGGACCTCTATTGACGTCTGCAGTGATCTTGAGATAAATGCACACCTCCCAAACCGATCGGAAAGCCTGAGTTGTAGCCGCACGGGTAAATTGAAGGGCATAAGCCCTGATGATTGATAATTGATGGGGTCACTTGCTTATGTGACAAAACATTGCATAAAATGATTCATTATGTGAAGATTATATTGATTTTGCCTTGTTTGATAAACATGTGAATTTTCGATGAGCACAGCCAATATACGTACCAGATCTTTGAGAATCTCTCTCCGTTTAATTGAAAATCGTTTACTGGCAGCTCGAAGCGGCAGATGTAGACTCACTTCTACTCCAAATGTGTAATTTCTCTTGATTAGTGCAAGATTAAAAAATTTTATCACATTTATTAACTTAATGAATAATTTAAATTCTCTCGACTTATTTTTTTTCATTTTCAGTATAACTATTATTTTCAATTTATTTGATTCTATTTTATTTGTTTTCGTTTCTCTCCTTCATACGGCTAACGATCTTTTAATACATGTTATGCTAACGGAATGGTGTGGCTTGTCTTATGTTTATTATTAACGGCGTTATCACTAGTACCACTCGAATTATCACGATAAGTTCAATAACGTCGTCATTTCTTCGCATTTATTAGAGTTAGTGACATTATCAATCATTGTTATTATTATTATACGCTACTTATATCCATCGCACTTGTGTATATAAACAACATCCTTAGTAGTGTATTAATGAGTACTTTTGGTTATATCCTTATTGAGTGAATCACCGATAAGTTTTAACCTTGGATTTCGGGATAGTATAGGCGAGGTAACGACCTTGAGCTTGGGTCCAAGATCAAGTCGGAATCAGATGATTATCCAGATCTTATGATCCAATTAACCCCACACTTCATGTTCTTAAAACACCCAAGATCATTACATTCACCTTCCTTCTTCTCTTCCTCTATCTCAATTTGACAACTAGTTCATAACATATATGCACACAACACCTCATATACATATATTCCCTTCTAATTAGCATAATTAACTTATCTAAACACTAATGAGGAAACATAATTAAAAATAAACCTTATCCAAGAACTTTAGTCACCAACATACGACAATGACGTACACACCCAATACCCCAAATTTTGGCATCAAATTCTCATTAATTTTATTCAAAGATTCATTATAATTCACTGAAACCACCAAATATACCCCAATCAAGCTTGTTTCTTTATTCAAATCACAAACTCTGACCACCAAGTCATGATCCAAACATAACACATACATTAACCCTATACATATATACACATGTTTCTCATTTAATCATCATTTAACTAAGTTAAACACTAACAATCCACACAATCAACTTAAACATAATTCAAGCCATAAACTCTAACGCCTCAAATCCATGGCCTCAACTCATCCACCCATCATTTATTTCACTTTAATTTCATTCCAATTGGCATTAAAATCAGTCTCAACATCATAAACACAACCAAAATTCCAACAAAATTTCCAAAGCCTCACTGACCATACTCATCTTAATTCCTCAATTCACAACCCAATCCAAATTCTCAAACTAATTCAAGAAATTTATAAATTCATACACACCAAAGCTAATTACGACATTTACTCCAAAAATTCAGATATAAAACATCAAAAATTAAAATAATTGACAGTTAGGGTTTTACCTTTCAACCACTCGAACGCACTCAAAAACACACAAGGGGATGGAGACAGAGGGCGGCACTGGTGGCGGGAGACCTGCAGCAATGGGTGGCAGTGGCATAGGCGTTGGACGGCCGATGGCCAGCGGTGGAAATGAGCAGAGAGGGGGGCAAAATAGAGCAGTGAAACATGGGAGGTCGGGTTCTGGGCAGGGGAAAGCAGAGAAAAGGGTTTGGGATTTTGGGTTTGTTTCTTATTTTTTGTTTGGTTTATTTAGTTTAGTTGGTTTACACTTTGAATTTTAATTAACTCTCTTTCTCTTTCTTTTTTTTTTTCCCATCCTCTTATTTGTTGCCACCTAAAACATTTTCTAGAATTATCTCATCTTTATCCAACTTCTTCTTTTTTTATTATTTATTTATTTATTTATTTATTTCACTCATTATACATATATATATATAATTGAAATAATTTCGCTAAAATTAATAAGTTTAAATTTTGCGTCCTTTGGATGTAAATTTAGGAGAAAACATTGTCACTTTTAATTACTAACTCACTCTTTTTATATACCTAACTTACCTTATTATTATTATTACATTATTACCATATTTGTTCTTTTATTATTATTATTATCATTATTATGCAAATTAACCCTTTGATAATTAGGCTAAAGTTTATTCAGCAGCATTCAAATATTTATTAGCACTTGAATGGAATTATTTAGGAGCACGATAACATCCCTTTTTTTTGAAGTCACGTCGTCGTTTCAACCTGCTATGCATAAATGTGTGTGTGTGTGTGTGTATATATATATATGTATATGTGTGTGTGTGTGTATATATATATATATATGTATATGTGTGTAAATATATATACACACACACACACACACACACACACACACAAAAAAATATGCTAAATTGAAATGCGGCGCGTAACTTGGTTAATTCGCGATTAGTATAATCTAAGGTAATTTAGCATGAATCTTAGGTTCGGACAATTACAGCCTTCTCCCCTTAAAGTAAGTTTCATCCTCGAAACTTGCAGATTGACAAAACCATTGTCTGTACCTCAAACGGATATGGATACTTGCTTCTCATGTCCTTCTCGATTTCCCATGTAGCCTCAGATGAGTTATGGTTGGTCCACAGAACCTTAACTAGAGGAATGCTTTGTTTCGAAGTTGCTTAATTCTATAATATAATATCTGTATGGGACGCTCCTCATACATTAGGTTCTCAGTGACTTCTACTGGCTCTATTATGATGATATGATTTGGATCTGGAACATATTTTCAGAGTTGTGAAATGTGAAAAACGTTGTGCACATGATCTGGAACAGGGTTTAATTTCTCGATAATTGCATAAGGCTCGATATATCTAGGGCTTAGTTTGCCCCTGAGGTTGAATCTTCTAACCCCTTTAACTAGGGGGCACCTTTAAAAATATTTTATCTCCCACTTGAAACTCTAATGGTCTTCTCCTTTTGTCTGCATAACTTTTCTATCTACTTTGGGCTGCTTTGATATGCTCTTGAATTTTCCTTATCATTATAGTGGTCTCTTAAATCAGCTCAGGCCCTAAGGTTAATGCTTCATCAAGCTCACTCCAATGCAACGGAGCTCTGCACTTTCTTCCATACAGTGCTTCAAAAGGGGCCATCTTAATGGCGGACTGATTAGCTATTATTATAAGAGAACTCCACCAATGGTAAATAATCTTCCCACTTTCCTTAGAAGTCAAGCACACATGCCCTAAGCGTATCTTCTAGGGTTTGATTCACCCTCTCAGTTTGTCCACAGTCTCAGGGTGATATGAACTGCTAAAATTTAACTTGGTGCCAAAAGATTTTTGCAGAGCCTGCCAGAACCGAGCCTGAAACCTTTGATCTCAATCAGACACTATATCCTTTAGTATGCCATGCAGTTGAACTATTTCCTTGACACACATCTATGCTAGTCTCTCTACACCCCAAGTGGCATGAATTGGTATAAAATGGGTAGATTTGGTAAGCCTATCCACAATGACCCAAATGACATTCTTCTTTAAAGCAGAGAGGGGGTAATCCCATAACAAAATTCATTGAAATTAAATCTCACTTCCAGGTAGGAATCTCTAAGTGCCGCAATTCACCCACAGGGCGCTGATGTTTAGCCTTTACCTTTTGACACGTCATACACTTATCTATGCACTCTGCAATCTCTCTCTTCATGTTTTCCCACCAGAAGAATTACCTCAACTCCCTATACATTTTTGTTCCTCCTGGGTGCTCTGAGTATCGAGTATTATGGGCTTCTTCCAGAATCCTTCTCTTCAACTCCTCTTTATTAGGCAGGCACCGTCTATTCTGAAACCTCAAGGTTCCATCTTCATATATCACAAAACCAGGCGGTTTTCCTTGTGCAACATTACACCTAAGCTTATTGAGCTTTGCATCATCTTTTTGACTTGCCTTAATTTCTTCTATTATGGAAGGTTGCACCTCGAGTGCTGTTAATAACCCATCTGTATATCCCGATAGCACAAGCTCGATCCCCACAGTTTTGAGGTCACTTGAAATTTAAGGTTGGGTATTTATCATTGCATTTAAACTATGTTGGTTCTTTCTACTGAGTGCATCTGCTACTACGTTCGTCTTTCTGGGATGATATTGAATTTGCAAGTCATAATCCTTTAGCAACTCCAACCATCGTCCTTGTCTTAAGTTGATTTCTTTCTGAGTAAGGATATCCTTTAGGCTTCGGTGGCTAATGTAAACCTTGCACTGCACTCCGTACAGGTAGTGCGGCCAGATTTTTAAGGTAAAAACTACCGCAGCTAACTCTAGATCGTGAGTGGGATAGTTTTTCTCATAAGGCTTGAGTTGCCTAGAGGCGTAGGCTATTACCTTGTCATCCTACATTAAGACACAGCCTAACCCATTCGTAGAAGCATCACTATAAATAATATACTCTTTTCCTTCTTCAAGCAAGGTAAGGATAGGCGCTGTTGTTAAGTGTCTCTTTAGTTCTTAAAATGCCTGTTCATATTTTTTTGACCACTTAAATTTTGTAGTTTTCTTCAACAGATTAGTCAGTGGAGATCTAGTCTTTGAGAAATCTTTCACGAATCTTCTATAATACCCTGCTAAACCCAGAAATGTTCTTACTTCTGTCACATTGGTAGGTCTAAGCCATTCCATAACCGCCTTTACCTTCTGAGGATCAACTTTGATTCCCTCCTTAGTAACTACATGCCCTAAAAATATCACTTCGGCTAACCAAAACTAACACTTTTTCAGTTTGGCATACAACTAATAATCCCTCAAGGTTTGTAACACATTCCTCAAATGATCTGCATGTTCCTCCTTGTCCTTGGAGTATGTCAGAATGTTATTTATAAAAACCACCACAAATTTGTCAAAATAAGGTATGAAAACTCTATTCATGAGATCGATGAATGTAGTAGGAGCATTGATAAGCCCAAAAGGCGTCACGAGAAACTCATAATGGCCATATCTAGTTATGAAAGCTGTTTTAGGAATGTCTTCTAGCTTAATTCTAAGCTGATGGTTGCTAGACCTCAAATCAACCTTTGAAAACACCCCAACTCCTTACAACTGATCAAACAGATCTTCTATCCGAGGCAAAAGGTACTTATTCTCAGTGGTTATTTAATTTAACTCTTGATAGTCTATGCACAATCTTAGGGTTCGATCCTTTTTCTTCACAAATAACACTGGGGCTCCCCAGGGTGAGACACTTGGCCTAATGAATCCTTTTTGTAATAACTCATCCAACTGGGTTTTCAACTCGTTGAGTTCGACTGGGGCCATCCTATATAGGATTTTGAAATAGGCTGTGCACTAGGAAATAACTCAATCTCAAAATCAATCTCCCTTTGAAGAGGTAGACCCGGTAACTCTTTAGGAAAAACATCAGGGAATTCACAAACTACAAGAATATTTTCTATTTTCATCTCTTCCTTTTTAAGCCCAGTGGCATAATACAAATATCCTATACACCCCTATCTTAGCATCTTACTTGCCTTCATGATTGAAATTGTAGAACACTCCTTCCTAAGTCTTTCCCCATAGAAACATACTTCTCGACCTTCTGGGTCCTTTAAAGTGACTTTAAGATCCTTCCAATCTATGTTTGCTCCATAAATAGTCAGCCAATCCATTTCCATGATTATATCAAATTCTGACATATCAAATTGGATCAAATCCCCAGAGAACTCATGCTCAGCAATTATAATAAGAACACGCTTATAAAGAACAGGGCATTCTATCACTTGCCCATTTGGAAAACTAATTCCACAGTTCGCCCGCTCTCTATTTTGTTTCAAATTCAATTGCAATGCAGCTCGAGTGGATATAAATAAATGAGTCGCACCTGAATCAAACAATACATAAAATGGTTTTGAATTTAAAAAGAGAGTTCTAGTGATAACTGTACCAGAGACTGTAGCTTCCTTTTTACTCATTATGCAAGCTCGTCCCGCTATTGGGGGTTTTGAGGATAGGTTTCCGAGACGTGGGGGTGGTACAGGAATTGTAACTCCCTTTTCCATAGCCTTCTATCTTCTAGGGTAGGTAGCAATCGAATGGTCAGGGCTTCCGCACCACATGCACTTGTTACTACCTACATGCCACTCAGCTTTAGTATAGCTTGTCCGCCCATACTTGGCAGAAGGCTCTTTTGATGTCATTGGATGACTCTTATCAGGGCCAGCAGCAGGTTTTTTTCTAAGGCAACATTCTTACTTGATGTACCGTGATCATTCCCCTTCCTCTTCTGATTTCCTGGATTCAAAGCCCTTAATTCACCATTCACTCACTCCACCTCGGTAGCTCTTTTGCACAGCTCTTCGTAAGTTTGGATTAGCTGACCTGCCAATTGACTCCTAATATAAAAGGCTAAACCTTGCTCAAACCTTCTCATTTTCAGCTTTTCGATAACCACAAAATTTGGAGTGAACCTTGATAACTCCATAAACGTACGGGCATATTGCATCACCGTCATATTCCCACTCATCTGTAACTCCATGAACTCTCTCTCCTTCTGTCGTTAAGCTGTGATTGGATAGAACTTAGCCCTAAGTTCCTTAAGGAATTTAGCCCAAGTAAGCACGGATCCTTGTAACTTATTCTTTATAGTACTCCACCAGATATCTGCTCCACCAGTTAAATAAAAAGTCCCTATATTTTCTTTTTTCTCTTCAGGTACTTCAACTGCTGTAAATATCTTTTTCATTTCCCTAATCCAATCTTCCAATTCTACAGGATCAAGGTTTTCATCATAGATCTTAAGATTGCATCAAGCTACCCTATCAGCTAGTTTATCAAAGTTTGGAGGGTTTTCTGAAGGTACAGGGAGTATAGAGGATGCAGGAGGAATCCTTTTTTACCAAAATTTTTCAATAATTCAGGTCCTCCACACTACTAGACACTTCTAAGGCCACCGTTAAGTCTCCACTAGGGCCTTGTTGGGGGTTCTCATTCACTCGATTACCTGAACGTTGAGGTTCATCTTTCCTGCTATTCTGATTATTATTCACAGACTCTGACATACTGTAATACTAAACCACGTAAGTAAAGCTTATTATCTCAATTTGTATGACATTATTCCAGAGCAGTAATCATGCATAATCAAGGCTCAATATAACTCAAACATTACCTTTATTGTATATACATGTACATATATATATGAAGAGTTCATACAAAAAAAATATTATAATATTTCACGGTAACCTTCCTCGTATTCTAACCAAAGCTCCTAACCTAATCCTCCATCATACCTACTAACTAAAGTTGTCTACCAAGTCAAATCCGCCCGAACCCAAAAAGAAAAGGCGAATCACCTCGTGATAGGTGGTTAGGTTGGCCTACCTATATACATCATATTTACACAGAATGTGCAAAAGAATATCAAACTATACCAGCTGCACAGAATAAAATAAGCCAAAGTAGGCCCAACCCATAAACAAGGGTAGGGTTACGCCTAATGATCCTGAGAGGGATCGTAATCAGGGTCAGAGGAATCATCATCCTCCTCTTCTAAGTCATTGTAAGCATCCTCTATCTCTGAATACTCGTCACCAAGATCACTCTTGTGACCCTCTAGATCCTCCTTTAGGGGCTCATGCTCTCCCACCTCCTCCTCTGGCACCTCCTCATCCTTGTCAGGCTCCATCTCTCCCTCATCGGAACTCACCTCTATGAACTGTAGGGAACGCGGCACCTCCTCGACTACATAAACCTTATCAGAGGCCTCATCTCCTGAGCCAGCATGCAGAGAAGTAGGTGGCGACTGCATGGGAGGCTACGGGGGCTGTGGTCCCTGAGCCGGTAAAGGTAGGGGTGGGACAATAGGTTGGTGTTCAATGAGGGTAGGAAAAATGGATGGAAGAAGATCATAAGAGCTGCCTCTTACCTCTAGCTCCTCTCAGAGCAATAACTCTCTAGTGATCACAAACCAAACCCCTAAGATCTGGAATCGCTCCCCATCAAGCCTTGGGTCTCTTATAACCATGAAGTCATGGTATTGTAGTCTGAACTCATGCCATCGGGCAACTAGGGGTAAAGACCACAGCAGTCTGCAAGCGTGGGCCATCACGTCACGAAACTCCGAAAATGGATCTTGCATGTGGGCCACCATGGCTGCTTGCAAGGTAGAAATGTGGGCTGCTACTGAAGTCTGAGGTGCCACGTGAATGGTGTACAAGTCCATAGGTGCTCCTGGATGAGCCATCTAAACATGAAATAACAGAAGAGGGAATAAGCCACATTTACGTATAAATTTCCTTAAAGTAAACTCAATTTGCCTGTATTGTTATCTTAAAACCATACATCCTAACTCTAGAGTGTCCTATGCTCATAGTGATTTGCTAACCTGGCTCTAATACCACAACTGTAACGCCCTCAATTCCTAATGTCTGATTAGTCTAACCTAATTACGCATAAACAATTGATTAACAGTAGAAGTCTTTTGATTGGAGGCATTACCGCCGTTCCGTAACGAAACAAGACTAACTGAAATTACTTGTATCATTGCGTTGCCCATTTAATCACCCGTCTCACCAAGTCAGTGAAATAACACACACTTAACCATTTATAAAATTTATGATACACATAATAACTCACATATAACAACTCAACGTATGAATACCAAATATTAACAAATGCAACATCTGAAGGAATATACAACCATCATGTTCTTAGGAGTACTAGCCTATAAATCACTGTGAGCGATTGCTAGCGAATGCTTAACAAAAGGAATTGTAACGCCATTTCATTTCTTACTACCTCTTGGTTTGTCAGTGGGAGAAGTGGTCCGACGGACTTGCTATTCCCGTCGGAATGCATTCCCAACCGGCCTTATTTCGACGGACACCATCGACCGGAATTTCTGTCGGAAAACTTATTTTCCGATGGAAAATGTTTCTTTTCCTATCCGAAAATCCGTTGGAAAAAGCTGATTTTTTAGTAGTGGCCTTGCCTAAAATAGAAAACACAAAAACATTCGAAATATGAGTCGAAACTCAACACGCACATTCATATGCAGTAAAACAAGCTTTGAGTTTAATTAGTTTATTGCCCGTATTTCAAAACATTTGTTTTCCAAACAGGAGAGAGAGAATGTGCAATTAAAGTTGATTTGCCGATTATTATCTGGAAGTGGACCCCCATTGACATCTATAGCGATCTTGACATAGGTGCACACCTCTCAAGCCGATCGGAGAGCCTGAGTTGTAGTTGCATGGGTAAATTAAAGGGCATAAACCCTGATATTTATAATTGATGGAGCCACTTGCTCATGTGACAAAACATTGTATAAAATGATTCATTATATAAAAATCATATTGCAGAGTTTGATAAACATGTGAATTTTTTATGAGCACAGGTAATGTACGTAACTGGTCTTTGAGAATCTCTCTCCGTTTAATTGAAAATCATATACTGGCAGTTCGAAGCAACAGATGTAGCCTCACTTCTGCTCCAAACGTGTAATTTCTCTTGATTAGTGCAAGATTAAGAAATTTTATAACATTTATTGACTTAATGAATTATTTAAATTCTCTCAACTTATCTTTTTTTTATTATTAGTATAACCATTATTTTTTCAATTTGTTTGATTCTATTTTATTTGTTTTTGCTTCTCTCGTTCATACGGCTAATGATCTTTTAATGTGTGCTATGCTAACAGAATGGTGTTGCTCATCTTATGTTTATTATTAACGGCATTATCGCGAGCACCACTCGAATTATCAGGAAAAGTTCAATAACATCATCATTTCTTCGCATTTATTAGAATTAGTGACATTATCAATCATTGTTATTATTATTATTATTATTATTATTATTATCAATGCTACTAACAATCGGCGCATTCGTGGATATAAACAACATCGTTAGTAGTGTATTAATGAGTACCCTTGGTTATTTCCTTATGAGTGAATCACTGCTAAGCTTTAACCTTGGATTTCGGGACAGTTTAGGTGAGGTCACGACCTTGAGCTCGGGTCGAAGATCAACTCCCAATCATGCGATTATCTAGATCTTATAATCCAATTAACCCCACAGTTCAATTTAATGTTCTTGAAACACCCAAGATCATTACATTCACCTTCCTTATTCTCTTCCTCTATCTCCATTTGACAACTAACACATAACATCTATCCACACAACACCTCGTATACATATATTCCCTTCTAATTAGCATAATTAGCTGATCTAAACACTAATGAGGTAACATAATTAAAAATAAATATTATCCGAGAACTTTAATCACCAACTCATGACAATGCCACACACACACAATACCCAAACTTTTGGCATCAAATTCTCATTAATTTTACTCAAAGATTTATTATAGTTCACTCAAACCACCAAATATACCGCAATCAAGCTTGTATCTTTATTTGAATCACAAACTCTAATCACCAAATTATGATCCAAACATAACACATACATTAATACTATACATATATACATATGTTTTTCTATTCAATCATCATTAAACTAATTTAAACACTAATAATCCACATAAACAACTTAAACATAATTCAAGCCATAAACTCTAACCCCTCACGTCCATGGCCTCAACTCATCCACCCATCATTTATTTCACTTTAATTTCATTCCAATAAGCATTAAAATCAATCTCAACATCATCAACACAACCAAAATTCTAACAAAGTTTCCAAAGCCTCACTCACCACACTCATCTTAATTCCTTAATTCACAACCCAGTCCAAATCCTCAAACTAATTCAAGAAATTTATAAATTCATAAACACCAAGGCTAATTACATCATTTACTCTAAAAAATCAGACATAAAACATCAAAAATTGAAATAATTGACAGTTAGGGTTTCACCTTTCAAGTACTTGAACACACACAAAAACACACAAGGGGATGGAGAAAGAGGGCGGCACTGGTGGCGGGGGACAGGCGGCGATGGGCAGCGGTGGCGTGGGCGTCGAACAAACAGTGGCCGGCAGTGGAAATGAGCAGAGAGGCGGGCAAAACAGAGCAGCGAAATAGGGGGGTGTCGGGTTCTGGGCAGGGGAAAGCAGAGAAAAGGGTTTGGGGTTTTGGGTTTGTTTCTTATTCTTCATTTGGTTTATTTAGTTTAGTTGGTTTACACTTTGAATTTTAATTTACTCTCTTTCTCTTTCTTTTTATTTTCCATCCTCTTATTGTTACCACCTAAAACATTTTCTAGTATTATCTCATCTTTATCCAACCCCTTCTAATTTTATTATTATTTATTTTTTTTCACTCATTTTATATATATATGTATACATATATATATATATATATATATATATATATATATATAATATATATATATATATATATATATATATATATATATATGTATATGTGTCCGTGTATATATGTGTGTGTGTGTGGTGTGTGTGTGTGTATATATATATACACACGCACATACATACCTACATATATATATATATATATATATATATATATAATATATATATATATATATATATATATATATAATTGAAATAATAGTTTTTTCTAAAATTAATAAGTTTGAATTTTACATCTTTTGGATGTAAATTTGGGGGAAAACATTTTCACTTTTAATTACTAACTCACTTTTTGATATACCTAGCTTACCTTATTATTATTATTACATTATTAATGTATTTATTTGTTTATTATTATTATCATTATTATATAGATTAATCCTTTGATAATTAGGCTAAAGTTTATTCAGCGGCATTCGAATATTCAATAGCATTTGAATGAATTATTTAGGAGCACAACAAGATCTACTCTTTTTTTGAGGCCACGTCGACGTTTCAACCTGTGATGCGCAAATATATATATATATATATATATATATATATATATATATATATGCACAAAAATGCTAAATTGAAATGCGGTGCCCAACTTGATTAATTCGTAATTAGGATAATTTAAGGTAATTTAGCATGAATCTTAGGTTCGGGCCATTACACTATATATGTTTGATTGTAAAAGAAAATAGGTTAAGCTATAATTGCCAACGCAGAAGCCACCCTTGCACTTACATATTTGATAAATTCTTTTACCAAAAAACATGTATTTATTTGCAATCAGTTCGAATAAGAAAAGGTTTTGGGGCTAAAAAGATTAATAACTCTTCAATTCCCCTAATGACTGCAAGGATTTCTTTTTTCATCGTAGAATAATTGCATTATGCTTCATTAAAACTTCCACTGCAATATTTGTAGAGTTTTTCTTCTTCTTTGATTTTGAGTACTGTACTTTAGTACTCATTGCTGGCATCTATCTCAAGAATCAAATCATCTCCTTTATTAGAAAAATTAAGAACATTAAGTTTTTACACATCTTTTTGAGGTTTTGAACAATCTTTGAATCACTAGTAGTCCACGACCAACTTACTTCTTTCTTGAGTTTCTATTGTAATGGTTTTCTCAATTTAGCTAGATCTTTAATGAAATCTAAAGCATAGGTAATGCATCCAAGAAATCTTTCTAATTGCTTCCTATGTTCTATCTCTTTAGGGAAATTTTCTATTTTTTTCTAGAATATGCTTTTGTAGGATGATTTGTCCAGTTTGTATCTTTAGACCTAAAAATTTAATTTTTGTTCAGCATAAATGCATTTATTCTTACCAAGGATAATCCCATGATCAATGCATCTTTGATTGACGGCTAGGGCATCATCTTTATGTTGTTCTATGGTCTTTGGAAAGAGAAGGATATCATCAATGTAAACTAGGCAGCATAATTAAGATCTTTGAAAATATTATTCATTCTTCTTTGGAATACTGGAATGTATTTGAAAAACAAATGGCATTACTGTCCACTCATAATATCCTTCAGGGGTACTAAAAACAGTTAAAGAAATGCTTTCTTCATCCATTTTAATTTGGTAGTATCTGCTTTTGCAATCTATTTTCGAGAACCAAGAGGCTCCTTGAATTCTATTGAGAAGGGATATTTTGTTAGGAACATAATAATCATTCAAGACAATATTATCATTAAGCTTTTTGTAATTGTTCATCAAATTCTTGGATATCTTGGTGTGTACACACCATTTGTTTGACTACAATGATAGTGTTGGGATTTAATAAAGAAATCTTTGCAAATGTCTTATCCTTATCTAAAAATTTTAGAGGATTATTAGAGTAGAGTTCTTTGCATAATTGCTCTTAATGTTCAGCAATCTACTCTCTAACAGATAACTCAAGTGGTGAGATTGTTAGTGCTATCTCATATTATGCAGGCATTACCTTCTCATCATACTGGCTGCGTGTAAACTCAATTTTCTAATGAGTGTAAGCCCTATTTAATTTATCAATGGGAAATGAGTGACCATTTATTGTGAATATTATTTGTTTATGGTCTGTGTGCATGGAGAATACAACCTCTAAAAATTATTTCTAGAAACTATATCATGAGAAGGTTGATCAGTAGCCCATAGAACTGGTATAATACATTGGACTCCCCCTATTTCTATAGATAACCCTTCTATGGCCTCCTTGTGGCTCATTATGCTATTGTCAGCTATCCTTACTTGTAAATGATGCCTGGCTTTCTTCACATGAATTCTAAAAATAAAGATCTTTTTCTAAAACAGGCATAACAACCACTATCTATATTGGCCCAGAATTCGTATTTATTATATCCTTCTAAACATATATTTATTTGGATATAAATGCTGTTAGGATTTGTGTTGATGACTTTATAGCATATCTCCATAGTCATATTTTTAACTAATTAATCATCATAGATTGACTCACTAACAGTTCTTGTTTTGTATCCAACGACTTTTCTAGCTAGACTCATACTTCAATCTATACTGTATTTTGCAGATTCAAAACTCGTTCTACTCATTTCACTAGTCATGCTAATTGTATCACCTTCTTTAAGTTCTTCTTAAGCCGATGAAGACCATTCTCCCCATTGTGATCTTGTACTTTGCTTCTTAATGATTGTGGCTCTAATAGTAATTTTACCATTCTCATTAATTTTTATTGTATTTTTCTTGTTGATTTTTGTAGGATTGGCAAAACTGTCGATATCTACGACTTATAAATCTTTATCTCTTGATGATTGGATTTTGTTCTTTAGATTTTTTTCATAAGAGTAGGTGATGCAAACAAATATCCTAGGAAATTTTATTCTAGGAGAAATAGGAAATTTAAAAATTGAGAAATTTTTATTTAAGAAGACACTACCTTTTAGTTGTTTTATTTCATCGTTTAGGTAACAAATAATATTTTTTGATTATATTATTATTTAGTTTCCTTATCGCATTAGGATGTACTCCTCTATTTAAACTCCCGATTATGCATTATGGAGACACACTTGAATTGAATTAAATTGAATTGAGTATTATTTGAGTGCTTTGTGTGTGAATTCTCCTGGTGTAGGAATTGCTTTCAGAGCCTCCTACATCAAATTTGGTGTCACAGCCACGATCTTTGTTGCTGCCCTCATTATTTTCTTTTCCTTATTTTCCCTTTCTCGTTCATAAAAAAAAGGAAAAACAGCCAACCCTAAAAAAGCCCCTAGCCGCGCACTGCCAGCCAACCTCGCATTCTAGGTTGCCGTTCACCACCGTCCGCCACCACCCCTCACCGGCCAGCCTCGGTCGTCCACCACCTACCCATTGTCGGAGGCGACCATCACCGAAATCACCAAATCCGTAAACTTGTAAACCCTTGCCGCACGTGCCACTCTATCGAATCACCACTGTTAGAATATAAGCGCACTAGGACACAAGAGGGGGGTGAATTGTGCCTTACAACTTTTTTGTTTGTTTCAGAACACTCGTGAGAGCTACTTGGAGAGGTGTTTGGAGTGAGGCAAAATAAAACTAAATGCGGAAATATGAAAGTAGACGCAATATTTTTACGTAGAAAACCACCTCTGGCCCAATTGAGGTACAAAAACCTCGTTCTACCTCAGTAGGATTTCAGCAATACTTTTATTAACATGGTCCAAATTCGTTACACATTTAACTCATACGTGACTAGGTCACACACGTAACTTAGTCTCCCCCAAGACCTTCGTTACAAGCACGTAACTAGCCTCCACTTGAGAACTAGTCACACACCACGTCCAAAGTCTCCCAAGACTTGTATACACTCTAATCTCACTGATAACAGAGGAGAATAGAAAAACACCTTACTTTGAATGCTTCTAAACAAGCTAAATGTCAGGTACAATATAATCCCTATTATGCCAATATAGATGACTCAATTTAGCACATTTCTTGAAGGTTTTTCAATCAGAAAATTTTCTCACAGAAAACTCGATTTTGCTCCTTGAAAAACCGTGAATGAAAACGTTGAGAGGCAAGAGATTATATACCCACGGAATACTTGTGCCGCAAGTATATGGGAGGTTTTGGATTTTAGCAATAACTCTCAAAAATAATGAGTATTCCACACGGAATTGAATCTCTCAACATTATCTTTTTTGGAAATCATATCTGAAAGCCTAAGATAAAATCTTTTGATAGTATCTTTTTAGGAAAACAATATTATTCAGTGAAGGACTCTTTGTAAGACAAAATATTATCAGAAAATCAATCCCAAATATGTTAGGAATTTTGACAGTAGAAAAACATTTGAAAATCTTTAGGACAAGGGTTTTATACGTTGCCCTAAGAACACTGCAGACCTGATTGCTCAAACTGTTCTGAGCAGTGCTCTGAGTTAGCGCAAGAAATTCCTTCAAGGTGAGTGTTAAGTCAAGATCTTCTAATTGGCATATTAACAAAAATCTAGATGAATACAACCAGTTATTAGCCCTAAGACTCTTGTGATCCTTTGGCCTCCTTGACGTCGTGCTTACATATTCACTTTGATGTTCCACGCTTCTTTGAACTGTTCTCGAGGGTGTTTGCAACCTGTCTCAGCACACAATTCTCGCACACTACTCAAGCATAGCATAATAGCATATTGACTGGTACATTTGGTTTGTTATCATCAAAACCTTACACATGATTGTTTCAACAAATTCCCCCTTTTTGATGATGACAAACCAAATGACCATCAAAGTGCGACAGAGTAAAAGGCAAGAACATTGGTGCCAATATAGTAATTCAAGGAGGCTAATGCACACGCGAGATACAGCAAGAGTAAGAGCAGACCAATCAAAGCATGGTCATACTTATCTTCCTCCTTTTGACATCATCGAAAAGGTTGAGGGAACCATCAGCATAAATTCAGTAGAGATGCACCCACCACCACGGGTAATGAAGGAAAATAACAGTGATACAAGTCAAGCATATGGTACATAATGATAGTGGCCATTCCAGTCACGCACAAACACACAGCAGAATTAGCAGGCAAAGGTATAGCATAAACCAAACTTAGCGAAAATCAGACATAGCCATTGGCAATCACAAACAAAATCAAGTTTATCCGAACAAAGAGGAAAACAGTGTTGTTGAAAACAAGACAAGGATCAGGGTTGAGATCAGGGGTGAATCAGGGAGAATGAGAGGGAGGAGCAATTTTGGCCATGAGGGCAGAAAGAGCACGTAGAATATCCTAATGGCGCTGTGTATTCCAAGCCTTTTCTTCACCGAATGCGTGCTTCACTTCAACAATCTCCTCCTTTAGACGGAGCTAGTCCTGTACTAGTGCCTTAACTGTGGATGTGCTAGAAGAGGCAGCCTCACTGGGAACAGGACTGGGACCAGGGCCAAAGGGTGTTTTAGGTCCTTGTTCTGACACTGTACCATCACTCTTCTTTACTATGAACCCACACCCAAGGAAAGTGTTGCTCCCTATCTCGTCTGTGACCTGAAATCCCACTCTCTTTTGCAAGGGAATCCAAGTGTCTCAAAAACTGAAGTCAGAAGGAAACCATAGCCTATATCATAACTCTTAGAGGTGTTTACAATATATGCAATATGACTAGCCATGATGGCGGGTAGATTAATTTGCTCCCCCTTTTCCTTAATTTTTAGGCCTAAACTGAGCTTGGGTGACGCGCCTTATGACCGGAGGATACGCCGCTACCATGGGTATGTGCCATTGGAAGAGCTAGTGAAGGAAGAGGTTTGGGTTTCATGGGTTTTAGGAAGGAGTGGAAGGTCGGGTTCTTAAGAGAAGGAGAGAAGGTGGTTTGAGAAGATAGGGAAGGTTTGAAATGAATTGATCGAAAAATAAAGCAAAGATCTGTAATGATCTTTTCGGCCGCCGGTTTTTGTAGAGAGAGAGGATTTTACATGAAAGATATTATTACACCTTGGGAAAAGCTGCAGATTATAGATTAGGCGTAATAAAACCAATTTCCAATACACTTTAAATTTTGGTAACTTGATTAGCACATGATACAAATAATGGTCAGACCGACTCTTAGCACCTGTTCTGACTGCTATATGTTTGGTAACAAAGGACAGTAAGGGCAATAACATTAGACCTCAACGATTGTCAGCATGTCACATTCCACGCATATGCTAATAACAGCACAGAAAATTGAATGCATCCATTGAATCAATTTATTTGGTCTCAAAACGTTACTAGTCAATCATTGGGAGTTGATGAAGTACTCTCACGTTCTCTTAATCATACCTATTGAAGTCTATTCCTCTCAAACTGTACTTTACTCAGTGCCTCGGTAAAAATATCAATAATTTGTTTGTCAGTGGCACAAAAATTCATTGAAATCAAGCCCTTTTCTACCTTGTCTCTTAAAAATGATGATGAATATCAATATGCTTAATCCTTTTATGTAGACACGGGTTCTTGGCAATGTTAATTGCACTTGTGTTATCACAGAATATGGGAATGCATCCCGTGTCAATGCCAAAGTCCTTGAGTTGTTGCCGTATCCACAGCAATTAAGCACAACAAGAAGCAGCCGCTACATACTCGGCTTCTGCCGTGGGCATGGCAACTGTGTGCTGCTTCTTTGTAGACCAAGAGACCAAAGAGGGTCCAAGAAAAGTAGCCATACCTAAGGGGCTTTTTCTATCAACTAGAAATCCAGCATAATCAGCATCCGCATACCCAATGAGGTCAAAGTTGCATCCTCGTGGATACCATAATGCTAAATCAGAGGTGTGTTTTAAATATCTAAAAATCTGTTTTGCAGCTTTCAAATGTGTTTCTTTTGGATTTGACTGAAACAGGCATACAAACCGACACTGAAAATAAGGTGAGGTCTAGTAGCGGTTAAATATAGGAGTGACCCTATCATGCCCCTATATGATTTCTCATTAACTGAAGAATTTCCATCATCCATCACCAACCTGGTTGAAGGAGAGATGGGAGTGTCCATGGGCTTGGCCGATTCCATCCCAAACCACTTAAGTAGTTGCTTGACATATTTTTGTTGATGTATCATAGTTCCGCTTGAGGTTTGCTTAATTTACAAGCCTAAGAAAAAATTAAGCTTGCCCGTCATGCTCATCTCAAGCTCACTCCCCATCAAATTTGAAATTCATCATAAAAATCATTGTTGGTTGCACCAAATATAATGTCATCAATTTGTACTTGTACAATCAACAAATGTTCCCCCTTAGATTTGAGAAACAAGGTATTATCAACCTTGCCTCTTTGAAAATCGTTATCAATTAAGAAACTTGAAAAACGTTCATACCAAGCTCTAGGAGCCTGTTTTAGACCATAAAGTGCTTTGTCAAGTTTGAACACATGGTTAGGAAAATCATGATTTTCAAAACCAGGGGGTTGTTTTATGTATGCCTTTTTTTTAAGATATCCATTAAGAAATGCACTCTAAACATCCATTTGGCACAACTTGATCTCCATGTGTGCTGCAAAGGCTACCACGACGCGAATAACCTCTATCCTTGCTACAGGTGCAAAGGTTTCCTCATAATCGATCCCTTCTTCTTGATCATAACCTTACATAACCAGCTTGGCCTTATTCCAAGTGACTGTTCCGCACTCATCCAACTTGTTATTAAACACCCACTTGGTTCCAATTATTAATCTGTCTTTAGGCTGTGGTTCAAGGTGTTAAACCTTATTCCTCTCAAACTGATGAAGCTCCTCTTACATAGCTATAACCCAGTCAGAATCTGCAAAGGCTTCATGAACATTCTTAGGCTTAATGTTAGATAAAAAGACATAAAAAGCACAAAAATTTCTGAGCTTAGATCTGGTTTGCACCCCTGTATTAATTTCAGATATAATTTGGCCAAGGGGGTGCAAGCTCTGGTGCTTCTAGGGTCGTGAAGCGAAAGGATCCACAGATTCGCTTTTCACTCTCTCCTGGCGGCTTGAAGAAACAAGTTCGGGATCAGGTCTGGAGCTTGTTCTCAAACCAGTATGAGGGTACTGAGGTTGAGTGAGTTGGTTTTGGTTCATATCAGGGTTGACAGTGCTTCCCCCTGATTGGTCTACTTCCTACCGACTTTCCATATTATCATCTCCAGAGTATGGTTCACTTTCATGAGTCTTACTAATGTCTTTTCTTATAAGGCCAAATTCGAAATCTTCATCCTGTGCATCATTCTCAACCAAGGAGTTAGTTTCATTAAATAATACATGCACACTTTCCTCAACACTTGGAGTCCTTTTGTTAAACACTTTGTAAGCTTTACTATGTGAGGAGTACCCTAAGAATATGGCTTCATCACTTCTAGGGTCAAACTTTCCCAAGGGTTCCTTCCCATTATTATGCATATAACATTTGTAACAAAAAACTCTTAGGTGCCTAATATTGGGTTTTCGCCCTTTGAGAAGTTCATAAGGAGTCTTACTAAAAAGGGGTCTGATCATGCATCCATTTATAATGTAACATGCTGTGTTCAATACCTCTGCCCAAAAATGTCTAGGAAGACCACTAACAACAAGCATAGCCCCAGTCATGTCTTCTGGAGTATGATTTTTACGCTCCACCACCCTATTCTGTTGGGGTGTTCTGGGGGCAGAAAAATTATGATCAATACCATGTTCATTGCAATAGTCAATGAAGCTTGAATTTTCAAATTCTTTTCCGTGGTTAGACCTGAGGCTTATCAATGAGTGTCCTACTCTCTTTTCAATTTTCTTAAGAAACACAACAAACTTTTCGAGAGATTCATCTTTTGATGCTAGAAATAAAGTCCAGGTGAAACGAGAGTAATCATCTATTACAACAAACATATACCTCTTCCCACCCCTACTTGCGATCCTCATAGGACCACATAAATCAACATGTAGTAGCTCAAGAGGTCGAGAAGTGCTAACATACTTCTTTGGCTTGAAAGAGATTCTAGTTTGCTTCCCTTTCGCCTAAGCGTCGCATACCTTGTCATCATTGTATTTGATGGAAGGTAAAACCAACTACTAGGTCTTTAGAAACAAGTTTATTTAGCAAGGAGAGACTACCATGACCTAGTCTCTTGTGCCAATGCATAACACCATCATCAACAACACTTAAACAAGTCAAATGATTTTGGGGAAGTGAAAGAATACATGCTTTATACACATTGTTGTGTCGCTTCCCCCTCAACACAACCTCTCCAAATTTGATATTGGTAATCAAGCATTGATCCGAAGAATATCCAACATGATTACCTTTATCACATAATTGTGACACACTTAACAAGTTATGTTGTAACCCATCAACTAGGTACACATTATCAATCGAGTGGGAAAGTGATTTACCTATCTTACCTACACCAATAATCGTCCCAGACTTGCCGTTTCCAAACGCCACTCTCCCTCTATCAAAGGCGGTAAGTGAGAGGAAATTTGATATGTTTGCAGTCATATGCCTTGAGCAACCACTATCCAAGTACCA
The DNA here is from genome assembly GCA_029747015.1 of Carnegiea gigantea. Taxonomy (NCBI): domain Eukaryota; kingdom Viridiplantae; phylum Streptophyta; class Magnoliopsida; order Caryophyllales; family Cactaceae; genus Carnegiea; species Carnegiea gigantea. The sequence goes on along the minus strand of JAKOGI010000831.1, from coordinate 86,593 downwards.
CAGTTGGTTGCCTCCTCTCACTTTAGCCTGCAAAACAGCTAAGTGTCAATCTTAGGAACCTAGATCCACTTGAGCCCCGTTCTTTTCTTGGACATGGAATTTAACTCATTTTTTCTGATCCATATTTAATTAACATATAATGAGTTTCTTTCCATGGCCGTTTTTCTCAAAGAGCAAGCATGACGATAATGACCAGTTTTTTCATAATGAAAACAGATTATATTCTCTGGCAGACCAACATATTTCCTGTCCATTGGCTTGGTAACACGCCTATTCACAAAGCCTAATCCCTTTCTGTTTTGATTATGATGAGTGCTTAGCCATATTAGTGCTTCTGAGGAACTGTTCCACCGCCTGTTTTCAGTAAGGTCAATTTTAGCTTTTTGCATTTTTTCAAGAAGCTGTTTATTTTTACTCATCTGGGATTCTAGATTAAGCTTTAGATTTAAGGACTCATTTCCAGCCTTGAGAGATTAGTGTTGAGCACTTCCTCTCTCTTATTCATAAGATCCTTAAGGGTGTCTAGTTCATTACATAAAACAAGAACATTTTCGTCAATTTTGAGTTTTTCACAAGTGAGAACCTCATTCATACGCCCAAGTTCTTGATTCTTTCTTTCCAATCTTTTAACATCCTTTTCTAATCCTAAGCAGGTATTTTTAAGCATGCAATTTTTAGAACTTACTATCTCACATTCTTCCATCAATGTAAAAACTAATTTTTCAAGTTTCCCCTTGCTAAGATTACGTACCTCTTCCTTGAGTTGGGATAAACTCTCGATCGAATCAGAATCTAAATCAAATTCTCTTCGGGCCATAAGAGCTACTGCTTCCTCTCCATCTTGAGAGTCCTCTTCTTCTTCTAAGGATCACCCTAAGCTGCCATCATTACCTTGGTGAACTGTTTTTCAGCATTAGTTAACTGCATCTTTTTGCCTCTGGTTTGGACCTGTTCTGACCCCTGATCTTCCTTCAGCAAAGGGCAATTCTTCACAACATGATCTTGCCTTCCACACTTAAAGCATCCTGAGAACTGATCTCGATCACTGTTCCTGGCCTTGCTGGTATTGCCATTCTTGTATTTGCTTTTGGCCTTTTTGAAGAATTTTTTGAACTTTCGAGCGACCATGGCCATCCCTTCTTCATTAAAATCTGAGCTATCACTTTCTATAGCTTTTAGTGCCAGTCCTCAGTCTTTCTTCACTTCTTCCTTCATCTAGGAATTACTTCTTAGTTCATAGGTTTGTAGATTCCCAATAAGCTCATCCAAGGAGATCTCATTCATCTTCCTGGCTTCTTGGATAACGGTGACTTTTGATTACCATGATTGAGGCAAAATTCGTAGGATCTTCCTTAACAACTCTTCAGTGGTAAAGGATTTTTCCAATGATTTTAACTCATTAGTGATATGGGTAAATCGAGTATACATGTCCATAACTGTCTCTTTATTGCTTATCTCGCATAGCTCATACTTTCTTACCAATAGCTCGATTCTAGATTGCTTGACTTGATTTGTTCCTTCGTTAGCTATCTGAAGAGCATTCCTTATCTCCTTTGCGGATTCACACTCTGAGATGTGAGTGTACTCGTTAGGTCTGAGTCCAAAATACAGCAGTTTCTTGGCCTAGGCATTCTTCTCCATCTTCCAGAAGTCATCTGAGTCGAATTCCTTCGGCTCCTCAGGAACAGTCTTCGCATCAGTTATGACTTTCACTAGAATGTAAGGGCCATTCAGAATAAGCATCCAAACTCATAATCCTCAACTTGGATATAGTTCTCCATTCGATTTTTCCACCAGTTATAGTGCTGTCCATTGAAATATGGAGGTCTAGTCACAGATTGACCCTCTAAGATTCCTTGTGGTGCACTCATTCTTTGAGGATCTCTCAAGTTGTTTACCTAATTATGAGAAACTACTTTGATACCACTCGTTAGAATATAAGTGCACTAGGACCAAGAGGGGGGCTAAATTGTGTCTTACAACTATTTCATTTATTTCAGAACACTCGCGAGAGCTGTTTGGAGAGGTGTTTGGAGTGAGGCAAAATAAAACTGAATGCGGAAATAAGAAAATAAACACAATATTTTTACATGGAAAACCACCTCTGACCCAATTGAGGTGTAAAAACCACGATCTACCTCAGTAGGATTTCAGCAACACTTTTACTAACACGGGCTGAATTCGTTACATATGCAACTCACACGTGACTACGTCACACACGTAGCTTAGTCTCCCCCGTGACTCTCGTTACAAACACGTAACTAGCCTCCACTTGAGACCTAGTCACACACCACATCCAAAGTCTCCCAAGACTTGGATACACTCTAATCTCACTGATAATAGAGGAGAATAGAAAAACACCTTACGTTGAATGCTTCTAAACATGGTAAATATAAGGTACAATACAATTCCTATTATGCCAATATAGATGACTCAATTTAGCACACTTCTTGAAGGTTTTTCAATCAAAGAACTTTCTCACAGAAAACTCGATTTTGCTCCTTGAAAAACCGTGAATGAAAACGTTGAGAGGCAAGAGATTATATACCCACGGAATACTTATGCCGCAAGTATAAGGGAAGTTTTCGATTTTATTAATAACTCTAAAAAACAATCAGTATTCCAAACGGAATTGAATCTCTCAACATTATCTTTTTTGGAAATCATATCTTAAAGGCTAAGATAAAATCTTTTAATAGTATCTTTCTAGGAAAACAATATTATTCAGTGAAAGACTCTTTGTAAGACAAAATATTATTAGAAAATCAATCCCAAATATGTTAGGAATTTTGACAGTAGAAAAACACTTGAAAATCTTTGGGACAAGAGTTTTATACGTTGCCCTCAGAACACTGCAGTCCTGAATTCTCAAACTGTTCTGAGCAGTGTTCTAAGTTAGCGCAAGAAATTCCTTCAAGGTGAGTGTTAAGTCAAGATCTTCAAATTGGCATATTAGCAAAAATCTAGATGAATACAGTCGGTAATTAACCCTAAGACTGTTGTGATCCTTTGACCTCCTTGAGTCGTGCATACATATCTACTTTGATGTTCCACGCTTCTTCGAACTGTTCTCTAGGGTGTTTGCAACCTGTCTTAACACGCAAACACTACTCAAGCATAGCATGAAAGCATATTGACTGGTACATTTGGCTTGTTATCATCAAAACCTTACACATGATTGTTTCAATAAATTCCCCCTTTTTGATGATGATAAACCACATGACCATCAAAGTGCGACAGAGTAAAGGGCAAGAACATTGGTGCCAATATAGTAATTTAAGGAGGCCAATGCACACGTGAGATATAGCAAGAGTAAGAGCAGACCAATCAAAGCATGGTCATACTTATCTTCCCCCATTCGACATCATCGAAAAGGTTGAGGAAACATCTGCATAAATTCAGTAGGAATGCACCTACCACCATGGGTAATAAGGGAAAACAACAGTGATACAAGTCAAGTATGTGGTACATAATGATATTGGCCATCCCAGTCACGCACAAACACACAACAGCATTAGCAGGCAAAGGCATAGCATAAACCAAACTCAGCAAAAATCATATATAACCATTGGCAATCACAAGCAAAATCAAGTCTGTCCGAATAAAGAAGAAAATAGTGTTGTTGAAAATAAGACAAGGATCAAGGTTGAGATCAGGGGTGAATCAGGGAGAATGAGAGGGAGGACCAATTTTGGCCGCGAGGGCAGAAAGAGCACGTAGAACATCCTCACGGCACTGTGCATTGAAGGCCTTTTCTTCACTGAGTGCGTGCTTCACTTCAGCAATCTCCTCCTTTAGACGGAGTTGGTCCTGTACTAGTGCCTTAACCGTGGACGTGCTAGAAGAGGCAACCTCACTGGGAACAGGACTGGGAGCAGGGCCAAAGGGTGTTTTGGGTCCTTGTTCTGACACTGTTCCATCACTCTTCTTTAATATGAACCCACATCCAAGCAAAGTGTTGCTCCTTATCTTGTCTGTGACCTAAAATCCCACTCTCTTTTGCAAGGGAATCTTAAGTGCCTCAAAAACTGAAGTCAGAAGGAAGCCATAGCCTATATCATGACTCTTAGACGTGTTTGCAATACGTGCAATATGACTAATCATGATGGTAGGTAGATTAATTTGCTCACCCTTTTTCTTGATTTCTTGGCCTAAAGTGAGCTTGGGTGACGCGCCTTGTGACCAGAGGATGCGCCGCTGGCATGGGTACATGCCATTGGAAGAGCTAGTGAAGGAAGAGGTTAGGGTTTAGTGGGTTTTAAGAAGGGGAGGAAGGTCGGGTTCTTGAGGGAAGGAGGGAAGGTGGTTAAGAAGATAGGGAAGGTTTGAAATGAATTGACCAAAAAATACAGTAAGGATCTGTAATGATCTTTTTGGCCGCTGGTTTTTGGAGAGAGAGAGGATTTTACATGAAAGATATTATTACACCTTGGGAAAGGCTGCAGATTATAGATTAGGCGTAATAAATCCAATTTCCAATACACTTTAAATTATGGTAACTTGATTAGCACATGATACAAACAATGGTCAGACCTGTTCTTAGCACCTGTTCTGACTGCTATATGGTCGGTAACAAAGGACAGTAAGAGCAATAACATTAGACCTCAATGATTGTCAGCATCTCACATTCCACACATATGCTGATAACAGTGCAGAAAATAGAATGCATCCATTGAATCAATTTATTTGGTCTCAAAACCTTACTAGTCAATCATTGGGAGTTGATGAAGTACCCTCACGTTCCCTTAATCATACCTAATTCAAGTTCATTCCTCTCAAACTGTTCTCTACTCAGTGCCCTGGTAAAAATATCATTAATTTATTTGTCAGTGGCACAAAAATTCATTGAAATCAAGCCCTTTTCTACATCGTCTTTTAAAAAGTGATGACGAACGTCAATGTGCTTAGTCCTTTTATGTTGACACGAGTTCTTGGCAATGTTAATTGCACTTGGGTTATCACAGAATATGGGAATGCATCTCGTGTCAACGCCAAAGTCCTTGAGTTGTTGCCGTCTCCACAGCAATTAAGCACAACAAGAAGCAACCGCCACATACTCGGCTTCTGCTGTGGACATGGCAACTGTGTGCTGTTTCTTTGTAGACCAAGAGACCAAATAGGGTCCAAGAAAAGTAGCCGTACCTAAGGGGCTTTTTCTGTCAACTAGAAATCCAGCATAATCAGCATCCGCATACCCAATGAGGTCAAAGTTGCATCCTCGTAGATACCATAATGCTAAATCAGAGGTGTGTTTCAAATATCTAAAAATTCATTTTGCGGCTTTCAAATGTGTTTCTTTTGGATTTGACTAAAAATGGGCACACAAACCCACACTGAAGACAATGTAAGGTCTACTGGCGGTTAGGTATAGGAGTGACCACATTATGCCCCTATATGATTTCTCATTAACTGAAGAACTTTCATCATCCATCACCAAGCTAGTTGAAGGAGAGATGAGAGTGTCCATGGGCTTAGCCGATTCCATCCCAAACCGCTTAAGTAGTTCCTTTGACATATTTTTATTGATGTATCATAGTTCCGCTTGAGGTTTGGTTAATTTGCAAGCCTAAGAAAAAATTAAGCTCGCCCATCATGCTCATCTCAAACTCACTCCCCATCAAATTTGAAAATTCATCACATAAATCATTGTAGGTTGCACCAAATGTAATGTCATCGACATATACTTGTACAATCAACAAATGTTCCCCCTTAGATTTAAGAAACAAGGTATTATCAACATTGCCTCTTTAAAAATCATTATCAATTAAGAAACTTGACAAACGTTCATACCAAGCTCTAGGAGCTTGTTTTAGACCATAAAGTGCTTTGTCAAGTTTGAACACATGGCTAGGAAAATCATGATTTTCAAAACCAGGGGGTTGTTTTATATATACCCCTTCTTTAAGATATCCATTGAGAAATGCACTCTTGACATCCATTTGGTACAACTTGATCTCTATGTGTGCTGCAAAGGCTACCAAGATGCGAATAACCTCTATCCTTGTTGCAGGTGCAAATGTTTCCTCATAATGGATCCCTTCTTCTTGATTATAACCTTGGACCACCAGCCTGGCCTTGTTCTGAGTGACTATTCTGAACACATCCAGCTTGTTCTTGAACACCCACTTGGTTCCAATTATTAATCTGTTCTTAGGCCGTGGTTTAAGGTGCCAAACATTGTTCCTTTCAAACTGATGAAGCTCCTCTTGCATGGCTATAACCCAGTCAGAATCAGCAAGGGTTTCATAAACATTCTTAGGCTCAATGTTAGATAAAAAGACATAAAAAGCAAAAAAATTTTTGAGCTTAAATCTGGTTTGCACCCCTGCATTAATATCAGATATAATTTGGTCAAGGGGGTGTGAGCTCTGGTGCTTTCAGGGTCGTGAAGTGAAAGGATCCACAGATTCGCTTTTCACTCTCTCATGGCGGCTTGAAGAAACAAGTTCGGGATCAGGTCTGGAGCTTGTTCTCGGATCGGTATGAGGGTACTGAGGTTGAGTGAGCTGGTTTTGGTTCATATCGGGGTTGACAGTGCTTCCCCCTGATTAGTCTACTTCCTGCCCACTTTCCATATTATCAGCTCCAGAGTGTGGTTCACTTTCATGAGTCTTACCAATGTCTTTTCTTACAAGGCCAAATTTGAAATCTTCATCCTGTGCATCATTCTCAACCAAGGACTTAATTTCATCAAATAATATATGCACACTTTCCTCAACACTTGGAATCCTTTTGTTGAACACTTTGTAAGCTTTACTATGTGAGGTGTACCCTAACAATATGGCTTCGTCACTTCTTGGGTCAAACTTTCCCAAGGGTTCCTTGCCATTATTGTGCACATAACATTTGCAACCAAAGACTCTTAGGTGCCTAATATTAGGTTTTCGACCATTGAGAAGTTCATAAGGAGTCTTATTAAGAAAGGGTCTGATCATGCATCTATTTATAATGCAACATGCTGTGTTCAATGCGTCTGCCCAAAAATGTCTAGGAAGACCACTAACAACAAGCATAATCCTAGTCATATCTTCTAGAGTGCGATTTTTATGCTCCACCACCCCATTCTGTTGGGGTGTTCTAGGGGCAGAAAAATTATGATCAATACCATCTTCATTGCAATAGTCAATAAAGCTTGAATTTTCGAATTGTTTTCCATGGTCAGACCTAAGACTTATCAATGAGTGTCCTACGCTCTTTTCAGTTTTCTTAAGAAACACAACAAACTTTTTGAAAGATTCATCTTTTGATACTAGAAATAAAGTCTAGGTGAAACGAGAGTAATCATCCACTACAACAAATACATACCTCTTTCCGCCCTTACTTATGATCCTCATAGGACCACATAAATCAACATGTAGTAGCTCAAGAGGTCGGGAAGTGCTAACATATTTCTTTGGCTTGAAAGAGATTCTAGTTTGCTTTCCTTTCGCACAAGCTTCGTATACCTTGTCATCATCGTATTTGATGGAAGGTAAACTAACTGCTAGGTCTTTAGAAACAAGTTTATTTGGCAAGGAGAGACTACCATGATCTAGTCTCTTATGCCAAAGCATAACAACATCATCAAGAACACTCAAACAAGTCAAATGATTTTGGGCAAGTGAAAGAATACATGTTTTATACACATTGTTGTGTCGCTTCCCCCTCAACACAACCTCTCCAGATTTGATATTGGTAATCAAGCATTGATCCGAAGAAAATCCAATATGATTACCTTTATCACATAATTGGGACACACTTAATAAGTTATGCTGTAACCTATCAACTAGGTACACATTATCAATCTAATGGGAAAGTAATTTACCTATCTTACCGACAACAACAATCGTCCCAGACTCGCCATTTCCAAACGCCACTCTCCCTCTATCAAAGGCGGAAAGTGAGAGGAAATTTGATTTGTTTCCAATCATATGCCTTGAGCAACTACTATCCAAGTACCATAGTTGGTTGCCTCCTCTCACTTTAGCCTGCAAAACAGCTAAGTGTCAGTCTTGGGAACCCAGATCCACTTGGGTCCGGTTCTTTTCTTGGACATAGAATTTAACTCATCTTTTTTGATTCATATTTTTTAAACATATAATGAGTTTCTTTCCATGGCCCTTTTTCTCAAAGAGCAAACATAACGATAATGGCCAGTTTTTCCATAATGAAAACAGATTATATTCTCAGGCAGACCAACATATTTCCTGTCCATTGGCTTAGTAACACACCTATTCACAAAGCCTGATCCCTTTCTATTTCGATTATGATGAGTGCTTAGCCATATTAGTGCTTCTGAGGAACTGTTCCAACGCCTGTTTTCAGTAAGGTCAGTTTCAGCTTTTTGAATTTTTTTGAGAAGCTGTTTATTTTCACTCATCTGGGATTTCAGATTAAGCTTTAGATTTAAGGACTCACTTTCTAGCCTTGAGAGATTAGTGTTGAACACTTCTTCTCTCTTGTTCATAAGATCCTTAAGGGTGTCTAGTTCATTGCATAAAACAAGAACTTCACAAGTGAGAACCTCATTCATACGCCCAAGTTCTTGCTTCTTTCTCTCCAATCTTTTGACATCCTTTTCTAATCCTGAGCAGGTATTTTTAAGCATGCAATTTTCAGAATTTACTATCTCACATTCTTCTATCAATGTAAAAATTAATTTTTCAAGTTTCCTCTTGCTAAGATTACGTACCTCTTCCTTCAGTTGGGACAAACTCTCGATCGAATTAGAATCTAAATTAGATTCTCTTCGGGCCATAAGAGCTACTGCTGCCTCTGCATCTTGAGAGTCCTCTTCTTCTTCTGAGGTATCACCCTAGGCTGCCATCATTGCCTTGGTGAACCATTTTTCAGCATTAGTTAACTGCGTTTTTTGCCTCTGGTTCGGACCTGTTCTGACCGCTGTTCTTCCTTCAGCAAAGGGCAATTCTTCACAACATGATATTGCCCTCCACACTTAAAGCATCTTGAGAGCTGATCTCGATCGCTGTTCTTGGCGTTGCTAGTATTGCCATTCTTGTATTTGCTTTCGACCTTTTTGAAGAATTTTTTGAATTTTCGAGTGATCATGGCCATCCCTTCTTCATTAAAATCTGAGCTATCGTTTCTATAGCTTTTAGTGCAAGTCCTCGGTCTTTCTTCAGTTCTTCATTCATCTGGGAATTCCTTCTTAGTTCACACATTTGTAGATTCCCAATAAGCTCATCTAAGGAGATCTCATTCATCTTCCTGGCTTCTTGGATAATATTGACTTTTGATTACCATGATTGAGGTAAAATTCGTAGGATCTTCCTTACCAACTCTTCAGTGGTAAAAGATTTTTTCAACGATTTTAGCTCATTAGTGATATGGTTAAACCGAGTATACATGTCCATAACTGTCTCTTTAGCGCTTATCTCGCATAGCTCATACTTTCTTACCAATAGCTCGATTCTGCATTGTTTGACTTGATTTGTTCCTTCGTTAGCTATCTGAAGAGCATTCCATATCTGCTTTGCGGATTCACACTCTGAGATGCGAGTGTACTCGTCAGGTCCGAGTCTAAAATACAGTAGTTTCTTGCCTTGGCATTCTTCTCCATCTTCCAGAAGTCGTCTGAGTTGAATTCGTTTGGCTCCTTAGGAACAGTCTTCCCATTAGTTGTGACTTTCACTAGAATGCAAGGGCCATTCAGAATGAGCATCCAAACTCATAATCCTCAGCTTGGATATAGTTCTCCATTCTCTTTTTCCACCAGTTGTAGTGCTACCCATTGAAATATGGAGGTCTGGTCATAGATTGATCTTCTAAGATTCCTTGTGGTGCACTCATTCTTTTAGGATCTCTCAAGGTGTTAAACTAATTATGAGAACTTGGTCTGATAAAACTTATTAGAATATAAGCACACTAAGACACAAGAGGGGGGCTGAATTGTGTCTTACAACTATTTCGTCTATTTCAGAACACTCGTGAGAGCTGTTTGGAGAGGTGTTTGGGGTGAGGCAAAATAAAACTGAACGCAGAAATATAAAAGTAGACACAATATTTTTGTATAGAAAACCACCTCTGGCCCAATTGAGGTCTAAAAACCACAACCTACCTCAGTAGGATTTCAGCAATACTTTTACTATCACGGGCCGAATTCGTTACACATGTAACTCACACATGACTACGTCACACACGTAACTTAGTCTCCCCCAAGACTCTCGTTACAAACACGTAACTAGCCTCCGCTTGGGAACTAGTCACACAGCACGTCTAAAGTCTCCCAAGACTTGGATACACTCTAATCTCACTGATAACAGAGGAGAATGCAAAAACACCTTACTTTAAATGCTTCTAAACAAGCTAAATGTAAGGTACAATACAATCCCAATTATACCAACATAGATGACTCAATTTAGCACACTTCTTGAAGGTTTTTCAATCAGAAAATTTTCTCACAGGAAACTCGATTTTGCTCCTTGAAAAACCGTGAATGAAAACATTGAGAGGCAAGAGATTATATACCCACGGAATACTTATGCGGCAAGTATATGGGAGGTTTTGGATTTTAGTAATAACTCTAAAAAATAATCAGTATTCCAAACGGAATTGAATCTCTCAACATTATCTTTTTTAGAAATCATATCTTAAAGGGTAAGAAAAAATCTTTTGATAGTATCTTTTTAGGAAAACAATATTATTCAGTGAAGGACTCTTTGTAAGACAAAATATTATCAGAAAATCAATCCCAAATATGTTAGGAATTTTGACAGTAGAAAAACATTTAAAAATCTTTGGGACAAGAGTTCTATACGTTGCCCTTAGAACACTGTAGACCTGATTGCTCAAACTTTTCCAAGCAGCGTTCTGAGTTAGCGCAAGAAATTCCTTCAAGGTGAGTGTTAAGTCAAGATCTTCTAATTGGCATATTAAAAAAAATCTAGATGAATACAACCAGTTATTAACCCTAAGACTCTTGTGATCCTTTGACCTCCTTGACGTCGTCCATACATATTCACTTTGATGTTCCACGCTTCTTCGAACTGTTCTCTAGGGTGTTTGCAACCTGTCACAATACACAATTCTCGCACACTACTCAAGCATAGCATGATAGCATATTAACTGGTACATTTGGTTTGTTATCATCAAAACCTTACACATGATTGTTTTGACAAATTCCCCCTTTTTGATGATGACAAACCAAATGACCATCAAAGTGCGACAGAGTAAAGGGCAAGAACATTGGTGCCAATATAGTAATTTAAGGAGAACAATGCACATGCGAGATGCAGCAAGAGTAAGAGCAGACCAATCAAAGCATGGTCATACTTATCTTCCCCATTTTGACATCATCAAAAAGGTTGAGGGAACCATCTGCATAAATTCAGTAGGGATACACCTACCACCATGGGTAATGAGGGAAAATAACAGTGATACAAGTCAAGTATATGGTACATAATGATATTTGCCATCCCAGTCATGCACAAACACTCAACGGCATTAGCAGGCAAAGGCATAGCATAAACCAAACTCGGCGAAAATCATACATAACCATTGGCAATCACAAGCAAAATCAAGTTTATCTGAACAAAGAAGAAAACAGTGTTGTTGAAAACAAGATAAGGATCACGGTTGAGATTAGGGGTGAATCAGGGAGAATGAGAGGGAGGAGCAATTTTGGCCGTGAGGGCGGAAAGAGCACGTAGAATATCCTCATGGCACTGTGCATTCAAGGCCTTTTCTTCACTGAGTGCGTGCTTCACTTCTGCAATCTCCTCCTTTAGACGGAGCTGGTCCTGTACTAGTGCCTCAACCGTGGATGTGTTAGAAGAGGCAGCCTCACTGGGAATTGGACAGGGACGAGGGCCAAAGGGTGTTTTGGGTCCTTGTTCTGACACTGTACCATCACTCTTCTTTACTATGAACCCACACCCAAGCAAAGTGTTGCTCCCTATCTCGTCTTTGACCTGAAATCCCGCTCTCTTTTGCAAGGGAATCCCAAGTGTCTCAAAAACTGAAGTCGGAAGGAAGCCATAGCCTATATCATGACTCTTTAAGGTGTTCGCAATACGTGCCATATGACTAATCATGATGGTGGGTAGATTAATTTGCTCCCCCTTTTTCTTGATTTCTTGGCCTAAAGTGAGCTTGGGTGACGCGCCTTGCGACGGGACGATGCGCCGCTGCCATCGGTACATTTCATTGGAAGAGCTAGCGAAGGAAGAGGCTAGGGTTTAGCGGGTTTTAGGAAGGAGAGGAAGGTCGGGTTCTTGAGGGAAGGAGGGAAGGTGGTTTGAGAAGATAGGGAAGGTTTGAAATGAATTGACCGAAAAATAGAGAAAAGATCTGTAATGATCTTTTCGACCATCGGTTTTTGGGGAGAGAGAGGATTTTGCATGAAAGATATTATTACACCTTGGGAAAAGCTGCGGATTATAGATTAGGCGTAATAAATCCATTTTCCAATACACTTTAAATTATGGTAACTTGATTAGCACATGATGCAAACAATGGTCAGACCTGTTCTTAACGCCTGTTATGGCTGCTATACATTCGGTAACAAAGGATAGTAAGGGTAATAACATTAGACCTCAACGACTGTCAGCATGTCACATTCCACACATATGCTAATAACAGCATAGAAAATTGAGCAATTTATTTGGTTTCAAAACCTTACTAGTCAATCATTGGGAGTTGATGAAGTACTCTCACGTCCTCTTAATCATACCTAATTCAAGTCTATTCCTCTCAAACTGTTCTCTACTCAGTGCCTTGGTAAAAATATCAGCAATTTGTTTGTTAGTGGCACAAAAATTCATTAAAATTAAGCTCTTTTCTACATTGTCTCTTAAAAAGTGATGATGAACGTCAATGTACTTAGTCCTTTTATGTTGACACGGGTTCTTGGCAATGTTAATTGCACTTGCGTTATCACACAATATGGGAATGCATCCCGTGTCAACGCCAAAGTCCTTGAGTTGTTGCTGTCTCTACAGCAATTAAGCACAATAAGAAGCAGCCACTACATACTCGGCTTCTGCTGTGGACATGGCAACTATGTGCTGTTTCTTTGTAGACCAAGAGACCAAATAGGGTCCAACAAAAGTAGCCATACCTAAGGGGCTTTTTCTGTCAACTAGAAATCCAGCATTATCAGTATCCGCATACCCAATGAGGTCAAAGTTGCATCCTCGTGGATACCATAATGCTAAATCAGAGGTGTGTTTCAAATATCTAAAAAACCGTTTTGCAGCTTTCAAATGTGTTTCTTTTGGATTTGACCAAAAACGGGCACACAAACCCATACTGAAAATAACGTCAGGTCTCCTTGCGGTTAGGTATAGGAGTGACCCTATCATGCCCCTATATGATTTCTCATTAACTGAAGAACTTTCATCATCCATCACCAACCTGGTTGACGGAGAGATGAGAGTGTCCATGGGCTTAGCCAATTCCATCCCAAACCGCTTAAGTAGTTCCTTTGACATATTTTTATTGATGTATCATAGTTCCGCTTGAGGTTTGGTTAATTTGCAAGCCTAAGAAAAAATTAAGCTCGCCCATCATCCTCATCTCAAACTCACTCCCCATCAAATTTGAAAATTCATCACATAAATCGTTGTAGGTTGCACCAAATATAATGTCATCGACATATACTTGTACAATCAATAAATGTTCCCCCTTAGATTTGAGAAACAAGGTATTATCAACATTGCCTCTTTAAAAATCATTATCAATTAAGAAACTTGACAAACGTTCATACCAAGCTCTAGGAGCTTGTTTTAGACCATAAAGTGCTTTGTCAAGTTTCAACACATGGTTCGAAAAATTATGATTTTTAACGCCAAGGGGTTGTTTTACATATACCTCTTCTTTAAGATATCCATTGAGGAATGCACTCTTGACATCCATTTGGTACAACTTGATCTCCATGTGTGCTGCAAAGGCTACCAAAATGCGAATAACCTCTATCCTTGCTATAGGTGCAAATGTTTCCTCATAATTGATCCCTTCTTCTTGATTGTAACCTTGGACCACCAGCCTGGCCCTGTTCCGAGTGACTGTTCCGAACTCATCCAGCTTGTTCTTGAAGACCCACTTGGTTCCAATTATTGATCTGTTCTTAGGCCGTGGTTCAAGGTGCCAAGCCTTGTTCCTTTCAAATTGATGAAGCTCCTCTTGCTTGGTTATAACCCAGTCAGAATCTGCAAGGGCTTCATGAACATTCTTAGACTCAATGTTAGATAAAAAGACATAAAAAGCACAAAAATTTTTGAGCTTAAATCTGGTTTACACCCCTATATTAATCTCATATATAATTTAGTTAAGGGGGTGTGATCTCTGGTGCTTCCAGGTTCCAGAAGAGAAAGGATCCACAGATTTGCTGTTCACTCTCTCCTGGTGGCTTGAAGAAACAAGTTCGGGATCAGGTCTGGAGCTTGTTCTCAGATCGGTATGCGGGTACTGAGGTTGAGTGAGCTGGTTTTGGTTCATATCAGGGTTGACAGTGCTTCCCCCTGATTAGTCTACTTCCTGTCCACTTTCCATATTATCAGCTCCAGAGTGTGGTTCACTTTCATGAGTCTTACCAATATCTTTTCTTACAAGGCCAAATTTGAAATCTTCATCTTGTGCATCATTCTCAACCAAGGAGTTAGTTTCATCGAATAATATATCCACACTTTCCTCAACACTTGGAGTCCTTTTGTTGAACACTTTGTAAGCTTTACTATGTGAGGAGTACCCTAAGAATATGGCTTCATCACTTCTAGGGTCAAACTTTCCCAAGGGTTCCTTCCCATTATTGTCCACATAACATTTGCAACCAAACACTCAGGTGCCTAATGTTGGGTTTTCGACCATTGAGAAGTTTATAAGGAGTCTTATTAACAAAGGGTCTGATCATACATCTATTTATAATGTAACATGCTGTGTTCAATGCCTCTGCCCAGAAATGTCTAGGAAGACCACTAGCAACAAGCATAGTCCTAATCATATCTTGCAAAGTACGATTTTTACGCTCCACCACCCCATTCTATTGGGGTGTTCTGCGGGCAGAAAAATTATGATCAATACCATCTTCATTGCAATAGTCAATGAAGCTTGAATTTTCGAATTCTTTTCCATGGTTAGACCTGAGACTTATCAATGAGTGTCCTACACTCTTTTCAGTTTTCTTAAGAAACACAACAATAAAAAGATTCATCTTTTGATGCTGGAAATAAAGTTCAGGTGAAACGAGAGTAATCATCTACTACAACAAACACATACCTCTTTCCGCCCCTACTTGTGATCCTCATAGGACCACATAAATCAACATATAGTAGCTCAAGAGGTCGAAAAGTGCTAACATACTTCTTTGGCTTGAAAGAGATTCTAGTTTGCTTTCCTTTCGCACAAGCTTCGCATACCTTGTCATCATTGTATTTGATGGAAGGTAAACTAACTACTAGGTCTTTAGAAACAAGTTTATTTAGCAAGGAGAGACTACGATCACCTAGTCTCTTGTGCCAAAGCATAACATCATCATGAAGAACATTTAAACAAGTCAAATGATTTTGGAGAAGTGAAAGAATACATGCTTTATACACATTGTTGTGTCGCTTCCTCCTCGACACAACCTCCCCAGATTTGATATTGGTAGTCAAGCATTGATCCAAAGAAAATTCAACATGATCACCTTTATCACATAATTAGGGCACACTTAACAAGTCATGCTGTAACCCATCAACTAGGTACACATTATCAATCGAGTGGGAAAGTGATTTACTTATCTTACCTACACCAACAATCGTCCTAGACTTGCCGTTTCCAAATGCCACTCTCCCTCCATCAAAGGCGGTAAGTGAGAGGAAATTTGATTTGTTTCCAGTCATATGCCTTGCGCAACCACTATCCAAGTACCACAGTTGGTTGCCTCCTCTCACTTTAGCCTACAAAACAGCTAAGTGTCAGTCTTGGGAACCCAGATCCACTTCGGTCCCATTCCTTTCTTAGACATGAAATTTAACTCATCTTTTCTAATCCATATTTGTTTAACGTATAATGAGTTTCTTTCCATGGCCTTTCTCTCAAAGAGCAAGCATAATAGTAATGACCAGTTTTTCCACAATGAAAATAGATTATATTCTCTGGTAGACCAACATATTTCCTGTCCATTGGCTTAGTAACATGCCTATTCACAAAGCCTAATCCCTTTCTATTTCGATTATGATGAGTGCTTAGCCATATTAGTACTTCTGAGGAACTGTTCCAACGCCTGTTTTCAACAAGGTCAGTTTCAGCTTTTTGCATTTTTTCAAGAAGCTATTTATTTTCACTCATCTGGGATTCCAGATTAAGCTTTAGATTTAAGGACTCACCTTCCAGCCTTGAGAGATTAGTGTTGAACACTTCCTCTCTCTTGTTCATAAGATCCTTAAGGGTGCCTAGTTCATTGCATAAAATAAGAACGCATCAATTTTGAGTTTTTCACAAGTGAGAACCTCATTCATATGCCCAAGTTCTTGCTTCTTTCTTTCCAATCTTTTAACATCCTGTTCTAATCCTGAGAAGGTATTTTTAAGCATGCAATTTTCAGAATTTACTATCTCACATTCTTCCATCAATGTAAAAATTAATTTTTCAAGTTTCCTCTTGCTAAGATTACGTACCTCTTCCTTCAGTTGGGACAAACTCTCGATCAAATTAGAATCTAAATCAGATTTTCTTCGAGCCATAAGAGCTACTGCTTCCTCTCCATCTTGAGAGTCCTCTTCTTCTTCTGAGGTATCACCCCAGGTTGCCATCATTGCCTTGGTGAACCGTTTTTCAGCATTAGTTAACTGTGTTTTTTTGCCTCTGGTTCGGACCTGTTCTGACCCCTGTTCTTCCTTCAGCAAAGGGCAATTCTTCACAACATAATCTTGCCTTCCACACTTAAAGCATCCTGAGAACTGATCTCGATCGCTGTTCTTAGCCTTGCTAGTATTGCCATTCTTGTATTTGCTTTCAGCCTTTTTGAAGAATTTTTTGAACTTTCGAGCGATCATGGCCATCCCTTCTTCATTAAAATCTGAGCTATCGCTTTCTATAGCTTTTAGTGCCAGTCCTCGGTCTTTCTTCACTTCTTCCTTCATCTGGGAATTCCTTCTTAGTTTATACATTTGTAGATTCTCAATAAGCTCATCCAAGGAGATCTCATTCATCTTCCTGGCTTCTTGGATAACAGTGACTTTTGATTGCCATGATTGAGGTAAAATTCGTAGGATATTCCTTACCAACTCTTCAGTGGTAAAGGATTTTCCCAATAATTTTAACTCATTAGTGATATGGGTAAATCGAGTATACATCTCCATAACTGTCTCTTTATTGCTTATCTCGAATAGCTCATACTTTCTTACCAATAGCTCGATTCTAGATTGCTTGACTTGATTTGTTCCTTTGTTAGCTATCTGAAGAGCATTCCCTATCTCCTTTGCAAATTCACACTCTGAGATGCGAGTGTACTCATCAGGTCCGAGTCCAAAATACAGCAATTTCTTGGCCTTGGCATTCTTCTCCATCTTCCTGAAGTCGTTTGAGTCGAATTCCTTCGGCTCCTTAGGAACAGTCTTCCCATCAATTGTGACTTACACTAGAACATAAGGGCCATTCACAATGAGCATCCAAACTGCTAATCCTCAGCTTGGATATAGTTCTCCATTTGATTTTTCCACCAGTTGTAGTGCTGTCCATTGAAATATGGAGGTCTGGTCATAGATTGACCTTCTAAGATTCGTTATGGTGCACTCATTCTTTCAAGATCTCTCAAGGTGTTAACCTAATTATGAGAACGTGCTCTGATACCACTTGTTAGAATATAAGTGAACTAGGACACAAGAGGGGGACTGAATTGTGTCTTACAACTATTTCGTTTATTTCAGAACACTCATGATAGCTGTTTGGAGAGGTGTTTGGAGTGAGGCAAAACAAAACTGAATGCGGAAATATGAAAGTAGACACAATATATTTACATAGAAAACCACCTCTGGCCCAATTGAGATGTAAAAACCACGACCTACCTCAGTAGGATTTTAGCAACCCTTTTACTAACACGGGCCGAATTCGTTACACATGTAACTCTCACGTGACCACGTCACACACGTAACTTAGTCTCTCCCGAGACTCTCGTTACAAACACGTAACTAGCCTCCACTTGAGAACTAGTCACACACCACGTTCAAAGTCTCCTAAGACTTGGATACACTCTAATCTCACTGATAATAGAGGAGAATAGAAAAATACCTTACTTTGAATGCTTCTAAACAAGCTAAATGTAAGGTACAATACAATCCCTATTATGCTAGCATAGATGGCTCAATTTAGCACACTTCTTGAAGGTTTTTCAATCAGAAAATTTTCTCACAGAAAACTCGATTTTGCTCCTTGAAAAACCGTCAATGAAAACGTCGAGAGGCAAGAGATTATATACCCATGGAATACTTGTGCCGCAAGTATATGGGAGGTTTTGGATTTTAGTAATAACTCTCAAAAATAATCAGTATTCCAAACGGAAATGAATCTCTCAACATTATCTTTTTTGGAAATCATATCTTAAAGGGTAAGATAAAATCTTTTGATAGTATCTTTTTAGGAAAACAATATTATTCAGTGAAGGGTTCTTTGTAAGACAAAATATTATCAGAAAATCAATCTCAAATATGTTCGGAATTTTGACAGTAGAAAAACACTTGAAAATCTTTGGGACAAGAGTTTTATACGTTGCCCTCAGAACACTGTAGACCTGATTGCTCAAGCTGTTCAAAGCAGTGTTCTGACTTAGCGTAAGAAATTCCTTCAAGGTGAGTGTTAAGTTAATATCTTCTAATTGGCATATTAACAAAAATCTAGATGAATACAACCAGTAATTAACCCTAAGACTCTTATGATCCTTTGACCTCCTTGATGTCGTGCATACATATTCACTTTGATGTACGCTTCTTCGAACTGTTCTCCAGGGTGTTTGCAACCTATCTCAACACACAATTCTAGCGCACTACTCAAGCATAGCATGATAGCATATTGACTGGTACATTGGGTTTGTTACCATCAAAACCTTACACATGATTGTTTCAACAAATTCTCCCTTTTTGATGATGACAAACCAAATGACCATCAAAGTGCGACAGAGTAAAGGGCAAGAACATTGGTGCCACTATAGCAATTTAAGGAGGCCAATGCACACGCGAGATACAGTAAGAGTAAGAGCAGACCAATCAAAGCATGGTCATACTTATCTTCCCCTTTTTGACATCATCGAAAAGGTTGAGGGAACCATCTACATAAATTCAGTAGGGATGCACCTACCACCATAGGTAATGAGGGAAAATAACAGTGATACAAGTCAAGTATATGGTACATAATGATATTGGCCATCCCAGTCATGCAAAAACACTCAATGGCATTAGCAGGCAAAGGCATAGCATAAACCAAACTCGGTGAAAATCATACATAACCATTGGCAATCACAAGCAAAATCAAGTTTATCTGAACAAAGAAGAAAACAGTGTTGTTGAAAACAAGACAAGGATCTGGGTTGAGATCAAGGGTGAATCATGGAGAATGAGAGGGGGGAGCAATTTTGGCCGTGAGGGCAGAAAGAGCACGTGAAATATCCTCATGGTGCTGTACATTCAAGGTCTTTTCTTCACTGAGTGCGTGCTTCACTTCAGCAATCTCCTCCGTTAGACGGAGCTGGTCCTGTGCTAGTGCCTTAACCATGGATGTGCTAGAAGAGGCAGCCTCACTTGGAACAGGACTGGGATCAAGGCCAAAGGGTGTTTTGGGTCCTTGTTCTGACACTGTACCATCACTCTTCTTTACTATGAACCCACACCCAAGCAAAGTGTTGCTCCCTATCTCGTCTGTGACCTAAAATCCCACTCTCTTTTACAAGGGAATCCCAAGTGCCTCAAAAACTGAAGTCAGCAGGAAGCCATAGCCTATATCATGACTCCTAGAGGTGTTTGCAATACATGCAATATGACTAATCATGATGGTGGGTAGATTAATTTGCTCCCCCTTTTTCTTGATTTCTTAGCCTAAAGTGAGCTTAGGTGACACGCCTTATGACCAAAGGATGTGTCGCTACCATGGGTACGTGCCATTGGAAGAGCTAGTGAAGGAAGAGGTTAGGGTTTAGTGGGTTTTAGGAAGGAGATGAAGGTCGGGTTCTTGCGGGAAGGAAGGAAGGTGGTTTGAGAAGATAGGGAAGGTTTGAAATGAATTGACCGAAAAATAAAGTAAAGATCTATAATGATCTTTTCGGCCGCCGGTTTTTAGAGAGAGAGAGAGAGGATTTTGCATGAAAGATATTATCACACCTTGGGAAAAGCTGCAGATTATAGATTAGGCGTAATAAATCCAATTTTCAATGCACTTTAAATTATGGTAACTTGATTAGCACATGATACAAATAATGGTCAGACCTGTTCTTAGCGCCTGTTCTGACTGCTATATGTCCGGTAACAAAGGACAGTAAGGGCAATAACATTAGACCTTAACCACTATCAGCATGTCACATTCCACACATATGCTAATAACAGCACAGAAAATTGAATGCATCCATTGAATCAATTTATTTGGTCTTAAAACCTTACTAGTCAATCATTGGGAGTTGATGAAGTACTTTCACGTTCTCTTAATCATACCTAATTCAAGTCTATTCCTCTCAAACTGTTCTCTACTCAGTGCCTTAGTAAAAATATCAGCAATTTGTTTGTCAGTGGCATAAAAATTCATTGAAATCAAGCCCTTTTCTACATTGTCTCTTAAAAAGTGATGACGAACGTCAATATGCTTAGTCCTTTTATGTTGACATGGGTTCTTGGCAATGTTAATTGCACTTGTGTTATCACAGAATATGGGAATGCATCCCGTGTCAACACCAAAGTCCTTGAGTTGTTGCCGTATCCATAGCAATTAAGCACAACAAGAAGCAACCGCGATGTACTCGTCTTCTGCTGTGGACATGGCAACTGTGTGCTGTTTCTTTGTAGACCAAGAGACCAAATAGAGTCCAAGAAAAGTAGCTATACCTAAGGGACTTTTTCTGTCAACTAGAAATCCAGCATAATTAGCATCCGCATACCCAATGTGGTCAAAGTTACATCCTCGTGGATACCATAATGCTAAATCAGAGGTGTGTTTCAAATATCTAAAAATCCATTTTGCTGCTTTCAAATGTGTTTCTTTTGGATTTGAATGAAAACGGGCGCACAAACCACACTGAAAACAATGTCAGGTCTACTGGCGGTTAGGTATAGGAGTGACCCTATCATGCCCCTATATGATTTCTCATTAACTGAAGAACTTCCATCATCCATCACTAACCTAGTTGAAGGAGAGATGGGAGTGTCCATGGGCTTAGCCGATTCCATCCCAAACCGCTTAAGTAGTTCCTTGACATATTTTTGTTGATGTATCATAGTTCCGCTTGAGGTTTGCTTAATTTGCAAGCTTAAGAAAAAATTAAGCTCGCCCATCATGCTTATCTCAAACTCACTCCCCATCAAATTTAAAACTTCATCACATAAATCGTTGTTGGTTGCACCAAATATAATGTCATCGACATATACTTATACAATCAACAAATGTTCCCCCTTAGATTTGAGAAACAAGGTATTATCAACCTTACCTCTTTGAAAATCATTATCAATTAAGAAACTTGACAAACGTTCATACTAAGCTCTAGGAGCTTGTTTTAGACCATAAAGTGCTTTGTCAAGTTTGAATACATGGTCAGGAAAATCATGATTTTCAAAACCAGGGGGTTGTTTTACATATACCTCTTCTTTAAGATATCCATTGAGAAATGCACTCTTAACATCCATTTGATACAACTTGATCTCCATGTGTGCTGCAAAGGGTACCAAGATGTAAATAACCTCTATCCTTGCTACAGGGGCAAATGTTTCCTCATAATGGATCCCTTCTTCTTGATTGTAACCTTGGACCACCAGCCTGGCCTTGTTCCGAGTGACTGTTCCGAACTCATCCGGCTTGTTCTTGAACACCCACTTGGTTCTAATTATTCATCTGTCTTTAGGCCATGGTTCATGGTGCCAAACCTTGTTCCTTTCAAACTGATGAAGCTCCTCTTGTATGGCTATAACTCAATCAGAATCTGCAAGGGCTTCATGAACATTCTTAGGCTCAATGTTAGATAAAAAGACATAAAAAGCACAGAAATTTCTGAGCTTAAATCTGGTTTGCACCCCTGTATTAATATCAGATATAATTTGGTCAAAGGGGTGTGAGCTCTGGTGCTTCCAGGGTCGTGAAGTGAAAGGATCCACAGATTCGCTTTTCACTCTCTCCTGGCGACTTGAAGAAACAAGTTTGGGATCAGGTCTGGAGCTTGTTCTCAGATCAGTATGAGGGTACCGAGGTTGAGTGAGTTAGTTTTGGTTCATATCAGGGTTGATAGTGCTTCCCCCTGATTGGTCTACTTCTTGCCTACTTTCCATATTATCTGCTCCAGAGTGTGGTTCACTTTCATGAGTTTTACCAATGTCTTTTCTTACAAGGCCAAATTTGAAATCTTCATCCTGTGCATCATTCTCAACCAAGGAGTTAGTTTCATCAAATAATATATGCACACTTTCCTCAACACTTGGAGTCCTTTTGTTGAACACTTTGTAAGCTTTACTATGAGAGGGGTATCATAAGAATATGGCTTCATCACTTCTAGGGTCAAACTTTCCCAAGGGTTCCTTCCCATTATTGTGCACATAACATTTGCAACCAAAGACTTTTAGGTGCCTAATATTGGGTTTTCACCCTTTGAGAAGTTCACAAGCAGTCTTATTAAGAAGGGGTCTGATCATGCATCTATTTATAATGTAACATGTTGTGTTCAATGCCTTTACCCAAAAATGTCTAGGAAGACCACCAGCAACAAGCATAGTCCTAGTCATGTCTTCCATAGTATGATTTTTATGCTCCACCACCCCATTCTGTTAGCGTGTTTTTGGGGCAGAAAAATTATGATCAGTACCATCTTCATTACAATAGTCAATGAAGCTTGAATTTTCGAATTCTTTTCCATGGTCAGACCTGAGACTTATCAATGAGTGTCCTACGCTCTTTTCAGTTTTCTTAAGAAACACAACAAACTTTTCAAAAGATTCATCTTTTGATACTGGAAATAAAGTTCAGGTGAAACGAGAGTAATCATCCACTACAACAAATACATACCGCTTTCCGCCCTTACTTATGATCCTCATAGGACCAATAAATCAACATGTAGTAGCTCAAGAGATCGGGAAGTGCTAATATATTTCTTTGGCTTGAAAGAGATTCTAGTTTGCTTTCCTTTCGCACAAGCTTCGTATACCTTGTCATCATCGTATTTGATGGAAGGTAAACTAACTGCTAGGTCTTTAGAAACAAGTTTATTTGGCAAGGAGAGACTACCATGATCTAGTCTCTTATGCCAAAGCATAACAACATCATCAAGAACACTCAAACAGGTCAAATGATTTTGGGCAAGTGAAAGAATACATGTTTTATACACATTGTTGTGTCGCTTCCCCCTCAACACAACCTCTCCAGATTTGATATTGGTAATCAAGCATTGATCCGAAGAAAATCTAACACAATTACCTTTATCACATAATTAGGGCACACTTAACAAGTTATGCTGTAACCCATCAACTACGTACACATTATCAATCGTGTGGGAAAGTGATTTACCTATCTTACCTACACCAACAATCGTCCCAGACTTATCGTTTCCAAACGCCACTCTCCCTCCGTCAAAGGCGGTAAGGGAGAGGAAGTTTGATTTGTTTCCAGTCATATAGCTTGAGCAACCACTATCCAAGTACCACAGTTGGTTGCCTCCTCTAACTTTAGCCTGCAAAACTGCTAAGTGCCAGTCTTGGGAACCTAGATCCACTTGGGTCCCGTTCTTTTCTTGGACATGGAATTTAACACATCTTTTTTGATCCATATTTGTTTAACATATAATGAGTTTCTTTCCATGGCCCTTTTTCTCAAAGAGCAAGCATAACGATAACAACTAGTTTTTCCATAATGGAAACAGATTATATTCTTTGGCAGACCAACATATTTCCTGCCCATTGGCTTACTAACACGTCTATTCACAAAGCCTAATCCCATTCTGTTTTGATTATGACGAGTGCTTAGCCATATTAGTGCTTCTGAGGAACTGTTCCAGCACCTGTTTTCAGCAAGATCAGTTTCTGCTTTTTGCATTTTGTTGAACGGTAACTTTACCCATTTTACGTGCCTCTTTCATGTACTTTTTGCTCGTATAATAACTTAATTCTTAGGATTTTTACTTGTTTTATTTATGTTTTGTAGCAAATAACTTCAAATCAAGCAAACGTCGCGAAAAGGGACGAAGACGAGACAAAACGAAGAAAAACAGCGAAAACCGACGAAAACCGACAAGACCGGACAAAACCGTGGGGGCGACACCGCGCCACCAGTGAAGTGGCACGGTGTGGCCGTGCCATGTGGCACGGCCGTGCCACATGGCACGACCATGCCCCCCCCGTTTCTTCATGTTCGCGATTTCTATTTAAGTCCGTTCAGGCGTCTGTTTGTGGGGGGCCGCTCGGGGGTTCTTCCAAGCGATTTTTAGGGTAGCTTAGTTTAGGTTTTAGCGAATAAAAACTCCATTAAGGGAGATTAGTTTAGGATTGAAGATTGTATTCTTGGATTCAACCTTTGGATTTCAAGTTCCTTCATCAATTCAAGACTAAGTTTTCTCCTCTTTTATCTCTCTAGTTTATATGTTCTTGTTACTTATGTTTTGTTGGTTTTAATTCTTGTATTTGTTTTGTTTGATTTATATGTTTAATTTCATTGTTAATTTATGTTGTTTAGTTGTTTAAATTCGTTTTATTTCATTCCCTTCATTTTGTTCTTCGAGTTTATGTTCTTATTGGTTAGTTTAGGTTTTCATGCGTTTTTCATGTTTTGTTGGTAGATTGTGTTGGCTTGGGTTGTGATTAGCCTCTTGATGGCTAACTAATCTTGTATTTGGCCTAACCATACCCAATCTATGCCTAGAACTTAGAGTTTTCCTGCACGCCCGCCAAGTGTTCGATGAAATGCCTGAGAGGGTTTTCATCCATATTTTTGGGCGATTGACTTATGCTGAGAGGTGAGGTCAATTTGCTAAGTGTGGGAGAGAGAATGGCCGAGTTCGGGACACGAAAGTAGTATCTGAATCGAGATAGGTCCGGGGTTGCTAGTTCTGTGGTCTAATTCGACTAACCCTACGAAAGTAGGTGGTTACACGAGTTAGACTAGCCCATGACCCTTGAGAGAGGGCTTGGGTGGTCTTTGATGGTGCAACTGACCATCTCTAGTTCGTAGTGTGGTTTGGGTAGGTTAGGACTCGTCTTGGTTAGTTGGTTCATCCATTGGTAAAATCACAACTCCAAGTCGCTTGTTTCTGTATTTGTAGCGTAGTTTAGCTCCCCTCCTTCACCGTTGATCTTGCCTAGCTTGAGACGCTCTAGTAAACTCTGCTAGTTGGAAACACAATTCTCTGCGGACGACACCCCAAGTACTCAACAATACACCTTGCACTTGGGGTTTACAAATATTAAAACTCTGTTTTTTCCCTAACAAGTTTTTGGCGCCGTTGCCGGGGAATTGGCGTTTTTCAATATTGGGGTTTACTTAAGCATTCGAGACTAGGCTTTTATTTCGAAAAAAGAAAAAAAATCAAAAAAAAAAAACCAATGGCAATTTTCCATTTTCCCCAATGTGAGCAAGAATTATTTTACCGTTATTGGAATCGTTTACATGCTTATCTTGCTCAATGTGCTTCTTGTGAATGTTTATATGGGAAATGGGAAATATTGCATGTTGTTGATGAGGGTGTGAATAGTGAGACCCGTGCTCTTTTGGAGCATTGGGATTTCTGTGCTCGAAATGTTGATGAAGCTTGGGAATTACTTGAGTGGTTGGCTAGGGATACTTATGAATTTGAGACTAGTCAATTTACTTCATCCACCCCATCCCCCTGCGTTCCTAATTATACACCTCTTGCATGTGAGATCTGCCATTGTTCTGACCATGACAGTGTTTCTTGTCCCTATCGTATTTCTGCTGATGGTTTTGCTAGAATTTCTAGTATGATAGAGGCCATGAACAAGCAACAAGTTGAGTTTGCTGAGTTTCTTAATAAACTGCGGGACTATGACCTATCACCCGAGACTGACCCTAGTTCTAGTACTCCTAGACTTGATGTCAATCTGTGTGATGATGGTGCGCCTTTTCCTCCTCTAGAGTCTGGACTAGAGGACGTGCGCGACCCTCCCTTACCTACTCTACCTCCTGTTGCTCCATCCCTACCTAGCACCTTTAAGGACAACACTATGACTTATCCTGATCCACCTTTCCCTTTAGCTCAGTCGACGGAGTTCGAGGTAGGTGCGACATTTTGTGCTGGTGCTAGTATCGATGGGGATGATTTCTGTCTTGAGTCAGACGGTACTTTTAGTGAGGTGCATGATCTCGACGAGATTCTCGAGGGGGAGTCCTGTGTGGATGCTGTGGCTGCAGTTTCATCTAGTCCTGATCTTACTGACCATGTATCCCTCAACCCCCTTGATTTTTCTCATGCTTCTTCATGTTCACTACCCTCCCCTTCCCCTCAGTATTGTGACCTCTCACCGATCGATTCTCTTGTGGTGCTCGAGGGGAATGTGGTTGACTGTTCTGAGTCCCTACGTGCCTTTAGAGGGTGTGACCCTCCCTTGACCCTTATAGTCTATACCTAGAGGACATGCCTGGAAAAATCATCTTTCCTATTGCATTCAATCGTTCTACTGATTTTTCTAAGGCATTTGATAAATTTAGGAAAGCACTTACTATTATTTCTACATTCCTTTTTAAGTGCTCTTACTTACACTCATCTGAGTTGCAGGCTCAGGTGTTTGATAAACTTCTGCGAGCGTTGACGGCATCTGAGTTGGCGATGCACGTCCTGAACGCCGCCGAGGAGTGGCTGATGCTCCTCGCGCTTCCCCAACCTCGTCTTAGCGAGGTGTAGTTCGGGTACATTCAGTACCCGACCTGGTATACTCGTTCTCACTCTTCTCTTCCCCCCTTCTTTTTATTTTTTCTTTTCTTTCTTTTTAGTTTTTGTTTAGTTGTGAATATTGGATTGTGTTTTTGGTTAGTGATCATCTTGTGGTGAAATGTGGATGTTGCTGAGCCGTTGTTGGCTATGATCACTATTTTTGTGTTTTTGTGGCTTTTTTTTTTATTGTGTTGTGATTGGTGGTGTTGTTGGGTTGGTTTATACATGTTTTTGGCGGTGTTAGTTTGTATATATGTGTGATCGTGTTGTTGTTTTGGGTGAGATTGTGTTTTAGGGAGAGTGTGTTAGCTTGTGTATATATTTGTCGATTTTGTATACCTTGTGTTCGATTTTGTTTTCTTTATTTTTGTGTGTTGGTGATGACTCACGGCTCCCAATGAGGACATTGTGAGACTTAGGTGTGGGGGTGGGGTCATCTCCCCTTTTCTTCTTATTTTTGTGAAAATTTTTCATTTTTTGTGTAAATTTTTCAATTTTCCTCCATTTTGTATAATTTGTCTTTTCCTTTTGAATTTAAGGGAGTTTTGTACTATTTTGATCAGCTTTGATCTCTGATACCTTGACTATTAGCTCGTATATAAGTATGATGTGCGTAATAGATATTCATCCCCATTCTGTCATTTTAGACCTCAGTTCTAACCCCAACAGTACATTGTAATTTTGCAATCCAGTCCTGATTTATGTATTGTCATCATCCTACATTCTTAGTCTTCTATGATTAACTCTCCCACTTGTCTACTGCACAGTTCCCTTTATATGTGCTGGCACCCCCTTTTCCAAAACAAAAGCAAAAATAAACAAATTCAAGCGCTACTGGATGTATCCCTTTGAGGCGTAACATGAGTTTGTATTGAAAAAAAAATAATGGAAAGAAAAAAAAAGTGGGGAAGAAAAGAGTTGGAAATGACAAGTACCTCCTTTGAGGCATGCGCTACTGGGTGTTACCCTTTGAGGCAATACTGCTACTGGGGAAGCTTGCTTTCCATGCTAGCCATTCAAAAAGGTAGCTTGTGTCAGTTGCGTGGGGTTGAGTTTGATTTTGGTAGGCCTTAGTTTTAGGGTGATGATACACTTGCACACCAGGCACCAGGATGGATTCAATGTTCTCATGCGTCGTGGGGTGAAAAGCTGATGTCTGAATGCCATTCTTTGAGATGATGTGTCCCGAAATGCATATAATACTTGTGTACAGACTGATACTTGAGTTACTAGGGGATTTTGGTTGATCCGAACGTGTACAATTCACCCGGATGTATATATTTTGTTTTGTCATTTTCATTTTTCGATTTTGTTTCTCTTTTCTTTGTTTTCCCTTTTTAAGATTTTGTGGGTATATCTTCCGCAAACCCTCACGAGACCTTACTCGTCCACTTGGGGTGACCGAGGGGTTGAAAGGACTTGTTGCATACGCTAAATACAACCGTGATTCCTACGAAAGTGAGTTAGTTGTTTACTTTAGTTTTTCTTTCATTTTGCTCGAGGACGAGCAAAAGATAGGTGTGGGGGTGTGTTGAACGGTAAATTTACCCATTTTACGTGCCTCTTTCACCCACTTTTTGCTCGTATAATAACTTAATTCTTAGGATTTTTACTTGTTTTATTTATGTTTTGTAGGAAATAACTTCAAATCAAGCAAACGTCGCGAAAAGAGACGAAGGCGAGACAAAACGAAGAAAAACAGCGAAAACCGACGAAAACCGGCAAAAC
Organism: Carnegiea gigantea; assembly: GCA_029747015.1. Taxonomy (NCBI): domain Eukaryota; kingdom Viridiplantae; phylum Streptophyta; class Magnoliopsida; order Caryophyllales; family Cactaceae; genus Carnegiea; species Carnegiea gigantea. The sequence continues at coordinate 57,834 of JAKOGI010000831.1, read as the reverse complement.
CGGACAAAACCGGGGGGCGACACTGCGCCCCCAGTGAAGTGTGGCCACCGGTGTGGCCGTGCCACATGGCACGACCGTGCCGCCCCCCCGTTCGTCGTGTTCGCGATTTCTATTTAAGTCCGTTCAGGCGTCTGTTTGTGGGGGTCACTCGGGGGTTCTTCTAAGCGATTTTTAGGGTAGTTTAGTTTAGGTTTTAGCGAATAAAAACTCCATTAAGGGAGATTAGTTTAGGATTGAAGATTGTATTCTTGGATTCAACCTTTGGATTTAAGTTCCTTCATCAATTCAAGACTAAGTTTTCTCCTCTTTTATCTCTCTAGTTTTTATGTTCTTGTTACTTATGTTTTGTTGGTTTTAATTCTTGTATTTGTTTTGTTTGATTTATATGTTTAATTTCATTGTTAATTTATATTGTTTAGTTGTTTAAATTCGTTTTATTTCATTCCCTTCATTTTGTTCTTTGAGTTTATGTTCTTGTTGGTTAGTTTAGGTTTTCATGCATTTTTCATGTTTTGTTGGTAGATTGTGTTGGCTTGGGTTGTGATTAGCCTTTTCATGGCTAACTAATCTTGTATTTGGCCTAACCATACCCAATCTATGCCTAGAATTTAGAGTTTTCCTGCACGCGCACCAAGTGTTCGATGAAATGCCTGAAAGGGTTTTCATTCATATTTTTGGGCGATTGACTTATGCTGAGAGGTGAGGTCAATTTGCTAAGTGTGGGAGAGGGAATGGCCGAGTTCGAGACACGAAAGTAGTATCCGAATCGAGTTAGGTCCGGGGTTGCTAGTTTTGTGGTCTAATTCGACTAACCCTACGAAAGTAGGTGATTACGCGAGTTAGACTAGCCCATGACCCTTGAGAGAGGGCTTGGGTGGTCTTTGATGGTGCAACCGACCATCTCTAGTTCGTAGTGTGGTTTGGGTAGGTTGGGACTCGTCTTGGTTAGTTAGTTCATCCATTGGTAAAATCACAACTCCAAGTCACTTGTTTCTGTATTTGTAGCGTAGTTTAGCTCCCCTCCTTCACCGTTGATCTTGCCTAGCTTGAGACGCTCTAGTAAACTCTGCTAGTTGGAAACACAATTCTCTGCAGACGACACCCCAAGTACTCAACGGTACACCTTGCACTTGGGGTTTACAATATTAAAACTCTGTTTTTTCCCTAACAAGTTTTTGGCGCCGTTGCCGGGGAATTGGCGTTTTTCAATATTGGGGTTTACTTAAGCATTCGAGACTAGGCTTTTATTTCGAAAAAAGAAAAAAAATAAAAAAAAAATCCAATGGCAATTTTCCATTTTCCCCAATGTGAGCAAGAATTATTTTACCGTTATTGGAATCGTTTACATGCTTATCTTGCTCAATGTGCTTCTTGTGGATGTTTATATGGGAAATGGGAAATATTGCATGTTGTTGATGAGGGTGTGAATAGTGAGACCCGTGCTCTTTTGGAGCATTGTGATTTCTGTGCTCGAAATGTTGATGAAGCTTGGGAATTACTTGAGTGGTTGGCTAGGGATACTTATGAATTTGAGACAAGTCAATTTACTTCATCCACCCCATCCCCCTACGTTCCTAATTATGCACCTCTTGCATGTGAGATCTGCCATTATTCTGACCATGACAGTGTTTCTTGTCCCTATCGTATTTCTGCTGATGGTTTTGCTAGAATTTCTAGTATGATAGAAGCCACGAACAAGCAACAAGTTGAGTTTGCTGAGTTTGTTAATAAACTGCGGGAGTATGACTTATCACCCAAGACTGACCCTAGTTCTAGTACTCCTAGACTTGATGTCAATCTATGTGATGATGGTGCGTCTTTTCCTCCTCTAGAGTCCGGACTAGAGGACGTGCGCGACCCTCCCTTACCTACTCTACCTCCTGTTGCTCCATCCCTACCTAGCACCTTTAAGGACAACACTATGACTTATCCTAATCCACCTTTCCCTTTAGCTCAGTCGACGGAGTTCGAGGTAGGTGCGACATTTTGTGTTGGTGCTAGTATCGGTCGGGATGATTTCTATCTTGAGTCAGACGGTACTTGTAGTGAGGTCCAGGATCTCGATGAGATTCTCGAGGGGGAGTCCTGTGTGGATGCTGTGGCTGTAGTTTCATCTAGTCCTGATCTTACTGACCATGTATCCGTCAACTCCCTTGATATTTCTCATGCTTCTTCATGTTCACTACCCTCCTCTTCTCCTGAGTACCATAATTTATCACTCGTTGCATGTCATGATATGCTTGAGGGGAATGAGATAGACTGTATGGAGTCCCTAGGTGCCTTTAGAGGGTATGACCCCTCCCTTAACCCTTATAGTCTATACCTAGAGGACATGCCTGGAAAAATCATCTTTCCTATTGAATCAATCATTCTACTGATTTTTCTAAGGTATTTGATAAATTTAGGAGAGCACTTACTATTATTTCTGCATTCCTGTTTAAGTGCTCTTACTTAAACTCATCTGAGTTGCAGGCTCAGGTGTTTGATAAACTTCTGCGAGCGTTGACAGCATCTGAGTTGGCGATGCGCGTCCTGAACGCCGCCGAGGAGTGGCTGATGCTCCTCGCGCTTCCCCAACCTCGTCTTAGCGAGGTGTAGTTCGGGTACATTCAGTACCCGACCTGGTATACTCATTCTCACTCTTCTCTTCCCCCCTTCTTTTTATTTTTTCTTTTCTTTCTTTTTAGTTTTTGTTTAGTTGTGTATATTGGATTGTGTTTTTGGTTAGTGATCATCTTGTGGTGAAATGTGGATGTTGCTGAGCCGTTGTTGGCTATGATCACTATTTTTGTGTTTTTGTGGCTTTTTTTTTTAATTGTGTTGTGATTGGTGGTGTTGTAGGGTTGGTTTATACATGTTGTTGGCGGTGTTAGTTTGTATATATGTGTGATCGTGTTGTTGTTTTGGGTGAGATTGTGTTTTAGGGAGAGTGTGTTAGCTTGTGTATATATTTGTCGATTTTGTATACCTTGTGTTCGATTTTGTTTTCTTTATTTTTGTGTGTTGGTGATGACTCACGGCTCCCAATGAGGACATTGTGAGATTTAGGTGTGGGGGTGGGGTCATCTCCCCTTTTCTTTTTATTTTTGTGAAAATTTTTCATTTTTGTGTAAATTTTTCAATTTTTCTCCTTTTTGTATAAATTTTTCTTTTCCTTTTGAATTTAGGGGAGTTTTGTACTATTTTGATCAGCCTTGATCTCCGGTACCTTGACTATTAGCTCGTATATAAGTATAATGTGCATGATAGATATTCATCCCCAATCTGTCATTTTAGGCCTCAGTTCTAACCCCAACAGTCCATTGTAATTTTGCAATCCAGTCCTGATTTATGTATTATCATCATCCTACATTCTTAGTCTTCCATGATTGACTCTCCCACTTGTCTACTGCACAGTTCCCTTTATATGTGCTGGCACCCCCTTTTCCAAAACAAAAGCAAAAATAAACAAATTCAAGCGCTACTGGGTGTATCCCTTTGAGGCGTAACATGAGTTTGTATTGAAAAAAAATAATAATAATGGAAAGAAGAAAAAAAAAGTGGGGAAGAAAAAAGTTGGAAACGACAAGTACCCCTTTGAGGCATGCGCTACTGGGTGTTACCCTTTGAGGCAATACTGCTACTGGGGAAGCTTGCTTTCCATGCTAGCCATCCAAAAAGGTAGCTTGTGTCAGCTGCGTGGGGTTGAGTTTGATTTTGGTAGCCTTAGTTTTAGGATGATGATACACTTGCACACCAGGCACCAGGATAGATTCAATGTTCTCATGCGTCGTGGGGTGAAAAGCTGATGTCTGAATGCCATTCTTTGAGATGATGTGTCCCGAAATGCATATAACACTTGTGTACAGACTGATACTTGAGTTACTAGGGGATTTTGGTTTATCCGAACGTGTACAATTCAACCGGATGTACATATTTTGTTTCGTCATTTTCATTTTTCGATTTTCGATTTTGTTTCTCTTTTCTTTGTTTTCCCTTTTTGAGATTTTGTGGGTATATCTTCCGCAAACCCTCACGAGACCTTACTCGTCCACTTGGGGTGACCGAGGGGTTTAAAGGGCTTGTTGCATACGCTAAATGCAACCGTGATTCTTACGAAAGTGAGTTAGTCGTTTACTTTAGTTTTTCTTTTATTTTGCTCGGGGACGAGCAAAAGATAGGCGTGGGGGTGTGTTGAACGGTAAATTTACCCATTTTACGTGCCTCTTTCACATACTTTTTGCTCGTATAATAACTTAATTCTTAGGATTTTTACTTGTTTTACTTATGTTTTGTAGGAAATAACTTCAAATCAAGCAAACGTCGCAAAAAGGGACGAACACGAGACAAAACGAAGAAAAACAGCGAAAACCGACGAAAACCGGCAAAACCGGACAAAACCGAGGGGGCGACACCGCGCCACCAGTGAAGTGGCACTGTGTGGCCGTGCCATGTGGCACGGTCGTGCCACCCTGGCACGGTCAGGCCGTGCCACATGGCACGACTGTGCCGCCCCCCCGTTTCGTCGTGTTCGTGATTTCTATTTAAGTCCGTTCAGGCGTCTGTTTGTGGGGGGTCGCTCGGGGGTTCTTCCAAGCGATTTTTAGGGTAGTTTAGTTCAGGTTTTAGCGAATAAAAACTCCATTAAGGGAGATTAGTTTAGGATTGAAGATTGTATTCTTGGATTCAACCTTTGGATTTCAAGTTCTTTCATCAATTCAAGACTAAGTTTTCTCCTCTTTTATCTCTCTAGTTTTTATGTTCTTGTTACTTATGTTTTGTTGGTTTTAATTCTTGTATTTGTTTTGTTTGATTTATATGTTTAATTTCGTTGTTAATTTATGTTGTTTAGTTATTTAAATTCGTTTTATTTCATTCCCTTCATTTTGTTCTTCGAGTTTATGTTCTTGTTGGTTAGTTTAGGTTTTTATGCGTTTTTCATGTTTTGTTGGAAGATTGTGTTGGCTTGGGTTGTAATTAGCCTCTTGATGGCTAACTAATCTTGTATTTGGCCTAACCATACCCAATCTATGCCTAGAACTTAGAGTTTTCCTGCACGCCCGCCAAGTGTTCGATGAAATCCCTAAGAGGGTTTTCATCTATATTTTTGGGCGATTGACTTATGGTGATAGGTGAAGTCAATTTGCTAAGTGTGGGAGAGGGAATGGCCGAGTTCGGGACACAAAAGTAGTATCCGAATCGAGCTAGGTTCGGGGTTGCTAGTTTTGTGGTCTAATTCGACTAACCCTACGAAAGTAGGTGGTTACGCGAGTTAGACTAGCCCATGACCCTTGAGAGAGGGCTTGGGTGGTCTTTGATGGTGCAACCGACCATCTCTAGTTCGTAGTGTGGTTTGGGTAGGTTGGGACTCGTCTTGGTTAGTTAGTTCATCCATTGGTAAAATCACAACTCCAAGTCGCTTGTTTCTGTATTTGTAGCGTAGTTTAGCTCCCCTCCTTCACCGTTGATCTTGCCTAGCTTGAGACGCTCTAGTAAACTCTGGTAGTTGGAAACACAATTCTCTGCGGACGACACCTCAAGTACTCAACGATAAACCTTGTACTTGGGGTTTACAAATATTAAAACTCTGTTTTTCCCCTAACACATTTCTTCAGGAAGCTGTTTATTTTTGCTCATCCGGGATTCTAGATTAAGCTTTAGATTTAAGCACTCACTTTCCAGCCTTGAGAGATTAGTGTTGAACACTTTGTCTCTCTTGTTCATAAGATCCTTAAGGGTGTCTGGTTCATTACATAAAACAAGGACATTTTCATCAATTTTGAGTTTTTCACAAGTGAGAACCTTATTCATACGCCCAAGTTCTTGCTTCTTTCGTTCTAATCTTTTAACATCCTTTCCTAATCCTGAGCAGGTATTTTCAAGCATGCAATTTTCAGAATTTACTATCTCACATTCTTCCATCAATGTAAAAACTAATTTTTCATGTTTCCTCTTGCTGAGATTACGTACCTCTTCCTTGAGTTAGGACAAACTCTCGATCGAATCTGACTCTGAATCAGATTCTCTTCGGGACATAAGAGCTACTGCTTCCACTCCATCTTGAAAGTCCTCTTCTTCTTCTGAGGTATCAACCCAAGCTGCCATCATTGCCTTGGTGAACCGTTTTTTAGCATTAGTAAACTACGTCTTTTTGCCTCTGGTTCGGACCTATTCTGACCCCTGTTCTTCCTTCAGCAAAGAGCAATTCTTCACAACATGATCTTGCCTTCCACACTTAAAGCATCCTGAGAACTCATCTCGATCGCTGTTCTTTGCCTTGCTGGTATTGCCATTCTTGTATTTGCTTTCGGCCTTTTTGAAGAATTTTTTGAACTTTCAGGCGATCACGGCCATCCCTTCTTCATTAAAATTTGAGCTATTGCCTCCTTTAGCTTTTAGTGCCAGTCCTCGGTCTTTCTTCACTTCTTCCTTCATCTGAGAATTCCTTCTTAGTTCATACGTTTGTAGATTCCCAATAAGCTCATCCAAGGAGATCTCATTCATCTTCCTGGCTTCTTGGATAGTAGTGACCTTTGATTCCCATGATTGAGGTAAAATTCGTAGGATCTTCCTTACCAACTCTTCAGTGGTAAAGGATTTTCCCAATGATTTTAACTGATTAGTGATATAGGTAAACCGAGTATACATGTCCATAACTGTTTTTTCATTGGTCATCTCGAATAGCTCATACTTCCTTACCAATAGCTCGATTCTGGATTGATTGACTTGATTTGTTCCTTCGTTAGCTATCTGAAGAGCATTCCGTATCTCCTTTGCGGATTCACACTCTGAGACACGAGTGTACTCGACAGGTCCGAGCCCAAAATGCAGCAGTTTCTTAGCCTTGGCATTCTTCTCCATCTCCCTGAAGTCGTCTGAGTCGAATTCCTTCGGCTCCTTAGGAACAGTCTTCCCATCGGTTGTGACTTTCACTAGAATGTAAGGGTCGTTCACAATGAGCATCCACAACTCATAATCCTCAGCTTCGATATAGTTCTCCATTCAATGTTTCCACCAGTTGTAGTGCTGTCCATTGAAATATGGCGGTCTGGTCACAGATTGACCTTCTAAGATTCCTTGTGGTGCGCTCATTCTTTCAGGATCTCTCAAGGTGTTAGCCTAATTATAAGAACCTGCTCTGATACCACTTATTAGAACATAAGCACACTAGGACACAAGAGGGGGGCTGAATTGTGTCTTATAACTTTTTCGCTTCCTTCAGAACACTCGTGAGAGCTATTTGGAGAGGTGTTTGGAGTGAGGCAAAATAAAACTGAATGCGGAAATGTGAAAGTAGACACAATATTTTTACATGGAAAACCACCTCTGCCCAAATTGAGGCATAAAAACCACGACCTACCTCAGTACGATTTCAGCAACACTTTTACTAACACGGGCCGAATTCATTATACATGTAACTCACACGTGACTACATCACACACGTAACTTAGTCTCCCCCGAGACCCTCGTTACAAACATGTAACTAGCCTCCACTTGAGAACTAGTCACACACCATATCCAAAGTCTCCCAAGACTTGGATACACTCCAATCTCACTGATAACAGAGGAGAATAGAAAAACACCTTACTTTGAATGTTTCTAAACAAGCTGAATGTAAGGTACAATACAATCCTTATTATGCCAATATAGACGACTCAATTTAGCACACTTCTTGAAGGTTTTTCAATCAAAAAAATTTCTCACAGAAAGCTCGATTTTGCTCCTTGAAAAACCGTGAATGAAAACGTTGAGAGGCAAGAGATTATATACCCACGGAATACTTGTGCCGCAAGTATATGGAAGGTTTTGGATTTTAGCAATAACTCTAAAAAATAATCAGTATTCCAAACGGAATTAAATCTCTTAGTAGTCTTTTTTAGAAATCATATCTTAAAGGCTAAGATAAAATCTTTTGATAGTATCTTTTTAGGAAAACAATATTATTCAGTGAAGGACTCTCTGTAAGACAAAATATTATCAGAAAATCAATCCCAAATATGTTAGGAATTTTGACAGTAGAAAAACACTTGAAAATCTGTAGGACCAGAGTTTTGTACGTTGCCCTCAGAACACTGCAGACCTGATTACTCAAACTGTTCTGAGCAGTATTCTGAGTTAGTGCAAGAAATTCCTTCAAGGTGAGTGTTAAGTCAAGATCTTCTAATTGACATATTAACAAAAATCTTGATGATTACAACCAGTAATTAACCCTAAGACTCTTGTGATCCTTTGAGCACCTTGATGTCGTGCATACATATTCACTTTGATGTTCCACGCTTCTTCAAACTATTCTCCAGGGTGTTTGCAACCTGTCTCAACACACAATTCTAGCACACTACTCAAGTATAGCATGATAGCATATTGACTGGTACATTTAGTTTGTTATCATCAAAATCTTACACATGATTGTTTCAACAACCACCAAACGCGTCGTCCACCACGAATCAGCATCATCCCTATGGTCGCCGCCTCCTTTTCCATGCCACTGATCCATCGCCGGCGACCCAGCATTGCCGGAATGTTCATCTCCAAAGTCGAAACCTAATTTAACAATTTCATGGCCCAAACCCTCATCTCTGCCGTCGGTCTTCGACAGAGGGGGCAGGAAATTTTGTGGCCGTCCATCCCGCCCCTGCCACATCCACCTTTCATCGAAAACCACCTTCGTACGCCCTCTCCAAATCGAGGATTGCTGCTGCTGTGCTAAAATTGGTGCAAAGTGTTGGCGGCAGTTTGTCGCCACCACCTCATCAGCGTCGAATCAATTTGGTGTGGCTGCTGTGGAAGAGGCGGGCCTTAGACCAGTACTCAAGTACAATACGAGGTACGAGGATCTCAATTTACTTCGATAAGAGTTTGATTTTCCATAGGGAAAGTAGCTCAATCCCTAATTGTTTGGGTTTTTGAGTGCTTGCTTAGATCCTGATTTTCCCTTACTTCTTATTCCCTGCTTCGCTCCAGTCATACCAATAATCCATATCAATTGTCGTGCTCTGCTGTGTGCGTGGTGATTGTTTATTGCTATCATTATGGTTACAATTTGGCTTAATCTCAGCACGTGCATTTCTTATTGCATTAAGCATGTCGTCTTCTCTCAAACGACCTTACCAGTCCCAAATTAATGCATTCTCTGAAAGACTTGACAATTAAGATAACCAGTTTGATCAACTTGAGTCTAAGTTAGATCACTTCATTTGAGACTTTAAAAAATCGCCCATGTTTTACCAACCCAAGACTTCCCCTCACATTACTGTAGACTTTATGGTTGAGGGTAGTGATCGTCGTAAATAGCTTATGTATAAATCATGCCAACATGAGGAGTCTGAGTTTGAAGCGCCTGACTAACTACTTCCATATGGACGCCGCGAGCACGAGCAGGGCAGCAGTTAGAGAAATGGTCAGGGAGATTTTAAGAGTCGTAGATTTGCCACCCCCAGAAGCGACAGGAGGTTAGATAACTATAGGGAGCCTAGAAATATGAACCTTAAAACTAACCATATGAATGTTCACGAGGTTTACTCTAATATTACTCGAAAGGTGAAAGTAGATGTGCCCTCTTATGATGGAAAGATAGATGTCACCACTTTTTTTGACTGGCTGGTTCCTATAGAGGATTACTTTGATTGGTGTGAGATGTCTAATATTGAGCGAGTACAATTTGCTAAGGTAAAACTCATAAGACGTGCTAGGAAGTTTTGGCACATCGTCACGAGTCACTTTGAGCAAATGCGTCAACCTCCTATTAACCAATGGGAAGTCATGAAGGATATATTGAAAGAAAAGTACCTCCCTTCTTTCCATAGAAGTCACCTTGTGGACCAAATGCTTGAACTTCGGTAGTCTAGTTCTTATGTGTCAAACTATATTAATGTGTTTGAGGAGTTGATTCATCGTTGTGAGTTGGTAGAAGACCCATCGTTCACCATACCCCGATTCATCCATGGCCAACAGCCCGATCTGAAACGTGATCTGACTTTGTCTTCACCTTTCACACTAGGTGAGGCTTACCGCAAAGCATTAGATGTCGAGAAGCTTAATAAGCCCGCTCCTGTGAGGCGTCCTACCTTTCCAACTAGGCCTTCCATCCGAGTTGCCTCTAAGGCACGGTAATTTTCGGCAGGTGCTTCTAATGCAAAAGCCGCTAGCCTTCCTGTGTCCTCTAACTCACCCCTGTCTGCTAGTTCTTTCTGAACCCCAACCGATAAAGTCATGCAATGTTTCAGTTATCAGGGAAGAAGCCATTATGCTTCCGAGTGCCCCCATCGCACCCTTGCCTCCGGGCGTGAGACTATAAGGAAGAGATTGTAGAGCTCGAGGGAAGTTATGAGGATCTTGTCGATGTTGAAAACAGTCTCCTTTAAGGCAATTCTCACCTTTGGGTTGTTAGGTGCCGTTTGTCTAATCCAGTTGCGAGTAAAGAGTGGAAATGTACAACCATCTTTTATACTTCCGAGTGCCCCTATCGCACCCTTGCCTTAGGGCATGAGACTGTAAGGAAGAGATTGTAGAGCCCGAGGGAAGTTATAAGGATCTTGTCGATGTTAAAAACAGCCTCCTTTAAGGCGATTCTCACCTTGGGGTTGTTAGGTGCCTTTTGTCTAATCCAGTTGCGAGTGAAGAGTGGAAATGTACAACCATGCTTTATACTCTTGCTAGGTTAGGTGACACTTTGATGAAATTGGTGATAGATGCGGGAAACACCATGAATGTTGTGGTGCAGTCCTCCATTAAGTGTTGTAACCTAAAGGTTGAATCCCACCCTTATCCCTTTAAGGTCGCTTGGGTAGATAAGAATAGCCTTAAGGTTTCTCATAGGTGTAAGGTCCCCATCCAGAATGGAGGGTACAAAGATGAAATCTTATGTGATGTCCTACCCATGGATGTAGCTCACCTTTAGTTAGGCCGACCTTGGCTATATGGCCGAAGCGTCATCCATCATGGTGGGGAAAGTACCTATACTTTTAGGTTCCAGAATAAGAATATCACTCTTACCCCGTGCTGACCTAAAGAGTTATTTACTTCTCCCAGCCCAAAGCCATCTCTGACCTCATCTTCGCCTATGGTTCCTACACCTTGCCTCCAACGAAGGGCACCATCTCTTTTTTCCAATACAAACCCTTCGAGAAATTAGGGAACTCTAATAATTTTTATCTTACAGTTCTCCCTAGGGAGGCATCCGCTGACCACATTTCCTTCCCTCACTTCCCTTCGTGTGAACCACCTTCCTAGGGCCCCACAGCTGAGATTGCAGACCAACTTAAAGAGTTTGCTGATATTGTTCCCGAAGAGCTTCCTAGTGAGCTCCCTCCCTTTCGAGATATACAGCATGCTATTAACTTAATCCTCGGTTCCCAGCTCCCTAATCTTCTTCATTATAGGATGAACCCTACCTACGAGCAAAGTTGAATAGGCAAGTTTAAGTGCTATTGTTTAAGGGTTTCATTCATCATAGCCTAAGCCCTTGTGCAGTCCCTACCCTCCTTACCCTAAAAAGGACCGATCTTGGCGGATGTGTGTTGATAGTAGAGTCATCAGTAAGTTCACCATCAATTATAGGTTTTGTATTTCCTGTTCCGAAGATGAATGAAAGACTGCTTTTAAGACCTATGATAGCCTATTTGAGTGGATGGTTATGCCTTCTGGATTATCCAACGCCCCTAGTACGTTTATGAGACTCATGACCCATGTTCTTCAGCCATTTATATTGAAATTCCTGGTTATTTATTTTGATGACATCTTAGTGTATAGCAAGTCTGGAGCAGCTCATGTTGACCATCCCAGACAACTTTTTTGCACACTTAGAGAAGCTAAGCTCTTTGCTAACCTTAAGAAGTGCATCTTCCTTCAACCTTAGGTCCTTTTCTTAGGGTTCATTGTGTCTGCTTAAGGTATTTCGGCTAATCTCGATAAAATTAAAGCTACTAAGGAGTGGCCTGAACCCAAAACTATTACTAAGGCTTAGAGTTTCCATGGTCTTACCTCCTTCTATAGGCGCTTCATTAGGCACTTCAGCTCTATTATGGCACCTATTACAGATGACATGGAGAAGGGGCCATTTCAATGGACTCCTAAAGCATCATATGCTTTTAGGGAGATTAAAGAACAAATGTCATCTGCCCCAGTCCTTAGAAACCCTTATTTTAGTAAGTATTTGAGGTTGCCTGTGATGCCTCGGGGCATGGAATCGGAGGAGTGTTAAGTCAGAAGGGACACCCTACAGCATTTTTTAGTGAAAAGCTCAGTGACTCTAGGCGAGTGAGGTATACAACATTTGAGAAAGAGTTATATGCCTTGCTTCAGTCCCTTCACCATCGGCAGTACTACCTTTTACCTCAAGAGTTTGTTGTATACTTCGACCATGAAGCCCTTAAGTATTGGAACTCTGAGATTAGTGTCAATCCTAAGCGTGCAAGGTGGGTTGAGTTTATCAGTGAGTATTCTTTTGTGCTTAAGCATAAGTCTGGGGTTGAGAACAAGGTCGCCGATGCCCTTAGTTATATTGGTTGTCGTCTACACACAATGAGGGTTGAGGTCATAGGCTTTGACCAATTGAAGGATGCTTACTCTTCTTGTCCTAATTTTGGCCCTGTCTACTAGAAACGTTTGGCTGGTAACCGTCGACCTATGTTGACTTTATTCTCCATGATGGTTATCTATTCTGAGATTCTCAATTATGTATCCCCTGGACTTCATTCAGGGACTTTTTAGTTTGGGAAATGCATATAAGGCGGTTAGCTGGTCACCGAGGCAAGGATAGGACCATTGCACTTGTGGAAGATTGCTTCCATTGGCCTTCCCTCTCGCGTCACATCTCAGTGTCGTATATGCGAAGTGGCTAAGGCCAGGAAGTGTTAAAACAAGGTTGTACACTTCCTTACCTCTGCCTCATGCCCCATGACAAGACATTAGTATGGACTTTGTAATCGGTCTGCCTAGAACATCCCCGTGCTCATGAATCGATTATAGTTATCGTTGACCGACTTTCCAAGATGGCCCATTTTATTGCATGCAATAAGACTAATGATGGATCCCATGTGGCTAAATTAGTCTTTTGTGAGATTGTTAGGTTGCATGGTCTTCCCGTCTCTATTGTGTCTGATAGGGATGTAAAGTTCATGAGTTATTTTTGGAAGACGTTATTGAAACTGTGTAGCACTACTCTTAAATTTTCTACAGCCTTTCACCCCCAAACTGATAGATAGACCAAGGCTGTCAATCGAAGCATTGGTGATTTACTTAGACGTGTCATAGGGGATAAATAAGGTACATGGGACTTGACCTTACCACTTATGGAGTTTGCTTGCAACAATGTTGTTAATAAGTCCACAGGGAAGAGTCCTTTTGAGATTATCCATGGGTATTTCCCCGCACACCCCTACTGACTTTATTCGCCTCCCTCCGGATGCCCGAGTATCCAAACCTGCCTCGACATTTGCCCGGCATATATATGATTTGCATGCTGAGATTCGTCGTAAAATGGCAATGAGTAATGACAGTTACAAGCTTTTAGCTAATGTGCATTGCAGAAACATTTCTTTTGAGGTGGGTGACTTTGTGATGGCTCGTATTCGACCTGAACGATTACCCAAACACTCCCACAAAAAGCTCCATGCACGACCCATGGGTCCGTACCAGATTGTTTGGAAGTTGGGATCTAATGCATATGTGCTTAATTTACCTGACAACTTAGGTATTAGTCCTGTTATCAATGTCGAAGATCTAACCCTTCACTGAGGTACTCCTAGGCTTCCTTTTAGTGCTGCTACAGCTACCAAAGTTCCTAAGCTCCCTCACTTCCCACAATCCCACGCTGGTATTGAGGCTGTGCTAGATGATGAGTTCGTGTTGTCCTCTCGTAGTAGCTTCCGCTGCTTCTTGGCACAGTGGTTTGACCACCATAAGCAAATGCCACTTGGATTATGAAAGATGAGTTTCATGAGCTGAACCCTGCACTCTTAGAGTGGTATCTTCAAGACAACTCACTGGAGTCAAGTTCTTTTCCAGCGGGGGAGTATGATTCAAACATATATCATGGGAAATTCTATTCTAGGCGAAATAGGAAATTTAAAAATTTAGGAATTTTATTTAGCAAGACACTATCTTTTAGTTATTTTATTTTATTATTTAGGTAACAATTAATATTTTTTGATTATATTATTGTTTAATTTCCTTTTTGAATTAGGATGTACTCTTCTATTTAAACTCCCAATTATGCATTAGGGGGACACAGTTGAATTGAATATTATTTGAGTGCTTTGTGTGTGAATTCTTCCGGTGTAGGAATTGCTCTCTGAGCGTCCTACATTAGTGGGACTTTCAAATTTTTCTACCTATATAATTTTTACCTTAGTCTTGGAATCTATAGTATTATCTAATTTGTAGATTATTTTCTAAAATATCTTTAGTGCACATCCTCCTCCTTTGATGTCCATCCCAACTATTTTTCTCTTAAGGGGTAGAAAGTTTTCTGCAAATTCATCTTTTAGGCTTATATAATATACATGTCGGCAATTGAATCCTACTGATCCATTGCATAAATTAGTCTTAATCCCTGTGATAATTCGATTAATAAATTTGTTCACAGAACAAAGTATAAAGATCAATGTCTTTGTCATAATATTGTAAAGGAGTAATTTGCACTTGTGTACTTCCTATATGGATATATCTATACTTTCTATCTTTGTTATGCTTAAGGACATTTCCCATTGAGATTAACTTTTCCCACATCATGCTCACAAGCTTTTATTTCTAAATCTTCTTCCGTCATTTTGCATACGTACTTTCTCTTTAATTCAAAGATAAAGTTTTTATAGATCATATCTTTCTGAATTACAGGAAGGACCCAATCTTCCTTGACGTCTTCATTCTCATTATCTATAATAAATTCTTCTCCTTGAAGATCACCAAGACTAATTGAGCTACTTTCCATCATGTAACTAGTTTCTTCATAATCACTTTCTTCATATTCATCTTGTAGTATAATCTCAATAATTCCCTTATTATTTTTCAAGGCTACTAGTGCTTTTTGCTAGCTAAGTTCAAAATAGTCAAGATTACCCAAGGTTTCAATAAGTTTGTTATTCTTCCTATTTTTTCATTCGTTTGCGTAATGACATACTTCTCCACAAGCACAACACTTATAGTTGCTTTTCCCGATAAGACAGTAAGCAGCTTTTCTAAAAAATATTTATTTTTTAGGGCTCGGTTTGTTATAATATTTTCTTTTATATTTCTCTTATCTCTACTTGTTAAAGCTCTTTGCCTTACAAAATTTCTTTTTGCTCTTCCCCCAGGTTCCTTTCCCCATCAGTGAGGAGAACCCCAATAAGCTAGAAGCTGCTTCTTCATTTTCTTTTGCTTTTGGAGATCAAGATATTGATCGTTGACTCATTTTCTTAAATAAGAGATTCTTGAACCAAGAATATCAATGGTATCTGCTTTCTCAAGCCACGCAATGTACTTTTCATTGATTATAGAATTCATTGAATATGTTAGTTTGTCATAAAACATACCAAGGCTAGTTTCATTATGCTCAATTTTGTAATAATATTGACAAAATTCAGTAATATAATTCTCCAGATATCTCATATCCAAAAGTTTTGTGTTGTTAATCTTTCTTTGCCATTCTTTAGCTTTTTCTTCGGAGTCAAGTTTAGCTCCAATATATTTGGCTTCTATTTCGTTACATAAGTTTTTCAACATTATAGTTGGTGTTTCTATCATCCTTAATGCATTTTTAGCTTCCTCATTTAATGAATCATACTAGTCAGCTACAATGCCCCAAAAAAAACTATGTTCGATATAGTTTAGAAAATTTCTAGCAATCCATGTAGTATTTAAATTTAAGGCACTATTTATTTCTCTTTTCCAATGCTCAAATATTTCATACCTATTACAAGCTCCATCGATGTGTAAGATGTATCATGTTTAGCTAATTGGGGTAAAACTAATTTCTTCAAAGGTCATGGTTTTTCTTGGGATAAGCTCAAAGGAAAAGTTAGTTGTACATTCCACTGGAACATATCTAGGTCGCATAAAATCGGTATTTCTTCTACAAGGTTCACCAAATTCTTCATGTTTGGAAATGACATTGTTAACTAGATTGAACTTGATTTCACCTATGTTAAGTTCTTCTCCAATCTCATTAATTTCATCATCAAATACCATTTTTGCATATTTTTTTATCCAGTTTTTTTCTAACTTCTTTTAAAGGTACAACATTAAGATCCTCTAGATTAATTAGGTTCATCTGCTAATATATTTCTTCTTATAACTGGACATTATTTGTCTCTTCATTATCATCAAATAACACATTGTGTTTATCCCCTATTACGCCCATGATTCTATTTAATTCTTCTAGATTTTGTTTTTTATCAAACATATTTTGTAGTTCTTCAAGATTAAACTACTTATACTCCATCATCTTTTTCTTTCTCTGCCTCTTCAAACAATTTTTAAATTGATTTTTCTGCTACTTTTTTTTGTATTTTTATATCATGCAAAGGAAATGAATTTTTATTTTTTAGGTTTTGGAAATAATATTTATGCTCAAATGGAGTACTAATACTTGAAATAGATATTCACTATGTCTAATTTTGTTAACTAAAGAAATATGGATTACATACAATTGCTTCTTAATTTTTTTAACTTCAGTCTTAATTTTTGCTAATTCAATTTTAAATTCCAAAACTATATCAGTGATATTGTTCAATTGATGTGCTACTGGTGTGGTTCCTTCTGGCGAGTGCACAATGTGTGAATGATTAGAAGCAAGGCAAGTAGGTGATGATTGAGGCATTAACCACAGTTAATTAGCTTAATTGATCATTAATTATCTTAATTATTTTTATCACGTAGCTCTGATACCAGTTCAAAGAGAGTCTTGGGTAGTACTTATGAGAGAAATTACACATGCACAAAATTAAACTTTTTAAAAGTAAGTTTTAAGGATTGGGGTCAAATATACAAATATGAAAAACTTAGAGCAGCTGTATTTAAAAACATAAGTTTGGCCAAGTTTGGTCGTAAAAAATGTTTACCCAAAGTTGGTTGGACTTGAAAATATTTCTCGAAAATTATGGGCTAAGAAAATTATTTCGCCTAACCTCGATTGTCCGAAAGATAAATTTTTTCCAACGATATAGTTTAATTGTAGTGCTACTGAAATGGTTCCTTCTAGAGAGTGCATAATATGTAAATAATTAGGAGCAGGACAAGTACACGACGATTTAAGCATTAAACATAGTTAACTAGCTGAATTAATTATTAATTATCTTAGTTATCTTAATTAATTTTGATCACGTGGCTCTAATGCCAAATGAATGAGGACTTCGTGGAGTACCTATGAGAAGAATATTACATGCACAAAACTGAAAATTTAGAAAGTAAGTTTTTAAGGATTGAGGTTAAAAATGCAAAGTTTAAAAACTTAGGGTACTATATATAATTCAAAATTTTAGTATGGTGAAGTCTGCTTCCAGAAATTATTTACCCCAAAGTTGGATGGACCGAAAAATTGTTTCTAAAATTATAGGTTTAGAAAACTATTTACCCTAACCTTGAGGTCTGAAATAAAATTTATCCTGTCCAACAACCAACACTTTTGACCATGAATAAAAATGGGATGAAAGGGCTTACTCGAGGGTGAGACAAACTATGCTATAGTTTGATATGTGACTTTTTTTTCTGTCGATACCAATGATTTGATTTCAAGTCTCAAGCGTGCTTGTAGGTACTGTTTAATGAGAAAAATTGATGAAATTAGATCAAGATATTGGCAAGAGTGAAGAAAAGAACAATCCAACTATTCCAATATTCTTGTTTCTATCTTCCTACATTGAGTTAGCTAGGAGAAAAACGTCCTGAAAGCTTTGGCTATAAATTTTTAGACTTCAGTAGGATATCCAAGAGGTTTTAGTCAAACAAGTGCCTGAACTTTTTGGTTTATAACCTTCAGGTGCCTACACTTTACAGTTAATCCAAGTGCCTACACTTTTCCAACACCTAATTTACATTCCTACTTTTATAAAAGTTTATTTTTAAATCAAAAGATGCTACTAGCATTATTAACTTTGCTAATTTGTTTTCCCTATAAAAAGGCCATTTTTTTGAGGAAAAAAACTTTTGAATTTGAAAAAAAGGATATGAACTTTCAAAAAATTATATTTTGCGATAGTCTAAAATAAAAAGAATATAACTATACAATACGTGTTGATACCATTGAGAACCTAAACATTTTTGTTTAGTTTTTTGGTTAATCATCTTCAATTTTTCTAACAACTCTTTTGTTGAAAAAAAAGCAAACACAAAAAGTTGCAACCATTGTAATAACCCAACCGTAACCCATATTTATTTATTTAAATCATCTTTATTTATTTTACTAATTATGTTTATTCATTTACTTTATCATGTTTATTGACTTAATCACTCATGGTTATTTGCTTAACCAAATCATGTTTATTAAATTCAATTACACTCAATTTATTTATTTAACGAATTCCATTATGTTATTTAAATTTTCCACCTGCATTGATCATATTTAATCATCCCGGTTGGGAGATATTTTATTTTGGGTACCATTTTGCAGCTCAAGTTTCATTGATTGTTAATTTAAGTTTTGTTGATTGATTAAATGTCGGGTGAATCAATATTAGGTATCGGTGAGTATAAATTAGTGATTAATTATTTTCTTACCTTTGTTAAACTTTAATCCCAAGCAATAGAAAATTTTATTTTTGTTCAACACTCCAAATAACTATTCAAGCCCGAACTTAGCTTGTTGGGCCCAAAACAAAAGCCTAAAACCTTGCTAACTTTCTTAGTTCACTAAGTACTCATTTTAGCACCAAATTTTAATTAGCAAAAAGCTACTTTTTGGGTGGGAAATTTCAGCCACATGTTGCTAATACTTGAGAATTTCCAACCACAAAGAATTCAGCAAAAATCATAAGCCCATCTCTCCATTTCCTCTCTCCTCTCCACGGTCTTCAGGCAGAAAACAGGGGCAGCAGTTGCTGCCAGTTCTGGTGGTTTCGACCACTTTTTCGGCCACCTCCCAGCTGCCCCGAGTTTCCCTTGCTGCTAACTATCATGTCCAACCCCTCAAATCACTCAAAACAGCCTCCTCCTCTCTCTAATCCAAGCCTAAAGTGAGGTTTGTCCCAAAACCCTAACTTATTCTATCTTGAGTTTTATGGTTGTTTATTTATGGGCTATATTTGGATGATCAAATTGATAGTTATTGTACAATTTTTATTGAGTTTGGAGATGTTTGGAGTCATGTGTATTTGATCAAGAGCATGATTTTCATGATTTTGCATTTGTTTAAATGCCACTGTCGAAAATTCTGAAAATTATAGGATTGTCCAAAATTTCTAAAATTTTTACTGTATCTTCTCTATATTATTTGGGATTTTCTGGCAAACGTTCATGAATTTTGGAGGTGTAATTAGTGAGTTATGGAATTTTGAAGAAAATTTCCCTGTTTTGGATACGAATTATGTAATTATGTATTAATGAAGTTGTTTAGAGTTTGGATATGTATATGAGGCCTTAAATGATCTTTTTATATCTTATTGTGGTGATTTGAAATGATTTCTAGTGAGTTTTATGTGGGAAAAAAAGAGAAAGTTAAATTAGTGAAGGGTTGCATTTTTAGAAAATTAGGGATGACTTTGGGATTAAACTGGTAATGAATGATCCAGCCACAAATTATTATTTTTGGTGGATATATAGTTCAATGTGTTGGCTTTAAAATGCCTCTTAAATCACCTTAATCTGAGGTCTGTGGAAAAAGTAATGGTCGTTTTACCAAAACTGTGCAGATTAGACCAAAAACTAATACACTTGTGTTTTAGCCCCATTTTGGGAACCCTATTGTGGGAATCACATTTTGTGTTGTAAATGAAAGTTTTTGGGTACTTTTTCATATTGGGGTTTTAAGTCTCCATTTGAAGTCTAGAATGAAAGTTATGAATTTTTGAAGTGAACTGACCTGGTTGAGTGTAAATCAGGTTGTTATTGCAATTTCTGTACAGTGTATACTTGAAGGAAAATTATAAAAATTTTACTGTAGATTGTCCATCTTATTTTCGAATTTCCTGTAAGATTTCATGAATTTCAGTTGAGTAATTGGAATTTGGTGATTTTTAGAAGCATTTTGAATAAATGTGTAAAGAGCATGCACTCATTTCGATCAGGCACTCATTTTGATCATTTTGGTGATTGACTGAGATTGCTCATGCACTCATTTTGTGTATTTTGGGCCTAGCACGGTCATTGAAGGGGGACACGAATATTCATGGACTTTCATGGAGCTTTTAGCCTGATTAGTGAGAAATAAGAAGACAAATATACAAATTGGGAGTTTGTTTATGAGCTGTGAATCATTTATGGATTTTACAAAGAAAATACCAAGTTTAGTGAGTTTAATAACTTCTATTGAGTTCAATGATTCATTTGGGGTGGAATTCTGCATCTAATGGATTTATGCATGAATTATGAGTGGTGAGGAGAGTTGTAACTCAGAAACCATATTAATCAGACCAAGTTATTGCAGTTTATACTATTTTGAACCAAGATATATCTCTCTTGGCCTCAAACCTTTATTACTTACTCAATTCAGAATATATCAAATGTATTTATCAAGTCAATCTAGTGTACTCGCTGTTATCTTGCACCAAGTTATACAGCTGCAAACCTTAAACCCGTATCAATAACCTATTTCAGAAAAGGCCACAATCACTCTCTCAATTGTCACCGTCAAGGCCTTTTCCCTTGTAATCTCATTTATCTCATTGTGGACTATTTTACTTTCATTTACTTTATATCAATTTAATTACTTTCATCAATTTAATTTTGAAGTTATATTGGAATACACAAGTTATGTATACCATTTAATTACTCAATCTCTGTTACACATACTTTTACTTACTCAATTATGTGAGTAAGGATCATTTACTGACTACACATACTTACAATGACATTTATTCGTTCGTCATTATGCATAAGTGTTATCAAGTTAGAACATATTTATCAAGTCAGATGACATTTATGAAACAGCTGACTTGTATCAAGTCAGATGACATTTTTAAAGCCTCAAGTAATAACTCTCAAAAATAATCAGTATTCCAAACGGAATTAAATCTCTCAACATTATCTTTTTTGGAAATCATATCTTAAAGGCTAAGATAAAATCTTTTGAAAATATCTTTTTAGAAAAACAATATTATTCAGTGAAGGACTCTTTGTAAGATAAAATATTATCAGAAAATCAATCCCAAATATGTTATGAATTTTGACAGTAGAAAAACACTTGAAAATCCTTGGGACAAGAGTTTTATACGTTGCCCTCAGAACACTGTAGACCTGATTGGTCAAACTGTTCTGAGCAGTGTTCTGAGTTAGCGCAAGAAATTCCTTCAAGGTGAGTCTTAAGTCAAGATCTTCTAATTGGCATATTAATAAAAATCTAGATGAATACAACCAGTAATTAACCCTAAGACTCTTGTGATCCTTTGACCTCCTTGACGTCGCATGTACATATTCACTTTGATGCTCCACGCTTCTTCGAACTGTTCTCCAGGGTGTTTACAACCTGTCTCAACACACAATTCTAGCACACTACTCAAGCATAGCATGATAGCATATTAACTAGTACATTTGGTTTGTTATCATCAAAACTTTACACATGATTGTTTCAATAAATTCCCCCTTTTTGATGATGACAAACCAAATGACCATCAAAGTGCTACAGAGTACAGGGCAAGAACATTGGTGCCACTATAGCAATTTAAAGAGGCCAATGCACACGCGAGATACAGCAAGAGTAAGTGCAGACCAATCAAAGCATGGTCATACTTATTTTCCCCCTTTTGACATCATCGAAAAGGTTGAGGGAACCATCTGCATAAATTCAGTAGGGATGCACCCACCACCACGGATAATGAGGGAAAATAATAGTGATACAAGTCAAGTATATAGTACATAACGATATTGGCCATCCCAATCATGCACAAACACACAACAGCATTAGCAGGCAAAGGCATAGCATAAACCGAACACAGCGAAAATCAGACATAACCATTGGCAATCACAAGCAAAATCAAGTTTATCCGAACAAAGAAGAAAACAGCGTTGTTAAAAACAAGACAAGCATCAGGGTTGAGATCAAGGGTGAATCATGGAGAATGAGAGGGAGGAGCAATTTTGGCCGTGAGGGTAGAAAGAGCACGTAGAATATTCTCATGGCGCTGTGCATTCAAGGTCTTTTCTTCACTGAGTACGTGCTTCACTTCAGCAATCTCCTCCTTTAGACGGAGCTGGTCCTGTACTAGTGCCTTAACCGTGGATGTGCTAGAAGAGGCAGGCTCACTGGGAACAGGACTGGGAGCAGGGCCAAAGGGTGTTTTAGGTCCTTGTTCTGACACTGTACCATCACTCTTCTTTACTATGAACCCACACCCAAGCAAAGTGTTGCTCCCTATCTCGTCTGTGAACTGAAACCCCACTCTCTTTTGCAAGGGAATCCCAAGTGTCTCAAAAACTGAAGTCAGCAGGAAGCCATAGCCTATATCATGACTCCTAGAGGTCTTTGCAATACATGCAATATGACTAATCATGATGGTGGGTAGATTAATTTGCTCCCCCTTTTTCTTGATTTCTTAGCCTAAAGTGAGCTTAGGTGACACGCCTTACGACCAAAGGATGTGCTGCTACCACAGGTACGTGCCATTGGAAGAGCTAGTGAAGGAAGAGGTTAGGGTTTAGTGGGTTTTAGGAAGGAGAGGAAGGTCTGGTTCTTGAGGGAAGGAAGGAAGGTGGTTTGAGAAGATAGGGAAGGTTTGAAATGAATTGATCGAAAAATAAAGTAAAGATCTGTAATGATCTTTTCGGTCGTCGGTTTTTAGAGAGAGAGAGAGGATTTTGCATGAAAGATATTATTACACCTTGGGAAAAGCTGCAGATTATAGATTAAGCGTAATAAATCCAATTTCCAATACACTTTAAATTATGGTAACTTGATTAGCACATAATACAAATAATGGTCAAACCTGTTCTTAGCACCTGTTCTGACTGCTATATGTCCGATAACAAAGGACAATAAGGGCAATAACATTAAACCTCAACAACTGTCAACATGTCACATTCCACACATATGCTAATAACAGCACAGAAAATTGAATGCATCCATTGAATCAATTTATTTGGTCTTAAAACCTTACTAGTCAATCATTGGGAGTTGATGAAGTACTTTCACATTCTCTTAATCATACCTAATTCAAGTCTATTCCTCTCAAACTGTTCCCTACTCTGTGCCTTAGTAAAAATATCAGCAATTTGTTTGTCAATAGCACAAAAATTCATTGAAATCAAGCCCTTTTCTACATTGTCTCTTAAAAAGTGATGACGAATGTCAATATGCGAAGTCCTTTTAGGTTGACACGGGTTCTTGGCAATGTTAATTGCACTTGTGTTATCACAGAATATGGGAATGCATCCCGTGTCAACACCAAAGTCCTTGAGTTGTTGCCGTATCCACAACAATTAAGCACAACAAGAAGCAGCCGCAATGTACTCGGCTTCTGCTGTGGACATAGCAACTGTGTGCTGTTTCTTTGTAGACCAAGAGACCAAATAGAGTCCAAGAAAAGTAGCCATACCTAAGGGACTTTTTCGGTCAACTAAAAATCCAGCATAATCAGCATCCGCATACCCAATGTGGTCAAAGTTGCATCCTCGTGGATACCATAATGCTAAATCAGAGGTGTGTTTCAAATATCTAAAAATCCGTTTTGCAGCTTTCAAATGTGTTTCTTTTGGATTCGACTGAAAACAGGCGCACAAACCCACACTGAAAACAATGTCAGGTCTACTGGCGGTTAGGTATAGGAGAGACCCTATCATGCTCCTATATGATTTCTCATGAACTGAAGAACTTCCATCATCCATCACCAACCTGGTTGAAGGAGAGATGGGAGTGTCCATGCGCTTAGCCGATTCCATCCCAAACCACTTAAGTAGTTCCTTGACATATTTTTGTTAATGTATCATAGTTCCGCTTGAGGTTTGCTTAATTTGCAAGCCTAAGAAAAAATTAAGCTCGCCCATCATGCTCATGTCAAACTCACTCCCCATCAAATTTAAAAATTCATCACATAAATTATTGTTGGTTGCACCAAATATAATGTCATCGACATATACTTATACAATCAACAAATGTTCCCCTTTAGATTTGAGAAACAAGGTATTATCAACCTTGCCTCTTTGAAAATCATTATCAATTAAGAAACTTGACAAACATTCATACCAAGCTCTAGGAGCTTGTTTTAGACCATAAAGTGCTTTATCAAGTTCGAACACATGGTTAGGAAAATCATGATTTTCAAAACCAGGGGGTTGTTTTACATATACCTCTTCTTAAGATATCCATTGAGAAATGTACTCTTGACATCCATTTGGTACAACTTGATCTCCATGTATGCTGCAAAGACTACCAAGATGCGAATAACCTCTATCCTTGCTACAGGTGCAAATATTTCTGCATAATGGATCCCTTCTTCTTGATTGTAACCTTGGACCACCAGCCTGGCCTTGTTCCGAGTGATTATTCCGAACTCATCTATCTTGTTCTTGAACACCCACTTGGTTCTAATTATTGATATGTCTTTAGGCCGTGGTTTAAGGTGCCAAACCTTGTTCCTTTCAAACTGATGAAGCTCCTCTTGCATGGCTATAACTCAATCAGAATCTGCAAGGGCTTCATGAACATTCTTAGGCTCAATGTTAGATAAAAAGACATAAAAAGCACAGAAATTTCTGAGCTTAAATTTGGTTTACACCCCTGTATTAATATCATATATAATTTAGTCAAAGGGGTGTGAACTCTGGTGCTTCGAGGGTCGTGAAGTGAAAAGATCCACAGATTCGCTTTTCACTCTCTCCTGGCAACTTGAAGAAACAAGTTTGGGATCAGGTCTGGAGCTTGTTCTCAGATCAGTATGAGGGTACCGAGGTTGAGTGAGTTGGTTTTGGTTCATATCAGGGTTAACAGTGCTTCCCCCTGATTGGTCTACTTCCTGCCTACTTTTCATATTATCAGCTCCAGAGTGTGGTTCACTTTCATGAGTCTTACCAATATCTTTTCTTACAAGGCCAAATTTGAAATCTTCATCCTGTGCATTATTCTCAACCAAGGAGTTAGTTTCATCAAATAATATATGCACACTTTCCTCAACACTTGGAGTCCTTTTGTTGAACACTTTGTAAGCTTTACTATGTGAGGAGTATCCTAAGAATATGGCTTCATCACTTCTAGGGTCAAACTTTCCCAAGGGTTCTTTCCCATTATTGTGTATATAACATTTGCAACCAAAGACTTTTAGGTGCCTAATATTGGGTTTTCGCCCTTTGAGAAGTTCATAAGGAGTCTTATTAAGAAGGGGTCTGATCATGCATCTATTTATAATGTAACATGCTGTGTTCAATGCCTCTACCCAAAAATGTCTAGGAAGACCACTAGCAACAAGCATAGTCCTAGTCATGTCTTCCATAGTACGATTTTTATGCTCTACCACCCCATTCTGTTAGGGTGTTTTGGGGGCAGAAAAATTATGATCAGTACCATCTTCATTACAATAGTCAATGAAGCTTGAATTTTCGGATTCTTTTCCATGGTCAGACCTGAGACTTATTAATGAGTGTCCTACTCTCATTTTAGTTTTCTTAAGAAACACAACAAACTTTTCAAAAGATTTATCTTTTGATGCTGGAAATAAAGTTCAGGTGAAACGAGAGTAATCATCCACTGCAACAAACACATACCTCTTCCCGCCCCTACTTGTGATCCTCATAGGACCACATAAATCAACATGTAGTAGCTCAAGAGGTCGGGAAGTGCTAAAATACTTCTTTGGCTTGAAAGAGATTCTAGTTTACTTTCCTTTCGCACAAGCGTCGCATACCTTGTCATCATTGTATTTGATGGAAGGTAAACCAACTACTAGGTCTTTAGAAACAAGTTTATTTAGCAAGGAGAGACTACCATGACCTAGTCTCTTGTGCCAAAGCATAACAACATCATCAAGAAGACTCAAACAAGTCAAATGATTTTGGGGAAGTGAAAGAATACATGCTTTATACACATTGTTGTGTCGCTACCTCCTTAATACAACCTCTCCAGATTTGATATTGGTAATCAAGCATTGATCCGAAGACAATCTAACATGATTACCTTTATCACATAATTGGGGCACACTTAACAAGTTATGCTGTAACCCATCAACTAGGTACACATTATCAATCGTGTGGGAAAGTGATTTACCTATCTTACCTACACCAACAATCGTCCCAGACTTGTCGTTTCCAAACGCCACTCTCCCTCCGTCAAAGGCGGTAAGTGAGAGGAAATTTGATTTGTTTCTAGTTATATGCCTTGAGCAACCACTATCCAAGTACCACAGTTGGCTGCCTCCTCTAACTTTAGCCTACAAAACTGCTAAGTGCCAGTCTTGGGAACCTACATCCACTTGGGTCCCATTCTTTTCTTGGACATGGAATTTAACTCATCTTTTCTGGTCTATATTTGCTTAACATATAATGAGTTTCTTTCCATGGCCCTTTTTCTCAAAGAGCAAGCATAACGATAATAACTAGTTTTTCCACAATGAAAACAGATTATATTCTTTGGCAGACCAACATATTTCCTGCCCATTGGCTTGGTAACACGTCTATTCACAAAGCCTAATCCCTTTCTGTTTTGATTATGATGAGTCCTTAGCCATATTAGCGCTTCTGAGGAACTGTTCCAGCGCCTGTTTTCAGCAAGATCAGTTTCTGCTTTTTGCATTTCTTCAAGAAGCTGTTTATTTTCGCTCATCTAGGATTCTAGATTAAGCTTTAGATTTAAACACTCACTTTCCAGCCTTGAGAGATTAGTGTTGAACACTCCCTCTCTCTCATTCATAAGATCCTTAAGGGTGTCTCGTTCATTACATAAAACAAGGACATTTTCATCAATTTTGAGTTTTTCACAAGTGAGAACCTTATTCATACGCCCAAGTTCTTGCTTCTTTCTTTCCAATCTTTTAACATCCTTTTCTAATCCTGAGCAGGTATTTTTAAGCATGCAATTTTCAGAATTTACTATCTCACATTCTTTCATCAATGTAAAAACTAATTTTTCAAGTTTCCTCTTGCTAAGATTACGGACCTCTTCCTTGAGTTAGGACAAACTCTCGATCGAATCTGAATCTGAATCAGATTCTCTTCGGGACATAAGAGCTACTGCTTCCACTCCATCTTGAAAGTCCTCTTCTTCTTCTGAGGTATCACCCCAAGCTGCCATCATTGCCTTGGTGAACCGTTTTTCAGCATTAGTTAACTATGTCTTTTTGCCTCTGGTTCGGACCTATTCTGACCCCTGTTCTTCCTTCAGCAAAGAGCAATTCTTCACAACATGATCTTGCCTTCCACACTTAAAGCATCCTGAGAACTTATCTCGATCGCTGTTCTTTGCCTTGCTGGTATTGTCATTCTTGTATTTGCTTTTGGCCTTTTTGAAGAATTTTTTGAACTTTTGGGCGATCACGGCCATCCCTTCTTCATTAAAATTTGAGCTATTGCCTCCTCTAGCTTTTAGTGCCAGTCCTCGGTCTTTCTTCACTTCTTCCTTCATCTGAGAATTCCTTCTTAGTTCATACGTTTGTAGATTCCCAATAAGCTCATCCAAGGAGATCTCATTCATCTTCCTGGCTTCTTGGATAGTAGTGACTTTTGATTCCCATGATTGAGGTAAAACTCGTGGGATCTTCCTTACCAACTCTTCAGTGGTAAAGGATTTTCCCAACGATTTTAACTTATTAGTGATATAGGTAAACCGAGTATACATGTCCATAACTGTTTTTTCATTGCTCATCTCGAATAGCTCATACTTCCTTACCAATAGCTCGATTCTGGATTGATTGACTTGATTTGTTCCTTCGTTAGCTATCTGAAGAGCATTCCGTATCTCCTTTGCGGATTCACACTCTGAGACACGAGTGTACTCGACAGGTCCGAGCCCAAAATGCAGCAGTTTCTTAGCCTTGGCATTCTTCTCCATCTTCCTGAAGTCGTCTGAGTCGAATTCCTTCGGCTCCTTAGGAACAGTCTTCCCATCGGTTGTGACTTTCACTAGAATGTAAGGGTCGTTCACAATGAGCATCCACAACTCATAATCCTCAGCTTCGATATAGTTCTCCATTCAATGTTTCCACCAGTTGTAGTGCTGTCCATTGAAATATGGCGGTCTGGTCACAGATTGACCTTCTAAGATTCCTTGTGGTGCGCTCATTCTTTCAGGATCTCTCAAGGTGTTAGCCTAATTATAAGAACCTGCTCTGATACCACTTATTAGAACATAAGCACACTAGGACACAAGAGGGGGGCTGAATTGTGTCTTATAACTTTTTCGCTTCCTTCAGAACACTCGTGAGAGCTATTTGGAGAGGTGTTTGGAGTGAGGCAAAATAAAACTGAATGCGGAAATGTGAAAGTAGACACAATATTTTTACATGGAAAACCACCTCTGCCCTAATTGAGGCATAAAAACCACGACCTACCTCAGTACGATTTCAGCAACACTTTTACTAACACGGGCCGAATTCATTATACATGTAACTCACACGTGACTACATCACACACGTAACTTAGTCTCCCCCGAGACCCTCGTTACAAACATGTAACTAGCCTCCACTTGAGAACTAGTCACACACCACGTCCAAAGTCTCCCAAGACTTGGATACACTCCAATCTCACTGATAACAGAGGAGAATAGAAAAACACCTTACTTTGAATGTTCTAAACAAGCTGAATGTAAGGTACAATACAATCCTTATTATGCCAATATAGACGACTCAATTTAGCATACTTCTTGAAGTTTTTCAATCAGAAAATTTTCTCACAGAAAGCTCGATTTTGCTCCTTGAAAAACCGTGAATGAAAACGTTGAGAGGCAAGAGATTATATACCCACGGAATACTTGTGCCGCAAGTATATGGAAGGTTTTGGATTTTAGCAATAACTCTAAAAAATAATCAGTATTCCAAACGGAATTGAATCTCTCAATAGTATCTTTTTTGGAAATCATATCTTAAAGGCTAAGATAAAATCTTTTGATAGTATCTTTTTAGGAAAACAATATTATTCAGTGAAGGACTCTCTGTAAGACAAAATATTATCAGAAAATCAATCCCAAATATGTTAGGAATTTTGACAGTAGAAAAACACTTGAAAATCTTTAGGACAAGAGTTTTGTACGTTGCCCTCAGAACACTGCAGACCTGATTGCTCAAACTGTTCTAAGCACTGTTCTGATTTAGTGCAAGAAATTCCTTCAAGATGAGTGTTAAGTCAAGATCTTCTAATTGGCATATTAACAAAAATCTTGATGAATACAACCAGTAATTAACCCTAAGACTCTTGTGATCCTTTGAGCACCTTGATGTCGTGCATACATATTCACTTTGATGTTCCATGCTTCTTCAAACTGTTCTCTAGGGTGTTTGCAACCTGTCTCAACACACAATTCTAGCACACTACTCAAGCATAGCATGATAGCATATTGACTGGTACATTTAGTTTGTTATCATCAAAACCTTACACATGATTGTTTCAACAACCACCAAACGCGTCGTCCACCACGAATCAGCACCATCCCTGTGGTCGTCGCCTTCTTTTCCATGCCACCGATCCATCGCCGGCGACCCAGCATTGCCGAAATGTTCATCTCCAAAGTCGAAACCTAATTTAACAATTTCATGGCCCAAACCCTCATCTCTGCCATCGATCTTCGACAGAGGGGGCTGGAAATTTTGTGGCCGTCCATCCCGCCACTGCACATCCACCTTTCGTCGAAAACCACCTTCGTACGCCCTCTCCAAATCAAGGTTTGCTGTTGCTGTGCTAAAATTGGTGCAGAGTGTTGGTGGCAGTTTGTCGCCACCACCTCATCAGCGTCGAATCAATTTGGTGTGGCTGCTGTGGAAGAGGCGGGCCTTAGACCAGTACTCAAGTACAATGCGAGGTACGAGGATCTTAATTTAGTTCAATAAGAGTTTGATTTTCCATAGGGAAAGTAGCTCAATCCCTAATTGTTTGGGTTTTTGAGTGCTTGCTGAGATCCTGATTTTCCCTTACTTCTTATTCCCTGCTTCGCTCCAGTCATATCAATAATCCATATCAATTGTCGTGCTCTGCTGTGTGCGTGGTGATTGTTTATTACTATCATTATGGTTACAATTTGGATTAATCTCAGCACGTGCATTTCTTATTGCATTAAGCATGTCGTCTTCTCTCAAACGACCTTACCAGTCCCAAATTAATGCATTCTCTGAAAGACTTGACAATTAAGATAAATAGTTTGATCAACTTGAGTCTAAGTTAGATCACTTCATTTGAGACTTTAAAAAATCGCCCATGTTTTACCAACCCAAGACTTCCCCTCACATTACTGTAGACTTTATGGTTGAGGGTAGTGATCGTCGTAAATGGCTTATGTATAAATCATGCCAACATGAGGAGTCTGAGTTTGAAGCGCCTGACTAACTACTTCCATATGGACGCCGCGAGCGCGAGCAGGGCAGCAGTTAGAGAAATGGTCAGGGAGATTTTAAGAGTTGTAGATTTGCCACCCCCAGAAGCGACAGGAGGTTAGATAACTATAGGGAGCCTAGAAATATGAACCTTAAAACTAACCATATGAATGTTCACGAGGTTTACTCTAATATTACTCGAAAGGTGAAAGTAGATGTGCCCTCTTG
Organism: Carnegiea gigantea; assembly: GCA_029747015.1. NCBI lineage: Eukaryota > Viridiplantae > Streptophyta > Magnoliopsida > Caryophyllales > Cactaceae > Carnegiea > Carnegiea gigantea. The sequence continues at coordinate 27,058 of JAKOGI010000831.1, read as the reverse complement.
TGATGGAAAGATAGATGCCACCACTTTTTTTGACTAGCTGGTTCCTATAGAGGATTACTTTGATTGGTGTGAGATGTCTAATATTGAGCGAGTACAATTTGCTAAGGTAAAACTCATAAGACGTGCTAGGAAGTTTTGGCACATCGTCACGAGTCACTTTGAGCAAATGCGTCAACCTCCTATTGACCAATGGGAAGTCATGAAGGATATATTGAAAGAAAAGTACCTCCCTTCTTTCCATAGAAGTCACCTTGTTGACCAAATGCTTGAACTTCGGTAGCCTAGTTCTTATGTGTCAGACTATATTAATGTGTTTGAGGAGTTGATTCATCGTTGTGAGTTGGTAGAAGACCCATCGTTCACCATACCCCGATTCATCCATGGCCAACAGCCCGATCTGAAACGTGATCTGACTTTGTCTTCACCTTTCACACTAGGTGAGGCTTACCACAAAGCATTAGATGTCGAGAAGCTTAATAAGCCCGTTCTTGTGAGGCATCCTACCTTTCCAATTAGGCCTTCGATCCAAGTTGCCTCTAAGGCACGGTAATTTTCTGCAAGTGCTTCTAATGCAAAGGCCTCTAGCCTTCCTACATCCTCTAACTCACCCCTGTCTGCTAGTTCTTTCTGAACCCCAACTGATAAAGTCATGCAGTGTTTCAGTTATCAGGGAAGAAGCCATTATGCTTCCGAGTGCCACCATCGCACCCTTACCTTAGGGCATGAGACTGTAAGGAAGAGATTGTAGAGCCCGAGGGAAGTTATGAGGATCTTGCCGATGTTGAAAACAGTCTCCTTTAAGGCGATTCTCACCTTGGGGTTGTTAGGTGCCTTTTGTCTAATCCAGTTGCGAGTGAAGAGTGGAAATGTACAACCATCTTTTATACTTTTGAGTGCCCCTATCGCACCCTTGCCTTAGGGCATGAGACTGTAAGGAAGAGATTATAGAGCCCGAGGGAAGTTATAAGGATCTTATCGATGTTCAAAACAGTCTCCTTTAAGGCGATTCTCACCTTGGGGTTGTTAGGTGCCTTTTGTCTAATCCAGTTGCGAGTGAAGAGTGGAAATGTACAACCATGTTTTATACTCTTGCTAGGTTAGGTGACACTTTGATGAAATTGGTGATAGGTGGGGAAACACATTGAATGTTGTGGTGCAGTCCTCTATTAAGTGTTGTAACCTAAAGGTTGAATCCCACCCTTATCCCTTTAAGGTCGCTTGGGTAGACAAGAACAGCCTTAAGGTTTCTCATAGGTGTAAGGTCCCTACACAGAATGGAGGGTACACAGATGAAATCTTATGTGATGGCCTACCCATGAATGTAGCTCACCTTTGGTTAGGCCGACCTCGGCTATATGACCGAAGCGTCATCCATCATGATGGGGAAAGTACCTACACTTTTAGGTTCTAGAATAAGATTATCACTCTTACCCCGTGCCGACCTAAAGAGTTGTTTACTTCTCCCAGCCTAAAGCCATCTCTGACCTCATCTTCACCTATGGTTCCTACACCTTGCCTCCAACGAAGGGCACCATCTCTTTTTTTCAGTACAAACCCTTCGAGAAATTAGGGAACTCTAATAAGTTTTATCTTACAGTTCTCCCTAGGGAGGCATCCGCTGACCACATTTCCTTCCCTCACTTCCCTTCGTGTGAACCACCTTCCTAGGGCCCCACAGCTGAGATTGTAGACCAACTTAAAGAGTTTGTTGATATTGTTCCCGAAGAGCTTCCTAGTGAGCTCCCTCCCCTTTGAGATATACAGCATGCTATTAACTTAATCCTCGGTTCCCAGCTCCCTAATCTTCTTCATTATAGGTTGAACCCTACGAAGCGAGCAAAGTTGAATAGGTAGGTTTAGGAGCTATTGTTTAAGGGGTTTTCTTCATCGTAGCCTAAGCCCTTGTGCAGTCCCTACCCTCCTTACCCTAAAAAGGACCGATCTTGGTGGATGTGTGTTAATAGTAGAGTCATCAGTAAGTTCACCATCAATTATAGGTTTCGTATTTCCTGTTCCGAAGATGAATAAAAGACTGCTTTTAAGACCTATGATAGCCTATTTGAGTGGATGGTTATGCCTTCTGGATTATCCAACGCCCCTAGTACGTTTATGAGACTCCTGACCCATGTTCTTCAGCCATTTATATTGAAATTCCTGGTTATTTATTTTGATGACATCTTGGTGCATAGCAAGTCTGAAGCAACTCATGTTGACCATCTCAGACAACTTTTTTGCACACTTAGAGAAGCTAAGCTCTTTGCTAACCTTAAGAAGTGCATCTTCCTTCAACCTCAGGTCCTTTTCTTAGGGTTCATTGTGTCTGCTTAAGCTATTTCTGCTAATCTCGATAAAATTAAAGCTACTAAGGAATGGCCTGAACCCAAAACTATTACTAAGGCTTAGAGTTTCCATGGTCTTACCTCCTTCTATAGGCGCTTCATTAGGCACTTCAGCTCTATTATGGCACCTATTACAGATGACATGAAGAAGGGGCCATTTCAATGGACTCCTAAAGCATCATATGCTTTTAGGGAGATTAAAGAACAAATGTCATCTGCCCCAGTCCTTAGAAACCCTTATTTTAGTAAGTGTTTGAGGTTGCCTGTGATGCCTCGGGGCATGGAATCGGAGGAGTGTTAAGTCAGAAGGGACACCCTACAGCATTTTTTAGTGAAAAGCTCAGTGACTCTAGGCGAGTGAGGTATACAACATTTGAGAAAGAGTTATATGCCTTGCTTCAGTCCCTTCACCATCGGCAGTACTACCTTTTACCTCAAGAGTTTGTTGTATACTCCGACCATGAAGCCCTTAAGTATTGGAACTCTGAGACTAGTGTCAATCCTAAGCGTGCAAGGTGGGTTGAGTTTATCAGTGAGTATTCTTTTGTGCTTAAGCATAAGTCTGGGGTTGAGAACAAGGTCGCCGATGCCCTTAGTCATATTGGTTGTCTTCTACACACAATGAGGGTTAAGGTCATAGGCTTTGACCAATTGAAGGATGCTTACTCTTCTTGTCCTGATTTTGGCCCTGTCGACTCGAAACGTTTGGTCGGTAACCGTCGACCTATGTTGACTTTATTCTCCATGATGGTTATCTATTCTGAGATTCTCAATTATGTATCCCCTGGACTTCATTCAGGGACTTTTTAGTTTGGGAAATGCATATAGGGCGGTCAGCTGGTCACCGAGGCAAGGATAGGACCATTGCACTTGTGGAAGATTGCTTCCATTGGCCTTCCCTCCCGCGTCACATCTCAGTGTCGTATATGCCAAGTGGCTAAGGCCAGGAAGTGTTAAAACAAGGTTGTACACTTCCTTACCTCTGGCTCATGCCCCATGACAAGACATTAGTATGGACTTTGTAATCAGTCTGCCTAGAACATCCCCGTGCTCATGAATCGATTCTAGTTGTCGTTGACCGACTTTCCAAGATGGCCTATTTTATTGCATGCAATAAGACTAATGATGGATCCCATGTGGCTAAATTAGTCTTTTGTGAGATTGTTAGGTTACATGGTCTTCCCGTCTCTATTGTGTCTGATAGGGATGTAAAGTTCATGAGTTATTTTTGGAAGACGTTATTGAAACTGTGTAGCACTACTCTCAATTTTCTACAGCCTTTCACCCCCAAACTGATAGGCAGACTAAGGCTGTCAATCAAACCATTGGTGATTTACTTAGATGTGTCATAGGAGATAAATAAGGTACATGGGACTTGACCTTACCACTTGTGGAGTTTGCTTGCAACAATGTTGTTAATAAGTCCACATGGAAGAGTCCTTTTGAGATTATCCATAGGTATTCCCCCCCACACCCCTACTGACTTTATTCGCCTCCCTCCGGATGCCTGAGTATCCAAACCTGCCTTGACATTTGCCCCGCATATATATGATTTGCATGCTGAGATTTGTTGTAAAATTGCAATGAGTAATGACAGTTACAAGCTTTTAGCTGATGTGCATTGCAGAAACATTTCTTTTAAGGTGGGTGACTTTGTCATGGCTCGTATTCGACCTGAACGATTGCCCAAACACTCCCACAAAAAGCTCCATGCACGACCCATGGGTCCATACCAGATTGTTTGGAAGTTGGGATCTAATGCATATGTGCTTAATTTACCTGACAACTTGGATATTAGTCCTATTGTCAATGTGGAAGATCTAACCCTTCACTAAGGTACTCCTAGACTTCCCTTTAGTGCTGCTGCAGCTACCTAAGTTCCTAAGCTCCCTCATTTCCCGCAATCCCACACTGGTATTGAGGCTGTGCTAGATGATGAGTTCGTGTTGTCCTCTCGTAGTAGCTTCCGTTGCTTCTTGGTGCAATGGTTTAACCGCCATAAGTAGATGCCACTTGGATTACGAAAGATGAGTTTCGTGAGCTGAACCCTGCACTCTTAGAGTGGTATCTTCAAGACAACTCGCTGGAGTCAAGTTCTTTTCCAGCGGCGGAGTATGATTTAAACATATATCATGGGAAATTCTATTCTAGGAGAAATAGGAAATTTAAAAATTTAGGAATTTTATTTAGCAAGACACTATCTTTTAGTTATTTTATTTTATTGTTTAGGTAACAATTAATATCTTTTTGATTATATTATTATTTAATTTTCTTATCATATTAGGATGTACTCTTCTATTTAAACTCCCAATTATACATTAGGGAGACACAGTTGAATTGAATATTATTTGAGTACTTTGTGTGTGAATTCTTCCGTTGTAGGAATTGCTCTCAGAGCGTCCTACATTAGTGGGACTTTCAAATTTTTCTACCTATATAATTGTTACCTTAGTCTTGGGATCTATAGTATTATCTAATTATTTTCTAAAATATCTTTAGTGCACATCCTCCTCATTTGATGTCCTTCCCAACTATTTTTCTCTTAAGGGATAGAAAGTTTTCGGCAAATTCATCTTTTAGGCTTATATAATATACATGTCGGCAATTGAATCCTACTGATCCATTGCATAAATTGGTCTTAATCCCTGTGATAATTCGATTAATAAATTTGGTCATAGAACAAAGTATAAAGATCAATGTCTTTGTCATAATATTATAAAGGAGTAATTTGCACTTGTGTACTTCCTATATGGATATATCTATACTTTCTATCTTTGTTATGCTCAAGGACATTTCCCACTTAATGAGATTAACTTTTCCCACATCATGCTCACAAGCTTTTATTTCTAAATTTTCTTCTGTCATTTTGCATATGTACTTGCTCTTTAATTCAAAGATAGAGTTTTTATAGATCATGTCTTTCTGAATTATAGGAAGGACCCAATCTTCCTTGACATCTTCATTCTCATTATCTATAATAAATTCTTCTCCTTGAAGATCAGCAAGACTAATTGAGCTACTTTCCATCATGTGGCTAGTTTCTTCATAATCACTTTCTTCATATTCATCTTGTAGTACAATCTCAATAATTCCCTTATTATTTTTCAAGGCTACTAGTGCTTTTTGCTAGCTAAGTTCGAAATAGTCAAGATTACCCAAGGTTTCAATAAGTTTGTTATTCTTCCTATTTCTTCATTCGTTTGCGTAATGACATACTTCTCCACAAGCCCAACACTTACAATTGCTTTTCTCGATAGGACAGTAAGCGGCTTTTCTAAAAAATCTTCATTTTTTAGGGCTCGGTTTGTTATAATATTTTCTTTTATATTTCTCTTATCTCTGCTTGTTAAAGCACTTTGCCTTATAAAATTTCTTTTTCTTCTTCTCCCAGGTTCCTTTTCCCATCGATGAGGAGAATCCCAACAAGCTAAAAGCTGCTTCTTCCTTTTCTTTTGCTTTTGGAGATCAAGACATTGATCATTGACTCATTTTCTTAAATAAGAGATTCTTGAACCAAGAATATCAATCGTATCTGCTTTCTCAAGCCAAGTAATGTACTTTTCATTGATTATAGAATTCATTGAATATGTTAGTTTGTCATAAAACATACCAAGGCTAGTTTCATTATGCTCAATTTTGTAATAATATTGACAAAATTCAGCAATATAATTCTCCAAATATCTCATATCCAAAAGTTTTGTGTTGTTAATCTTTCTTTGCCATTCTCTAGCTTTTTCTTCGGAATCAATTTTAGCTCCAATAAATTTGGCTTCTATTTCGTTACATAAGTTTTTCAACATTATAGTTGGTGTTTCTATCATCCTTAATGCATTTTTAGGTTCCTCATTTAATGAATCATACTAGTCAGCTACAGTGCCCCAAAAAAAACTATGTTCAATATAGTTTAGAAAATTTCTAACAATCCATGTAGTATTTAGATTTAAGGCACTGTTTATTTCTCTTTTCCAATGCTCAAATATTTCATACCTATTACAAGCTCCATCGATGTGTAAGATGTATCATGTTTGGCTAATTGGGGTAAAACTAATTTCTTCAAAGATCGTGGTTTTCCTTGGGATAAGCTCAAAGGAAAAGTCAGTTGTACATTCCACTGGAACATATCTAGGTCGCATAAAATCGGTATTTCTTCTGCAAGTTCACCAAATTCTTCATGTTTGGAAATGACATTGTTAACTAGATTGAACTTGATTTCACCTATGTTAAGTTCTTCTCCAATCTCATTAATTTCGTCATCAAATACGATTTTTGCATATTTTTTTATCCAGATTTTTTCTAACTTCTTTTAAAGGTACAACATTAAGATCCTCTAGATTAATTAGGTTCATCTGCTGATATATTTCTTCTTCTAAGTGGACGTTATTTGTTTCTTCATTATCATCAAATAACACATTGTGTTTATCCCCTATTACGCCCATGATTCTATTTAATTCTTCTAGATTTTGTTTTTTATCAAACATATTTTGTAGTTCTCCAAGATTAAACTACTTATACTCCATCATCTTCTTCTTTCTCTGCCTCTTCAAACGATTTTTAAATTGATTTTTCTGCTACTTTTTTTTTGTATTTTTATATCATGCAAAGGAAATAAATTTTTATTTTTTAGGTTTTAGAAATAATATTTATGCTAAAATGGAGTACTAATACTTGAAATAGATATTCACTATGTCTAATTTCGTTAACTAAAGAAATACGGATTACATATAATTGCTTCTTAATCTTTTTAACTTCAGTCTTAATTTTTACTAATTCAATTTTAAATTCTAAAACTATATCAGTGATATTGTTTAATTGATATGCTACTGATGTGGTTCCTTCTGGCGAGTGCACAATGTGTGAATGATTAGGAGCAAGGCAAGTAGGTGATGATTGAAGCATTAACCACAGTTAATTAGCTTAATTGATTATTAATTATCTTAATTATTTTTATCACGTAGCTCTGATACCAGTTCAAAGAGAGTCTTGGGTAGTACTTATGAGAGAAATTACACATGCACGAAATTAAAATTTTTAAAAGTAAGTTTTAAGGATTGGGGTCAAATATACAAATATGAGAAACTTAGAGCAGCTGTATTTAAAAAGATAAGTTTGGCCAAGTTTGGTCGTAAAAAATGTTTACCCAAAGTTGGTTGGACTTGAAAATATTTCTCAAAAATTGTGGGCTAAGAAATTTATTTTCCCTAACCTCGATGGTCTGAAAGATAAATTTTTTCCAATGATATAGTTTAATTGTAGTGCTACTGAAATGGTTCCTTCTGGAGAGTGTACAATATGTAAATAATTAGGAGTAGGACAAGTACAGGACGATTTAAGCATTAAACACAGTTAACTAGTTGAATTAATTATTAATTATCTTAGTTATCTTAATTAATTTTGGTCACGTGGCTCTAATACCAAATGAAAGAGGACTTCGTGGAGTACTTATGAGAAGAATATTACATGCACAAAACTGAAAATTTGGAAAGTAAGTTTTTAAGGATTGAGGTTAAAAATGCAAATTTTAAAAACTTAGGGTACTATATATAATTCAAAATGTTAGTATGGTGAAGTCTAGTTCCAAAAATTATTTACCCCAAAGTTGGATGGACCGAAAAATCGTTTCTGAAGTCATAGGTTTAGAAAACTATTTACCCTAACCTTGAGGTCTGAAATAAAATTTATCCTATCCAACAACCAACACTTTTGACCATGAAAAAAAATGGGATGAAAGGGCTTACCGGAGGGTGAGACAAACTATGCTATAGTCTGATATGTGACTTTTTTTTTCTGCCGATACCAATGATTTGATTTCAGGTCTCAAGCGTGCTTGTTGGTACTGTTTAATGAGAAAAATTGATGAAATTGGATCAAGATATTGGCAAGAGTGAAGAAAAGAACAATCCAACTATTCCAATATTCTTGTTTCTATCTTCCTACATTGGGTTAGCTAGGAGAAAAACGTCCTGAAAGCTTTGGCTATAAATTTTTAGACTTTAGTAGGATATCTAAGAGTTTTTAGTCAAATAAGTGCCTGAACTTTTTGGTTTATAACCTTCCGGTGCCTACACTTTACAGTTAATCCAAGTGCCTACACTTTTCCAACACCTAATTCACATTCTTACTTTTATAAAAGTTTATTTTTAAATCAAAAGATGCTACTAGCATTATTAACTTTGCTAATTTTTTTCCCTATAAAAAGGCCATTTTTTTGAGGAAAAAAACTTTTGAATTTGAAAAAAGGATATGAACTTTCAAAAAATTATATTTTGCGATAGTCTAAAATAAAAAGAATATAACTATACAATACGTGTTGATACCATTGAGAACCTAAGCATTTTTGTTTAGTTTTTTGGTTAATCATCTTCAATTTTTCTAACTACTTTTTGGTTGAAAAAAAAGCAAACATAAAAAGTTGCAACCGTTGTAATAACCCAACCCTAACCCATATTTATTTATTTAAATCATCTTTATTTATTTCACTAATCATGTTTATTCATTTGGTTTATCATGTTTATTGACTTAATCACTTATGGTTATCTGCTTAACCAAATCATGTTTATTAAATTCAATTACACTTAATTTATTTATTTAACGAATTCCATTATATTATTTAAATTTTTCATCTTCATTTATCGTATTTAATCATCCCGGTAGGGAGATATTTTATTTTGGGTACCACTTTGCAACTCAAGTTTCATTGACTGTTAATTCAAGTTTCATTGATTGATTAAATGTCGGTTAAATCAATATTAGGCATCGGTGAGTACAAATTAGTGATTAATTATTTTCTTACCTTCGGTAAACTTTAATCCCAAGCAATACAAAATTTTATTTTTGTTCAACACTCCAAATAACTATTCGAGCCCGAACTTAGCTTGTTGGGCCCAAAACAAAAGCCTAAAACCTTGCTAACTTTGTTATTTCACTAAGTACTCATTTCAACACCTAATTTTGATTAGCAAAAAGCTACTTTTTGGGTGGGAAATTTCAGCCACATATTGCTAATACTTGAGAATTTCCAACCACAAAGTATTCAGCAAAAATCACAAGCCCATCTCTCAATTTCCTCTCTCCTCTCCACAGTCCTCAGGCAGAAAACAAGGGCAGCAGCTGCTAGTTCTGGTGGTTTCGGCCACTTTTTCGGCCACCTCTCAGCTGCCCCGAGTTCCCCTTGTGCTAGCTATCATGTCCAACCCCTCAAATCACTCAAAACAACCTCCTCCTCTCTCTAATCCAAGCCTAAAGCAAGGTTTGTCCCAAAACCCTAACTTATTTTATCTTGAGTTTTATGGTTATTTTATTTATGGGCTATATTTGGATGATCAAATTGATAGTTATTATACAATTTTTATTGAGTTTGGAGATGTTTGGAGTCATGGGCATTTGATCAAGAGTATGATTTTCATGATTTGCATTTGTTTAAATGCCACTGTCGAAAATTCTGGGAATTATAGGATTGTCCAAAATTTCTAAAATTTTTACTGTATTTTCTCTATATTATTTGGGATTTTTTGGCACACGTTCATGAATTTTGGAGGTGTAATCAGTGAGTTATAAAATTTTGAAGAAAATTACTGTGTTTTGGATACGAATTATGTAATTATATACTAATGAAGTTGTTTAGAGTTTGGATATGTATATGAGGCCTTAAATGATCTTTTTATATCTTATTGTGGTGATTTGAAATGATTTCAAGTGAGTTTTATGTGGAAAAAAAAAAGAAAGTTAAATCAGTGAAGGGTTGGAATTTCAAGAAATTAGGGCTGAATTTGGGATTAAACTGGTAATGAATGTTCCAGCCACAAATTATGATTTTTGGTGGGTATATAGCTCAGTGCGTTGGCTTTAAAATGCCTCTTCAATCATCTTAATCTGAGGTCTGTGGAAAAAGTTATGATCGTTTTACCAAAACTGTGCAGATTGGACCAAAAACTAATACACTTGTGTTTTAGCCCCATTTTGGGAACCCTATTGTGGAAATCACGTTTTGTGTTGTAAATAAAAGTTTTTGGGTACTTTTTCATATTTGGGTTTTAAGTCTCCATTTGAAATCTAGAATGAAAGTTATGAATTTTTGAAGTAAACTGACCTGCTTGAGTGTAAATCAGGTTGTTATTGTAATTTCTATGTAGTGTATACTTGGAGGAAAATTATAAAAATTTTACTGTAGATTGTCCATATTATTTTCGAATTTCCTGTAAGATTTCATGAATTTCGGTTGAGTAATTGGAATTTGGTGATTTTTCGAAGCATTTTGAATAAATGTGTAAAGAGCATGCACTCATTTCGATCAGGCACTCATTTTGATCATTTTGGTGATTGACTGACATTGCTCATGCACTCATTTTGTATATTTTGAGCCAAGCACGGTCATTTAAGGGGGACACAAATATTCATGGACTTTCATGGAGCTTTTAGCCTGATTAATGAGAAATAAGAAGGCAAATATACAAATTGGGAGTTTGTTTATGAGCTGTGAATCATTTATGGATTTTACAAAGAAAATACCAAGTTTACTGAGTTTAATAACTCCTATTGAGTTCAATGATTCATTTGGGGCGAAATTCTGCATCTAATGGATTTATACATGAATTATGAGTAGTGGGGAGAGTTGTAACTCAGAAACTATATTAATCAGACCAAGTTATTGCAGTTTATACTATTTTGAATCAAGATATATCTCTCTTAGTCTCAAACCTTTATTACTTACTCAATTCAGAATATATCAAATGTATTTATCAAGTCAATCTACTGTACTCACTGTTATCTTGAACCAAGTTATACAGCTGCAAACCTTAAACCCGTATCAGTAACCTATTTCAGAAAAGGCCACAACCACTCTCTCAATTGTCACCATCAAGGCCTTTTCCCTTGTAATCTCATTTATCTCATTGTGGACTATTTTACTTTCATTTACTTTATATCAAATTTAATTACTTTCATCAATTCAATTTTGAAGTTATATTGGAATACACAAGTTATGTATACCATTTAATTACTCAATTTCTGTTACACATACTTTTACTTACTCAATTATGCGAGTAAGAATCATTTACTGACTACACATACTTATAATGATATTTATGAAACAAAGTTGAGGCCTAGTTATCGTTCCCCATTATGCATAAGTGTTATCAAGTTAGAACATATTTATCAAGTCAGATGACATTTATGAAACAGCTGACTTGTATCAAGTCAGATGACATTTTTAAAACCTCAAGGTATGTCCATTGTTTGTATCTTCAGAAAGCAGATCATGTTTATCAAGTTACAACTCTTAATGAGTTTATCAATGAGTCAGTTTATACAGTAATTTGCCATTTAACTTGTGATTCCATCAGTTATCATCTATAGGGCGTCAGCCCATCATTTACCCGCGCGGCTTCAGGCTAACTCTTGATCGGATTGGCAGGTGTACATCTATGTATAGATCATATCAGTGCAAGGGGTTCACATCCAGATAATAATGAACAATTCAATTTAATATTAATTTCATTTTCATTGTTATTGCCAACTAAATGAATTGCAAAGACGGGTACCCATCAACAGTATTTCTACACTCATTTTGCAATACAGGAATGCATGTACTGAGTTTTTGCTCATGTTTTCGAATTGTTTTTATGTTTTCCACTTTAGGTGATGAAGTATCACACATATTTCTCCTTTTAGCAAGCCATTTTGAAAGTTATCAGATGCTCACAATGAATTCAGCATAGCACGAGCGTTGGGATCAACCTCAAGGTCTATATTCATTATACATGTGTGTAGTGTGGAGTGCGAGTTAACACATGATATGATTAAGTAAATGGTATTGAAGTGAGCTATTAGGGACTTTGGTCTTAAAGTGTATCAGTTTAATAGAGTTTATGTCTGTGATCGTGAGCGGCAGGATTAAATGGTTCAGTTAGTCTTAGCCTTATCCTTATCAGGACGACGGTAGCACCTTCGTTTACTGAGTCTTCCCCTGTAATTTTCAGTAATCATGTCATTAGCATTTTGGGAGCATTACAACGATGACCCATGATGAAGTTCAACATTGGGAATATTCTCTAACTTATAATAACATGGAATTCACTTTGTATTAGGGATAGGAATATTACTCGATGTCGAAAAATTCAATTAAAACCGCCCTATTTAGTACCCCAATGGGTCATGAAAATGGGTTTAAAGAGGGTGTGCATATAGATATGGGTATTAATTTTTTAAATTCAAACCCGATTGTGTACCTAATTTGCTAGTAAAATACAACAAAAATACGCTAAAATCCAAAAATAAATGTTAGGGATGAAACTCTAATTGTATAATATTTATTTACGTAGAAATGAAAAATTAATTTTTTCTACAATTTTAATTTCTATGAGTCTGATTGGACATAAATTTTATTAGCATTGCTTGAAGTTGCTAATCAAACATAGTGTGTATGCAAATATGAGTCAAATATGGATAACACTTTGTGTACTCTATATGTAACCGAATAAAACCCGTAAACTCAAAAAATCTGATGAGTACGGGTATGGGCATAGCCATACAAAATCCAACGGGTATGCATATGAGTATGGGTATGTGTATGACTTTCAGAAATGGATATGGATGTAGGTATGGCTCAACCCACCCCGAACCCGCTCCACGCCCATCCCTACTTTGCATGTCCATCCCAAAAAGTTTAGATACATTTATCTAACAGCATTGTAGTTTTGCTTAAAAACCCAATTCCCCATACATATTTTCTTCCATAATTCTCCAAGAAAATAGATAGAAATCAATTACATGCTTCAGTTTAAATGCCAAAAAGACATTCAAATCAAAAAATAAAATAGAACACTAATAGATAAAGTTGGTTTTCTCATTAAATTGTTTCAAAAATAAAAATTCTCTTCATAATGTTTTACATCTTTTTCTTTTTTTATAAAATTATAATATATTTTTGAATTTTTTCATAAAATAATATTAATAATATTTTTGATTTAAAAATATGTTCTTTTGTAAAAACCAGACATCTAAGTTAAGTGTTGAAAAAGTTTACACATTTAGATTAACGGTTAAAAAAAATTCAAGCACTTAGAATTTATAAACCTAAAAGTTCAGACACCTATTTAATTAAAAACTCAGATATCTAAATGAAAGATTGTAAGTTACACTGTCAAATCTGCATCTTAGGATTTCTTCAAATTTCTAATATTTGGAATTTCAACAACATAATAGTGCTTCATTGTCTTTCTTTCTTTCTTTCTTTTGTTTTTTTTTTTTTTCGGTTTTCTTTATAGGTTTGTAATTACTCTCCGCCACGTCATATGAAACCCAATTGAAATACAATAAACAAGTAAAAGATATCGTACAACATGGCTTAGAGAATAGTTCTCATATCCCAAAAGAAAGATTATTAAGTAAAACAAAACAATAAATAAGTAAAAGGTTGTATCCAAAATGTAGACGAATATATTTTTCCCCCAATTCAAAAGACTCACAGAGAACAGTATTTCAAATCAAGATGAATACAAACAGCTACACTATGAAACTTGTTAAAAAAAAAAAAAAATCAACTATTCAAACCAAATCATTCCATGGTGAAATCCAATTAGCCCAAAAATCTGGAATAAATTGTTTTTAGGTCCCTCGAGGTTTGGTGAAATGATTTACTGATTGCGCGTTTTTAGAAAGATATTTATAGGACAACTTAGTTTAGCGTAAATGTTTTTTGGAGTACAAAACTCTGGGTTAACTGATTTCTGGGTTACAAATATTTATTTTTATGCCCCAAAACTTTATAAAATTTCTGCTTGTGGCCCAGCAGGGGTTAAAAATGCAAACATTCAAAGTTATGGGCTTTTTTGCAAAAATAAGCTTATATTAATGTTTGGACTTCTTATAATTACTTTGATGGTGCTAGTTGCCACAATCTGCTACTTATATCATAAACATTATATTTTCTATGATTAGTGGCCCATCACGCTTAGCAAAATAATTAAAGTTTAATTAGAGAGTTTTGACCATTACCTGAACATAGTCAGCGTTAGATCTTGGCATTCCTCTACCTTCCAGTTTACAAAGCTTGCTAATCTTAACTATACTTTTCTTAGATCAGGCATAGCACAGATCTGACTCGTTTCTTACATCGGACCATAGTCACTAATCAAGTTTTTAATCTTTTTAAGGATAGTAGAGCTTTAATCAAGCAATTATAATATTTAAGACATAAGTTTCAATTGAATAATATTCCATATTAGGAGACTTCTTTTATTGAAAGTTTAAAAGTGGAAATATTACAAAGGAAGGATTTGAGGAGGGACTTAAACAACTAAAATTAGCAGAGATGCTTGCTCATAGAGAAATGAAGAATCCGAACTTTTCTTTTGCGTAAGAATGCTCAAATGACTGTGTCTCTTCTCTATCCTTAGCCTCTCCTCTTATAGAGGAGTTAGAATACATATGATGCCCTAACGGTTATATTACACACCAATTTTACACATGGCTACAGTTACATTTATATGGTTACAATAGACTGCCATATTTTACAAACCTAACACTTGTCAAAATAGTACAATATTGAAACAACCACTTTTTAAAGCCTTTTAATGCTGATAAAACTAGTCACTATTGTTAAGATTCTACATTTCTTCATCCCTAATAGTGTCTTCTAGTCAATCATTATTCAGATAATCATCAAAATCTTCATCTAGTTGAAGATGCTATGGATCTCATTTTTCAAATAATTCATAGAGATATTTCTTTTTTTTCTGATAAGAATTTTTCAGCCCCTATATCAAAGAGATAATCAAAGACATCTTTTGAAGTAACTCCTTCTATTGTCATATAATTGATGAATTCATTATGATAGGTGAAAATAGTATTTCTGCAGTGCATTAGCATTACTCCTTGCTTGATCAGTACCCACATCTGATGGTAAATATTGAAAAAACCAAGGGCTCTTGCTGAAACAGGATCAGTAACTAACACATATTGATCCAGAAACCATTCTTGTTGTTGATATTTGGGAATGCTTAAATCAACTAGTTGAACCAAATAATGGGTCGGTTTGACTTTTTTATTTTCATACTCAATTAATGCACAATGTCTCTCCACATATAGGCATCTAACGTATGGGATATTTGTTGGACCATCAGGAGATATGAGAATCTAATGAATCCTTTTGAACATGCAGTGTTGGAATTTCGTTAGTTTTGAGAAGAATGGGAACTCCGGATTTGGATTTTCATAAACTACCATCCCATATTCCCAAGCTTTCATGATTGGTCATTTGTAGAGATTGAATTTGCCGGAAAACTAATACCACCCACTCTAGATCTATTGGGAAAGTAGATTGTTGTGCTGCAATATTCCCAATATCATAGGAATAATAATGATAGTAGTCGATATAAGCTACATACCACTCATTGAACTATTTTTCTTGAACATGAGAACTTATTTTTTATTGGATATCATATAGACACTTTAGGTAATTAATTTGTAATTCTATAAGGGAAAATCTTCGCAAAAGATAGCAAACCAAAGCTTGATCTACTTTTTGCATGGAAATCCAAATTATCTATAAGGACTTTATTAGAAGGAGAAATCCGTTCTAATAACAATGGCTTTTCATTTGGATTTTCTTCTTTTCTGGCAAGACTTCTGCTCTGATGATCATCATTGGCAAGTTCTCGAGTTAAACTATCAGGCAGAGAGTTCTTCAATCCCTGTATATATTCAATAGAGAAGGAAATTTGGTTAAGCCACAATTGCCAATGCATGAGTCGTCCTTACACTTGCATATTTGATAAATTCTTTTTCACAAAACCAAGTATTCCTTTGCAATCAATTCGAATAAGAAAAGGCTTTGGGTTTAAAAAGATGAAGAACTTTTTAATTCTCCTTATGAATACAAGAATTTGTTTTTCCCCATCATGGGATAGTTATATTCTGCCTTATCAAACTTTCACTGTAATATTTGCAGAGTTTTTCTCCTTCTTGATTATGAGTACCACACTCCAGTGCTCACTGTCGGCATCTGTCGTAAGAATTAAATCATCTCTTTCATTAGGCAAATTAAGAATAGGAAGATTTTTACCCTTCTTTTTGATGTTTTGGACAATTTTTAAATCGCTAGGGGTTCATGTCTAGCTTACTTCTTTCTTTGGTTTCTACTACAATAATTTTCTTAATTTAGCAAGATCTTTGATGTAATCTGAAGCATAGGTAAGACATCCAAGAAATCTTTCTAATAGCTTCCTATCTTCAGTCTTTTCAGGGAAACTTTCCATTTTTTTTAGAATATGCTTTTGTAGAATAATTTGTCCAACTTTTCTCTCTAGGCCTAAAAACATAATCTCCTGTTTAGCATAAATGCAATTATTCTTACCAAGTATAATACCATGATCAATGCATCTTTGGGTGACAGCTAAGACATCATCTTTGTGTTGTTCAATGGTTTTGAAAAAGATAAGGATATCATCGAAGTAAACTAAACAACAGTGATTAAGATCTTTGAAGATGTTATCCATTCTTCTTTGGAATATTTAAGGTGTGTTCTCTAGGACAAATGGCATTACTATCCACTCATAATATCCTTGAGTGGAACTAAAAGCAATTAAAGGAATGCTTTCTTCATCCATTTTTATTTGCAAATATCCGCTTTGGCAATCCATTTTTGAGAACCAAGAAGCTCCTTGAATTCTATTAAAAAGGATTGTTTTGTTAGGAATATAGTAACCATCAAAGACAATATTATTGTTAAGCTTTTTTGTAATTGATCACCATTCTTGCTTTTCCCTTTTTTCTTTAGCATGATTTCTTACTATGAAAGTTGAATTAGTGTGAGGACTCTTGCTATTCCTAATTAATCCTTTATCTAGAAGTTCTTTGATTTATTTATCAAAGTTGTAGATATCTTGTTGTGTATACATCATTTGTTTGACTAGAATAATAGTATTGGGATTTAACAAAGTAATTTTTGCGCTTATCTGTATCCCAGAATGCTAGTCAATTATCAGAGTAGAGTTCTTTGCATAATTGCTCTTATTGTTCAGTAATTTGCTCTTTAATAGATAATTCAACTAATGAGATTGTCAGTGCTATCTCACGTTGTGTAGGTATTACTTTTTCACCATGCTCGATGTGTGTAAACTCAATTTTCTGATGAGTGTAAGCCTTAACTTTTCAATAGGAACTGAGTGATCATTAATTTTAAATATTATTTGGTTTATAGTATGTGTGCATGAAGAATATACTCTCTAAAAATTATTTTCAATAATCATATTATGAGAGGATTGATCAATAGCCCATAAAACTAGTATAATACATTAGATTCCGTTTAATTCTATGGATAACTCTTCTATTACCTCGTTATGGCTCATAATACTATCATCAGCTATCCTTACTTGTAAAGAATTCTTGGATTTTTTCCACATAAATTCTAAAAATAATGTCATTTTTCCAAAACATATAGAGCAACCACTATCTATTTAAGTATATAATTCATATTTATTGTATCCCTCTAAACATATCTTTATTGGGATATAGATGCTATTAGGATTTGTATTAGTAGCTTCATAGCATATCTCCATAGTCATGTTCTTAACTAATTCATCTTCATAGATTGGCTCACTAAAAGTTCTAATTTTATACCAAATGACTTTTCTATTTAGACTCATATTTTTGTCTACACTGTGTCTCGCGAGTCAAAACTCATTTTATTCATTTCACTGGTGATGCTAATTCTATCATCTTCTTTAAACTCTTCTTTAGCTGATGAAGATCCTTCTCTCAATTCCAATCGTACACTCATGCTCCTTAAAAATTGGGATTTTATGGTAATTTTACCATTCTCATCAATTTTTATTCACATTTTTCTTATTGATTTTTGTAGGGTTACCAAAGCTAGATATCCATAAATAATTAATCTTTATCTCCTAAGGATTTGATTTAATCCTCTGGATCTTTTGCATAGGGGTAGGACTTTCAAAATTTCTTACCTCTATCATTATTACCTTAGTCTTTGGATCTATAGTATTATCTAATTTATAGATAATTTTTCAAAATATATCCTTAATAGATATCCTCATCTTTTTATGTCCATCTCAACTATTTTTTATGTTAAGGAATAGGAAGTTTTTAACAAATTCATCTTTTAGACTTACACAATATCCAGGTCGGTAATTGAATCCTATCGATCTATTACATAAATTAGTCTTAATCCCTGTAACAATTTGATTATTAAATTTGGTATATCTGATATCACATAACAAAATATCAAGATCAATATCTTTGCCATAATATTGTAATGGAGTAATTTGAATTTGGACGCTTCCAACATGGATATACCTGTATTTTCTACCTTTGTTATGCTTAAAGATATTTTTCCAGTTAATGAAATTAACTTCTCCTACATCATGTTCACAGTCTTTGATTCCTAAATCTCATTCCATCATTTCACATGCGTGTTTGCTTTTTAATTGAAAAATGGACTTTTTATAGATCATATCTTTTTAAATTATGGGAAGGACCCAATCTCATTTGCATTTATTAGCATAATTTCCTACTTCTCCGCATGCCCAGCATTTGTAGTTGTTTTTCCCATAGAACAATGAGCTGCTTTCCTAAAAAATCTTCATTTTTTAGGACTTGGTTAAAATATTTCTTCTATATTTCTCTCCCGTTTGCTTATTAAAATTCTTTTTCTTTTCCTTTTAGGTTCCTTTCCCTATTGGTAAGGTGAATCCCATCAAGTTAGAAATTGCTTCTTAATTTTCTTTTGCTTTTGTAGATCAAGACATTGATCATTGATCCATTTTCTTCATTAAGGGATTCTTGAATCAAGGGTATCAATGATGCCTGCTCATTCAAACCATACAATGTATTTTTCATTAATTATGAAATGTATCGGATATGACAATTTGTCATAGAACATACCAAGGTTAGTTTCATTATGCCCAATTTTGTAATAATATTGATTAAATTCAGCAATATAATTTTCCAGACACCTCATATCTCACAACTCTATATTATTAATTTTTCTTTGTTATTCTCTTACTTTTTTTCTTCAGACTTAAGTTTAGCGCCGATAAACTAAGTTTCGACTTCTTTACATAAATTTTTGAACATAGCAGTTGGTGTTTCCATCATTCTTAATGCATTTTTACCATATTCATTTAATGAATCATACCAATCAGTTACAGTCCAATAAAACTATGCTCAATATAATTCAAGAATTTTCCTGTAGTCCATCTGGTATTCAAATTTAAGACATTATTCATTCCTCTTTTTCAGTGCTCAAATATTTCTTCTCTATTCCGAGCACCATCGATGTTTAAGATATATCCAATTTGGCTAATTGGGGTAAGAAATTTCTTCAAAGGTTGTAGTTTTTCTTAGGACAAACCTAAAAGAAAAGTTAGTCATACGTCTTGCTAGAATCCTAAGCCTCATAAAATGTGTATCTCTTCTGGAAGGTTCGCCAAATTCTTCAGATTTAGAAACCACATTGTTAACTAGATTGGATTCAATTTTATTTGTGTTAAGCTCTTCTCCAATCTCGATAATTTCATCGCCAAATACCATTTTACCATATTTTTATCCAGTTTCTTTCTAATTTCTTCTGAAGGTACCACATTATGACCTTCTAGCTTAATTAGATTCATCTGCTGATACATTTCTTCTTCTAACTAGACATTATTTATCTCTTCATTACCATTAGTTAATACGTCATGTTTATCAATAATTGCGCTCATGATTTTGTTTAATTATACAGAATTGTGTTCTTTCTCAACCATATCCTATTGTTCGTCAAGATTATACTGCTTATACTCCATCTTCTTCTTCTTGTTCTGCCTTTTTGGACGATTTTTCAGCTGGTTTTTCTCGTTTCTTTTTGAATTTTTCTATCATGCAAAAAAAATTGATTTTTATTTTTTAAATTTTGGAAAGGATATTTATGCTGAAAGGGAGTACTAACACTTAAAGTCAATTTTCCACTGTCTGATTTCGTTAACTAAAAGAAAGATAGATTATAAATAATTGCTTCTTAATCTCCTTAGCTTCAGTCTTAATTTTTACTAAGTCAACTTTTAATTCTAAAACTATATCAGTGATATAGTTTAATTGATGTGTTACTAAAGTGGTTCCTTCTGGTAAGTGAATAATATGTGAATAATGAGGAGCAGGACAAGTAGGTGATGATTCTAGCATTAAACACAGTTAATTAGCTTAATAATCTTATTTATTTTTGATCACGTGACTCTGTTACCAGTTGAAAGAGGGATTTGAGTAGTACCTATGAGTAGAAACCATATGCACAAAATTAAATTTTTTTTGTAGTAAGTTTTTAAGGATTGGAGTTAAAAATGAAAATTCTAAAACCTTAGGAGGTTTTTTGCAATTTAAAAAGTTAGTTTTGACAAGTTTGGTTCCAAAAATTATTTGCACCAAAGTTGGATGGACCAGAAAAATATTTCTAAAGTTATACTTCCATAAAATTATTTACTTCAAACTTTGAGATTTGGAATAAAATTTATCCCAAAATCTGCATCACAACACTGAAACCAAAATCAAGCCACAGCACATTGATAAGGTTGGAAAATCCATAACAAGAATTTTCTACGTCATCAGCGAATTCCTACTGCAAATAGGGAAAATTTAATAGAAATTTGAGACTCCACATTCCGTGGGAGTCTGGGGGACGACTTTTGGATTTGTGAGTCTACACACAGCGAGGAAGAAGTTACTATAAATTTTATAATTTTGCATTGGATTAAAACTAGATGTGTAATGCTGACAAAAAAACCAAAAAAAAAAAAAAAAACAACCAGGAGTATAGTGCAAACAAGTAAAAAGAATAAAAGAAAAAAAAAAGAAAGAATAACCATAGAAGTGAAGTAACAGTGGGCAGGGGAGTTGGATCGGATCGGAGTCGAATTTAATCCGATCTGTAATCGATTTCTTTTTTCCACAATAATTTTGTATTGTATTTTTACATTCAAACTTAATTTGTCTACCTATGATACAATAACACGCATCTTCCTATCATACCAGTCAAATATTTGGACGTTTAATACTAAGTTAGAGGAGACTAATAATGAGGCAAATGACACCAATGTGCAGTGATAGGGAGTCGGGCAACTCCAGTTGGCCGACAACGAAGTTGGACTAACAGAAATACAGAGGTGAAACGACTAATGAGAGTTGATGTTAGGACTTACAATTGAATTTGAAGGGTAGATTTCAGATTTGTAAGATAAAACATTTAAAATAAAAAATTGGGGGTTCGGCTTGGAGGTTGAACGTGAAGGATAGACTTTGGATTTGTAAAGTTTTAGATTTGAATTTTAATTATTTAATAAAATAGTCGAGTTAGATTGGAATATCGGATTGGATATTACCTCGTCTCCGAATCTAATACGAATTCGACTCGCACTCGGATTTTTTTTACCAGACTTGGACTCGAATATTTTTTTCTCAAATTCGAATATTATTATTTTGGCTCGAATCGGATCAAATGTACCTTGAACTCGAATAAAATTACCATCCCTAATGGTGAGATATGTTTATATGACTAATTTACCCCTAGGGCGGTGGGGCCTCATGAGAAAGAAGTGTAAAATAGGCAATTTAAAATCTACAAATTATAAGAGGATATTAGCGTTATAAATAACATAGATTACACAGATAGATACATTGAAACTCAACAATGAACACATGTTGGCTTTATGAATAACATAGACATAGATAGATACATTGGAACTCAACCCAAACAACGAGAAAAATGAAAAAGATTGATTATGTGAATCACATACTGGGTCAACCCAACAAAAACCCAAAAAAAAAAAAAAAAAACAAAAAGGACATAATTCATAACAACACGGTATAATTGAGTTGTTTATGTCAATAATTTGATTTGGGGGGAAAAAAAAAAAAAAAAAAGCTTACCTATGTCAAAGATTTTAAAACTTGTCAAACCTTTCTAATGTAAATGTTAAGATGTTGGGGGTTGAGAGAGCTTCCCTTCAATCTTAAAATCTCAGGCAATAGAAATTCTTAACCATTAATGCAATATACAAATTTGATCTTATTCATTGGATTACTTTTACATTTCTAAATTAAAATTAAAATTTTGAATAACTGCTAACCACCCTATCATATCAAAAACTGAACTTTCTATCCAAAAAAAAAAAAAATAACAATTGAATTTTTCCTCATTTCACAACTGTTGGTTTCTTTCTCCTCTCAAAGCCATATACCAATCGGCACTAGGCGGTATTAAATTTTAAATATGAGATATACAGGAGAAGCCTCCAATTTCCTACATTGTACATCAGGTTTTCTTCCCCTAATTCCTGCTATTTCTATAAATACTCTTTCCAATCAAGTCTATCTGCATTTGTTTTTTGATCATCTTATTGGTAGGCTAATCATGCATGCATGTTAGTGTTATAATGTTTGATCCTTTCAGTTTCTGATTCTTATCTTAAATCTTATTTTCTTTGTTTAATTATGTGAATTTGGGCTTTTGATTTCTTCCTCGAATTCATTTAGTACTTTTTGAATTTTTAGGCCATCTTCGTACCCATTGCTACGCCCATTGCATGGGAATTTATTCTTTGGTAAGCCTTACCCTTTAAATGGGCATGTGTATTGTTCCTGTTGAGTTTTGTTCTTCTTTTCATTGTATTTTATTAATCAATGTATTTTTTTGGTCTTCTTTGTCCATTCCATGCCACAATTGTGCTTCTTCTCTTTCTATAAATTAAATTGCATAACTTTATTTACTAACATTTCAGAATTTATTCTCTTTCTATAAAGTTGGTAATTGTAGAAGGTTGCTTTGCAAATATTTTACAAAAATGTTAACACTTTGAGAAATGAATATTGTTTTAAGACAAAATTATAGAAAACAAACCATGTTCAACATTGAAAATGTTAATGTTGATTTATATATATATACATTAGAAAGAGACTAATGAAGTTCATTCCTAAAAAGAATAAGTAAGTACATTTAGATTATTTTGTGGAGGGCAGAAAAATTTAGCTATATTTTTAACTTATTCGTGAATCCTAAAAGTAAAAAATAAGATAATTTATAAGTAGTATATATAGTAAAACTTAGAAGATATGTTTTATTTATTTGGAGCTCACTTTTATATTCAAAATGGTGATTTTAATTAGTTTTAGTATTTAAATATTAAGATTAATTACTTGTAATGCAAGATATAGCTTACTTTTAATATGCAACTCGTAGTTTCTTTTTTTTGACAATAACATAACATTGTTTCCTACTAAAAAAACAGAAAAGGAGATAATTTTAAAATATCTTATTTCTTGAAGAGAAAATAATAGTTATTTATATTACTTATTCATGAAGTTTTAGAATAAAAAATAACTAAAACATATTATATGAAGATTACATAAAATGTATACACTTGCATTATTGATCAATGGAATTGCATTACATAGAGAGAAAAGGCTTTTGGAACTTCTAACATTAGGATTTTAGAAATTTCAGGGCATAAATTTTGGTCCCCCATGTTGCGGAGGACTAATTGTTCAAGTGCTTATCTTATATTCCAACCTCGTATAAGTACTAAATTATATGTCAGAAGAAGCAGTTTAAAATATCGATAAACATATTAATATTAAATCAAAGAGCACATTAAACACTAAATCCAAAACAATAGCCTCGAACCTACAAGGTATGAGTTTTCAGACCAACCATAAACCTTAAACCCTTGAGGCCCACACCCTAACCCTAACATTGCATAGGATCACATTTTTTTCATTTTAAAAAAAAAGGATCATATTGATGATAGTTTTTTCAACTTTTTCCAATTTTAAAAATAAGATATAAGGAAAAAATAGTTTCAAATTTTAAGAAGATAAGAGTTAATTTTATAATAAAATCTTTAATATTTTATTCTTTTTGGGTATCAGTTATTGTGCTTTTTTTCCATTTTAATTTTACTCCATCTTAGTATTTTGTTCTATGTATACATTTAATTATCGGTATGACATTTCTTAAATTTGTGCCTTTATTGTATAATTTTATCATTTTATCATTGCTATACATTATGTATTTTTTAAAAATTTCTAATATCTCCTCTATTCAAGTCCATACCCTAATATCCTGATGATTTGCTTTTAACAGATTAGATATATTATAATTTTTCTATTAAAATAGAAGATTATGACAAGAACAGTTTTTCACCATTTATATGGGAATGACAAATTAATTATTTAGACT